>RXID01011010.1:482053-952425 GCA_005019695.1 Trichopus zeylanicus subsp. travancoricus
CCCGGCCCGCCTGCAATTCTTCTATCTATTTTTTATATCTAATTTTTGATATTGTGTATTTACATATTACTGATTCAAAGAATCTGGTACGATTAGTGCTCTGTTGTGGAGGATATTGGAAGGAAGTGGAACATACTTAAAGAAGAAAATATGTATTTGGTAGACAAAAATCTTTACTAGTTGATACAAGAAAATACATATTTGCAAAATTATATACTGAAGCCTGTAAATTAATCGAAACAAGGACAAATGAGTTACTTATAATCAAGTATTTATATCCAAACAGCAGTCCTCCAATTTATATGTCAATCAGCAATGAAATTCAACTGTAAGTAATGTGGACAGTAAGTCAAGACTTGAAGCATAGCAATATCTATATATCAGTGGAGGACATAAGCGATCCTTTATCAGTGGTGTTTGCACCAAGGCTGACTCCTTTGACAGGAGAAGCTTCTGTGTATCATAGTGTGCAAAGAGATGAATATATTGATTCAAATTTAAATGATTGTCCTTCTGATTCTAGTTTTCATAGTTTGATATATTCTTCTGATGATGATGAAGATGAGGAGGAGGATGATGATAATGATGAGTTAGTTGCTGAGCAGGAGTAAGAAAATATAAGACAAGGCGAAGAAGAAGGAGTAGAAGACAGAGCGGAAGATGATTTACTACCTTTACTTGAAGATAATTTGAATGACAATATTTTAAAAATAAGAGACATATTTGAAGATGTACATGCATTCAGATTGGCTCTTAGACAATACTGTATTGTGCACAGATTTCAGCTTTTATTTATGAAGAATGATCGTAACAGAGTAATAGTCAGATGTACTTCTGCGAATTGCCGATAGAGGCTTCATGCTTTAGAGAGATCTGATGGTTCAGGTTTTCAAATAAGAAAAATGGAACGAGTTCATACTTGTATTGCTATCAATACTTCTGGAAACAAAATGACAAATGCTGAATGGATAGACAACCAAGTTTTGCATTGGATGTGTGTTGACAAGCAAATCACAGTCAAGCAAATATAAAATATGATGAATGAGAAATACAGTCTCAGACTGACTTATATACAGGCATGGAGGGGAAAAGACTATGATTACAGGATTATTCATGACAATGAAGAAGAATCTTTTAATTTGTTTCATTCGCTGAAGGCAGAGTTGGAGAGGAGGCATCCTGGTAATATTGTGCACATTGCTCAGTGTCCAGATATGTCTTTTCAGAGATGTTTTATGTCACTACATGCTTGTAGGAGAGCTTTTGTTACTGGATGCAAACCTATACTGGGAGTTGATGGATGCTTCCTGAAAGGGAAATATAAAGGCACCTTGCTTTCAGCTTGTGAAATTGATGGGGAGAATAACATAATTCCAGTTGCATTTGCAGTTGCAGAAGTAGAAACATATCAATCTTGGTTATGATTTCTACATAACTTGCGACAGGTTATTGGAAATTTGAATAGTTTGGCTATTATTTCAGATAGGCATAAGGGTTTTTCTGATGCTGTGAAGAATATTTTCTCATATGCTGAGCATAGAACTTGTATAAGGCATGTAATTGCAAACTTGAAAAGATCCTACCTTGGGAAAAGGTTAGAAAATTTGGTTTTTAATGCTTGAAATACATTTTTGCCTACTAAATTCGTGAAGTACATAGAAAGGATTAAACAGCTATCCATACCAGCTTGACAGTACATGAAAGATATAAATGATTTTGCATGGAGTAGAAGTCACTTTGATCATTCAGTGAAATATCATTATGTGACTAATCATATTTCTGAGTTATTTAACAGTTTTATTCAGGATGACAGGGAACTTCCCTTTCTTGAATTACTTGATTTCATCAGGCAGAAGATAATGATGAAATTTGCCACAACAAAAAATGAAGGATCCCACTGGTCTGGAAATCTAGTGTCAAGAATAGAAGCTTTTATTAGGAAAGTTTCACAGACACGGGACGGATACCGTATTTGGAGGTCTTCTGATGATATTTCAGAGGTCAGTGATCCGGCAGGCCGATGGATTGTGGATATAAGGCAGAAAATTTGTGACTGTAGGCAATGACAGCTGACAGGAGTGCCTTGCGTTCACGGTATTGTTGCTCTCCTTGATGTTCGACTTGATCCTATTGATTTTGTTAATGACTACTACACTCTGGAGATATACAAAAGAGTATATGATGTTCCTATCACTCCATTGCCAAGCAAGCAATTTTGGGTGTCTGTGTCAAATGCTCTACAAGTACTTCCTCCACGTTCAAGGAGACAACCTGGTAGGCCTAAGAAGAAAAGGATTAAGGATCCAATGAAAACATCAAGTAGACCAATATATACTTGCAGTAGATATGGTCAGCTGGGACACAACAAGAGAGCGTGTAAAGAGCCTCTTGTACTACAACAACAAATTGATGTTTTTGGATCTAGCAGTAATCAACAGTCAGTATGAAACCAATATGTTGGAGAACGTGGCAGAGGAAGAGGAAGAGGAAGGTCTACCGTAATGACTTCAAATTTTAGTATGCATTTACCATGTGAGTTTTTCTTTTAAAAAATTGATAATTTTTTTCTTATTTTATGTGATTTTGAAACAATACATTAATAAATGTCACTGTATTTTTTTACAGGAAGTTCATCAGATTTCTAGGATCAATTTTGATTGGATAAACAGTCTTCTCGAAAATGATGATGATGTCATGTTGCTTGGTTATCATAACTATGGGTGCATTCTGTTTACAGGTATATATTTCTGCTAGATAGACTGGGGAGAGTTAGATGGCAAGGTTTTGGATTAACGACTCAGGAGGAACTGTCATATCTTTTATCATCTACCTCTTTTTTGTTGAATGAGAAATGAGAAGTGTTATTTTAGACATTTATTTTATTAATGTTCTTCAAATTTTGATTTATAAGGAATAATGGAATATTTTCTTTTTTGGTTCAATAATGGAAGGTTTGCTTTTGTTGGACAACAGCAGAACTTGTTATATTGCTTTGTGTCTTGAACTTTCTAGCTGCTATTGCTATCTGATTACTAATTAGGCTATATTATTTTAGCAAACTGCAAGCTTCTATTATTATTATGACATGCTATATGTTATAAAATCTCAGGAATGATTGTCATTCACTAGGAAGTGGCTTTCTTTATCATTTCCAGTTTTACATAAATAGGGTTTATCCTTTTTGTGGGAGATCTAGATCTGGTGTGATTTCTCTTCGTACTCTTTCTTTAGTTGTTTCAAAACTTAAAATTTAAAATTACAAGTTTCATATTGTACATTTAAAAATAGATCCCTTGATTATATTTTTAATAAATAAGTCAATATTTTAATCATATTTAATATTAAATTTCACAAAAAAAAGACAGTGACGGTTTTAAAATTTAAAATTTAAAATTACAAGTTTACTAATTTTACATTTAAAAATAGCCCACCTTTAATATTTTTCTTTATAAATACGTCCAAATTTTATTTATTTTATAAGTAAATTTTACAAATAAATCATCGAAGGTTTCAAAACTTAAAATTCAAAATTACAAGTTTTATATTGTACATTTACAAATAGACCCCTTGAATTTTTTTTAAATAAATCAATATTTTAATCATTTTTAATATTAAATTTCACGGAAAATACAGTGAAAGTTTAAAATTTTCAAATTTCAAATTACAAGTTTACTATTTTTACATTTAAAAATAGACCACCTTTAATATTTTTCTTTATAAATAAGTCCAAATTTTATTTGTTTTATAAGTAAATTTTACAAATAATTCATCGAACGTTTCAAAACATAAAATTTAAAATTACAAGTTTCGTATTGTACATTTATAAATAGATCCCTTGATTTTTTTTTAAATAAATTAATATTTTAATCCTTTTTAATACTAAATTTCACGAAAAATACGGTGAAAGTTTTAAATTTTAAAATTTCAAATTACAAGTTTACTATTTTTACATTTAAAAATAGACCACCTTTAATATTTTTCTTTATAAATAAGTCCAAATTTTATTTATTTTATAAGTAAATTTTACAAATAATTCATCGAACGTTTCAAAACATAAAATTTAAAATTACAAGTTTCATATTGTACATTTACAAATAGATCCCTTGATTTTTTTTAAATAAATCAATATTTTAATAAATTTTAATACTAAATTTCACGGAAAATACGGTGAAAGTTTTAAAATTTAAAATTTAAAATTATAAGTTTACTATTTTTATATTTGAAAATAGACCCCCTTTAATATTTTTCTTTATAAATAAGTCCAAATTTTATTTATTTTATAAGTAAATTTTACAAATAATTCATCGAAAGGTTTCAAAACTTAAAATTTAAAATTACAACTTTCATATTGTACATTTACAAATAGACCCTTCAATATTTTTATTTATAAATAAGTCTATATTTTTTATTATATTTTAAGTAAAATTTTACAAAAAAGATATTAATTATTTTTAAATTTATAAATACAAATTTAATATTTATATATCAAAAAACCCTTAAATTTTTTTTATAAAATAAATCTAAATTTTTCGAAATTTTAAAACTAATTTTTACAAATACACCCCTTGCCGGACCATCGCTGGTCGGCGTTCGCGCTTGCGCGCCGGGGACGGAGGCCGAGGGGCTGATGGCCTCCCCACGCAGGACGAAGGCCGAGGGCGAGGCCATCTGTGAGCCGAGGTGGGAGCAGTCAGTGGGTCCAAAGCCGTCGGGCAGGGAGCAGTCTAAGGACGTCGAACGGGGAGGGGATCTGAGGCCATCGGGCGGGGAGAGGGGTGAGGAGAGTCGGAGGCCATCTGGGGGCGGGGGCGGGGGCAGGGGCGATGGGTGGGTCCGAGGCCGTCGGGCGAGGAGCGGGTCCGAGGCCGTCGGGCGAGGAGCGGGTCCGAGGCCGTCGGCTAGGAGCGGGTCCGAGGCCGTCGGCGAGGAGCGGGTCCGAGGCCGTCGGCGGGGAGCGGGTCCGAGGTCGTCGGCGAGGAGCGGGTCCGAGGCCGTCGGGCGGGAAGCGGGTCCGAGGCCGTCGAGCGGGGAGCCGGTCCGAGGCCATCCGGCGGCGAGCGCCTGGCAGACGTCGACTCGAGGGCGAGCGGTGCGGACAGCCGAGACCACCCGGCCTCCGACGTCCGCGCCAGGGCGCCATCACACGCAGACGTCCGCCACCCGGCCTTCTTCCGCCGGGCGTCCTCCCCGGCCTCGGCCGTGAAGGAAAGGGGAGGTTCGGGAGGGGGGGTTCGGAAGATGGTGGTGGCTTACCGAGGACGAAGGAGCGCGGCAGCGATGGCAGCGACGGGACGACGGTGTTCTCGCTGGTGGGGCAGTAACGGTTTTATAAATTGAAATAATTTCCGGGGGTTTATTTGCAAAAATCCGAATTTTGATGACTTTTCTATAAATTAGAGTTATTTCGAAGTGTTATTTGCAAAAAACTGAATTTCGGGACGTAAAATATAAAAAAATAAGTTTTAGGGGTGTATTTGTAAAAGTAACCGATGGTATAATCAGAATTTTTTGGGAAAATTTTGATTAAATAATAATAGGAGGGTGTGGGTAAATATTTTCGAAAATGAGGGGGTGTGGGTAATTCCGAAAATTATGGGGGTTATACATAATTAAAGCTAATTACAGAGACTTATACGTAATTATCTCTAAATTTAATTTTGAAAAATAATTAAATTTTTAGTTATACTAATTTTAGGGTATTTGTTAGCTAGTCAAACTATAAATGGGATGATCCTAGTTCAAAGCTATTACCAAACGGCTTAAAAATTTTATTATTTTGACTTTGGCTTAGATAATTTGTAAAAATCGTGTAAGTAATTTCTTACAAATATTGAAAATAAAATAACGACGAAAGTGGTTACTTACACAGTTTCTTTTTTGTTAGAAAATTTTGCATTATCGACATTAATTTTTTTGCAAATTATAAAGTATATTTGGTTTATTTACATAATGTTTGAAAAGACTTATCCAGAAAACAGCTACAATCATGTGTAACTATTTGTGCCCGTTTGGAACGGGGTCAGAGCTAGGATCACCTCGCCCTGACCAGATTATCTTTCAAACACCAAAAATTTGACCACACTAATATTATTTAATTTATTTAAATTATAATAAGGATTTAACTAAAATGCTCTCGATTCATCTGAACCGTCGGATCTCGATCCAACGGCTCAAATCGCCTCAGATCTCTTCTCCATACCCCCCCCCCGGGCCGCCGCCGCTGACGCAACAGACGCCACACTTCTGCTCTCCCCGCTCAAGCTCGATCGGCGAGCTCTGCCGTCTTCTGCTCTCCCAGCTCGAGCTCGACCCGCGAGCTCTGCCGTCTTCTGCTCTCCTCGCTCGAGCTCGATCGGTGAGCTCCGCCGTCTTCTACTCTCCCCGCTCGAGCTCGACCAGCGACTCCGCAGTATTCTGCTCTCCCCACTCGAGCTCGACCTGTGACTCCGCCGTCTTCTGTTCTCCCCGTTCGAGCTCGACCGATGACTCTGCCATCTTCCGCTCTCCCTGCTCAAGCTCGTTACGATTTGGATGGAGGGCGACGTCGTGGGTCTCCCCGTGCGCGCATGCCCGGCGAGCCCCCCGCGTGCGCACGCCGAGCTCGCCCCTCGAGCGCACCGCGCTCGCTCCGCCTGCTTTACTCACTTTCGTGAAGAAGATGAACAGTAGTGCGTGAACAGTACTCATCGGAGGATATTTTTGTCCACAAAAAATTTTAACCATCTACTGGCCAGATCAGTAACCAAATAAGATTTACTTGACCGCATTAGCGTTTTACACTTTATTCTTTTTTTTGACCTTGACTTGACCTTAATCCCATTCCAAACGGGCCCTTTATGTTCCCATACCAAAATGGAAACTTAAAAAAAATTAAAAATTAATGGCCTTTGATATTTTTCTTTTTCTCGATCAAGCTTAAACCATAATTTTAGTTTTCACCGAAATATTTTGATTTTGATCAAAATATTTTAATTTCGAATTTAACTGAAACTTTTCAGTATAAAAAGTTAATTTCAAAATTTTAAAATATAGTATTTATATTTATATATTATTTTGATAATATAATCAAATTTTAGCTTAGTGATTAAGAATTTAATCCATGATTCGGGTTAAATTCAATTTGAGGTAAGTTTTTATTTTTCAGCATTTTAAGTGCTTTTTTATCCAAAAATTTTTTATTTAACAATTCTTTAAATATATATACTTATTTTATACTTTTTAAAAATATCTTTAAATTTAAAATCATAATTTAGTAAAAAAAATTAATAAAACTCGAAACGAATTTGTCTCGGCAGAGGCGGATTAATTTCAGTCGGAAGCTAAAATTTAAAACCTTAATTCAAACACTCATTAGTTAATTATCAAGAGTATTAAACCGATAAAGAAAGAATAAAAAAATAGATAATAAAACCAGCGAAAATTTCTCAACTGTAGATCAGCACAATGTCAAGAATAACCCAATCGCAATCAACCTATTTACAAAACTGCCATCCCCGATTTATCAATTCGATTCGACAGGGGTGGCTCTGCAAGCGAATCGCTTCTGCGCCATCCGCTCTTCGCATCGTCCGGAGCAGTGGAAATCAATTAATTAATTACCCAAAAAATTAAAAATGAAAAATACGCACAGCCAACCAGAATCGAGAAAACACCCAAAAAATCACCTTCCAAATTTCGCAAATTACCCTCCACCATTTGCCGAAAGGACCGACTTGTCCTCGCCAAACCGCCTCCTCCGCCGCGCCGCCAAGCAGCGGGATCTTTTCCACGCGGCACCGGTCAGCAGCCTTGCCTGTCGCTGGCGGCGAGGAAAAGAGGCGGAGGACGTCAGCGAAGCAGGCTTCGTCGCAGGGAAGCGCAATGGGGCCGGCGTGGGCGAAGCCGAACTTGTCCTCAGCCTGGGCGAGGAGGAGGCGAAATGCCGGGTGGTTCAGGTGCGCCGCGCGCACCACCAATCGCCGCCGGGAAACGCCGACTAACACCGGGATGTGTCCCACTGGAACATCCTCGACCGCAGGGCGCCGCCGCCGCCGCCAGCGCCGTAGAAACTGGCGGAGCTGCACAATCTGGCGGATTTTGCTGCATTTCGCTTCTCCGGCGAGCACCTTCGACAATTCAGATTTGATTGGTGAAAAGAGGAGAAAGAGAAACAATCGGAGGGAGAGCTATATATGTAGGGGGAGTGGGATTTAAGGGCGGTTTGGTTGGGTCTGTTCAAAGTTAAAAAATGAGTAAAATATAAAAAGATAATACAATTAACTAAATTAATATAACTAGTGAGTAGTTTTATTTTTTTTTGAACTATTTTACTTTTAGTTTTTTTTTTAATTATGTTTTTGTCCTCACCGTCGACTCCATCGTCTCCGATGAGGTACGACGTGTCGGGCGAGCTCGTGCGATCAGTCCGGAATGCAGAAGGCATTTTCGTTATTTCTTAATTATAATTTAATTAAATTAAATAATATTAGTCTAGTCAAATTTTTGATATTTGAATGATAGCTCGGTCAGTCGAAGATGATTCTAGATTTGACTCCCAATCAAATGACCCCTAAATGCCCTATGATTTGATAATATTTATTGGGAGTAGCGCTTCTAGAAGCACGAGTAAGGGCAATTTTGTAATTTTGGTGATCATTTTGGGCCGTATGCTTTGTATCATTTTTTGTTGATTTCTTATTTATAAAATATATAAAAAAACCCTCATTATATTTTATTGCACCTTTAATAATAGAATATTCCTCGTTATGATTGTGCATAAATTAGGTAAAACAATGAAATAATTAGGATAAGTTGGGGACTCAAAAAGTTGGAAGAAATTAGTTCTGTTCTAAAAATAAGTAAACAAAATATTTTGGTTTAAAAAAACTAATTCTAAAATTTAAGGTTCATCCAAAAAGAAATTTTTAGGAAAACAAAATAAGGGGCTATTTTGTAAATATCAATAATAAAAGAAAAATTAGCAAATACTATAAAACGAAGGGGGTTGTTTGAAATTATCAATAATTAATTTATTTAGTAATAACCTAGGATGTGGTTGTGTGCAACGGGGAATTGTTTGTCTGGATGTCTATAGCCAACGGGGAATTGACAAGTACCTCTTATCTGATGCATAATATATTTGATTAGATTAAGCCGGCTGTAATTAAGCTTGGGATGTAACATGATCAAAGGATAATCTCGTATTATAAGGTGGATAGATAGATAAAATGGCCTCTTATTTTAGGATTTTTTTTCCAAAATTAGCAAATAATAATAATAATAAAATATTTGTCGTATGAGAATACGAGAATAATTTGGTGAGGAGTGCAACGAGGAATCTGGTGGTTGAGGAGCAACATCAGCTTAAATCGATGGTCCATCAATCGGATTCGGAATCGTCCCTGACAAACTACGGGTCAGGATATCGGAACCCGGTTGAGTCCGAACGATTTTCCAAATCTTTGTGTCGCTCGAATGAATCTAAGCATCCACGTCATATGTCCTTCTAAAAGGTGGTGATCTAAAAATAATGATAGTTTCATGCTTTAGTTTCTACCACGCGATAATAAAGTGTTGTGTAATAGTACGAAAAATCGGACAAAATTTTCAAAACAGCCCTTAAATCAGTTCAATTAAAGGACTTGAGCTAGCTTGGTCTAATCCAAAAATAAAATTACATATCTTTTATAAATATGCGGACTTGGAAACTTGAGTTTTTTTTTTTTCTCGATTTTTCTACTGAGTCGGGCTATTCTTTTTCTTCTTCTTCTTCTTTATTTTCCACTTTTTTTTTCTTTTATTTTTTTAAGAAACAATCTTTTCATTTTAAATATTTCTAACGGATAGTTCGCCATAATAATAACTGGAGAAGAAAGCAAAGTCCAACTACGGCTCAAATTAAAAGGTTACAACAGTGGGTATAACTATTGTAAAAGGATTTTTGTCTTGAAATCAACCTCTAAAAACATATAATATAAAATGAAGGTGTGCCAAAGCATGCTACAAACTTGTGATGTATAGAGAGAGAGAGAGAGAGGGAAAGAGATCTCAGAACAGCAATTCAATCACACCACATAATTGCCTTCGCTATCCTGAAATAGAGAGGAGGGGATCATGTGAGAAAAAAATATGCAACCCATGCAACTAAATGATCCCGACTCTAGAAAAGAAATGGGAGGCACAACAATTGGACCTCGTCGGCAACTTTTGCACACAAACAACAAGCTTCCCGCAATGTCGACCGCATGCCATTCAGTTAAACTAAAGGCTCGAAACTCATAAGGCTCCGCCAAGCAAGCACACAACAATGATAGAACAAAGGCAGCAACATTGTCGCCCAGATTATTGATGGTCCTGATCCTGCTTTTCTTATTTAATTATGGAGGTATTGCTTCCTTGTTCCAGACATTATTAGAGAAATTAGAATCCAATCAAGACTGCAATAAGTTGTATTTTTTTTTTTAATACTTTGCATAGAGAATTAAGAACGCAAACAAAACCTCAGTGGCTTTTTTTTTTAGTAATATAGTTGGGGTTTAATCGAGAAAAAGAAAAAAAAAACCTAACTTGGGGTTCAATTAAGAGTCTAAGACCCATCATGAGCAAACAACATATAGCAATAGAACTCCCTTTTTTTGAAGCAAATATTATCAGTGCAAGAATAGCACGATAAGAACTCAAGAGGGTTCTGCTCAAAATAAAAGATTTTTTTTATGTGTGTTAGTTATAAAATAAATTAAACTAAAAATAATAAAAAATAATAGACATAATATTTATGTGAAATATTTTTTAACAAAAAAATAAAATTCACTAATACATGAATCTACTAAGCAATATGAGAGGGGTAAAATGCTTTTTTTTTTATGGTAACATAAAGTAATTATATAGACTATCAAACAACAAAAATGATAATATTTTTTTATTAAGCAAAATAATACATGCCAATACTTGGTTGTATATCAAGAATAAATTTTTCATCCTCTTTTACGACATACTCTCTTTGCTTTCTCTATCTTATTACAATTTTGTGCTTGTCCTATCTTTGCTCTGATGCATTCTCCTTACTTCTCTTGCTCTTCTTTTATAAGCTCCCAAATTGAGCAATTTCAAAAGAGCTACATAGCATAAGTCACTATTAGAGAAGAAAAAAAATCAAGGCATTCACATGGCTTTTAGCAACTTTTTTTGACTTTCTCAAAACCACATTTTTCTCATTTGTAATGAATAGTGGATTTACATTTGATTTTTTAAAAAATATTTAGGACCTTATCATAAAGATAGAATATCCTTAATAATTCTCCCGTCCAAACTCATGAGAAGAGTTCTCTTTTGTTTAGTAGATCTTGTGCATGAGTTATCAAACTTGTGATACGCATCCCTACCAAGTCACAACAAATTTCATGCTTACTACTTAATAAGGTTTTCGTTATCATATTTGACAAATTTTTGTTTGTATGAATTTTCTCTCACTACACTAACTAACTCTCGATGGCATTCCAAATCTAGTGATAGTGAACATCGATGTGTTTTGTCTTTACATGGTAGGTTGCATTCTTATTTATATCAATAGCACTCTAACTGTCACAGCGCATGACATACCTACTTTGTTTTTAACCCAATTTTTGAATAAGCTTCTTCATTCATAATATTTTTTTACTTGTCTTAATAGTTGCTATATATCCAACCTTTGTGATTGAAGAAGTAACACACTTCTATAATTTTAACTACCAAGAAATAACTCCACCTTATAAAGGTGAACACATATCTAAAAACTAACTTTTTATAATCAATATTTCATGTCATTTCAACATTAGTGTATCATTTTAATACTAAATTTTAACCGCTAAAATACAAATAATATATGGATATCCCTCTAAGATACCCAAAAATCAACTTTACAATTGCCCGATATTCTTTTCTATATTTAAACAAATATCTACTCATCACATCAACAATAAATATAATATCTAGTCTAATACTCATCATTGCATACATCAAACTTCCCACATCTAAAGCATATATAACCTTTTCCATTCATCTATTTTCTTCTTCAATCGTAGGTATTTGCTCGACACTTAATTTGAAGTGACTTTTAATTAGCATGCTCACATGCTTAACATTTTTCATATTAAACTTCTTCAAAATTCTTTTAATAAATTTTTCTTGTGACAACTAAAGCTTCTTATGCTCTCTAACATGCTTCATTGTCATTCCCAATATATGTTATGTGGCTCCTAGATGCTTCATCTTAAAATGTTTATTTAAATATTTCTCCAACATGTTAATTTTTTTTGCATTTTTGCTAACAATTAGCATATCATCGATATGAAACAATAGGATAATGAAGTCATTCTTAGAAAAATATTCAACATAAACATAATAATCAGACCTTATTTTCTTTTACCCATAGCTTGACATAAAAAATTAAATTTTTTTGTACCATTATCTAGGAGCTTGTTTCAAATATTACAAATATTTGTTCAACTTATAAACCAAGTGTCCTTTGTCCTTGACTTCAAAACCTTTTGGCTGCTCCATGTAGTTGTCCTCCGTTAAATCACCATACAAAAAATACTTTGACATTTAGTTATTTCAGTTCTAAATTCAAACTAGTAGCAAAAGCCAAACCCACATGAATGGAGGATAATTTTATAATAGGCAAGAAAAATTCATCAAAGTCAATACATTTTCTTTGTTGAAAGCCTTATGCAACAAGTCGAACCTTATACCACACTTGCTTTTCACATTTATTCTTCAATCCGAAGACTCACTTGTTCTTTGGTGTCTTTCCACCCTTTGATAGTTGCACTAAATCATAGGCTCCGTTTTTATCAAGGAATTCCATTTTTTTAATAGCTTTTGCCACCAATTGTTATGTTTATGTTCTCAATAATTGAGGCTACTCTTTATTCTCAATCTCCCCCTTCTCAATATCATCTTTAAAAAAAGTATCATTAATTGTGTCTTCTCTATCATGTGTATTATTTATATTACTAACTATAATAGGTGGAACAAAAATTAAATCAACATGAACACTAACCCGAGTATGTAACTTTTTTGTCTTTTCAAAATTTTTGAGTATATGGTCTCCAAAGAACACCATGTCTTGACTTCTGACAACCTTTTTAACTTCTGGATCTCATAGCCTGTAACTAAATTTTTCATCTGTATAGCCCAAAAAATACATTGTCTTGTTTTTTCATCAAGCTTTGACCCATGATCCTTCGGTATATGAACAAAAGCTCTGCAACTAAATACCCTTAAGTGATTAAGAGAAATATTTTTACTAATTCATACCTTCTTCAGATATTCCTATTCTAATGGCTTTAAATAAAATCTATTTATTACATAACAAGCAGTCTTTAGTGTCTCACCCCAAAAAAGTTTTAGCAAATTAGCATATGAAAGCACACACTTAATTCTTTCTTCAGTAGTGCAATTCATCTATTCTGCTACACTACTTTACTAAGGAGTTTTGGGAATCATCAGCTCATACATAATGCCATGAAAGTTGCAATACTCTTTAAAAACTATGAAAGTATATTCACCACCATTATTTATGCATAGGCATTTTAGAGATCTACCTATCTCTCTCAATTTGAGCATAAAACATCTGAACGTTCCCAATAACCTGATTCTTGGTCTTCATAGGATATGCCCATTTTTTTTAGAAGTATTATCTATAAAAGTGATAAAATATAAAGCACCACAAAAAAATCTTTCTCTCATGTCATACACACCAAAATGAATTAAATCCAAATTTATTTTTTGCTACTAGAAGAATTGAAAGTAACTTTATGTTGTTTGCCAAATAAGCAATGAACACATTTGTCAAAACTACATTTCAAACTTGGGAGGAGCTTTTTCTCTACCAATGTGTTTATTCTCTTTCGCTCATATATCCAAGTCTCTTATGCTACAAATTTGCTGAAGAGTTTTTCTCAATAGTATTTATCTCACCCTAATATAATTTTGTTTGCATCTCGTGGAAGGTGTGACACTTTATTCCTCTAGCTATCACTAGAGAATCTCTGATAAGTTTCTAAACTCCATTATAAAAGTAATTTGGAAATCCCTCTTCATTTAGTTTTCTTGCACAAAATAAGTTAATCCTAAGATCTAGAATGTATGTAACATCTTTGAAAACCAATCTGCATCTAAAGTTGGTTTTAATATTAATATCACCAATTTTCATAATCTTTGAAATGTCATTGTCCATATTTATAACTATTGAAAAAATCTCAATGCAGGACAACATAGTATGAAAGGAGGCTGTCAATAATCCAATCACTATCTTGACATGCCACACTAAGAAAAGTCTATGTGCAAAGAAGATAGGATAACAACATCTTCATCTAGGGTGGCCGCTATATATATTTTTTTATTTCTTTTCTTCTACTTAATCATGTTGTCAATTTTTTTTACTTTTCTTATAGTATCTCTAAATTTATTTAGGTTTGTTGTAATAATAATACTAGACTCCTTATTTAAACTTAGAATTTTTCTCTTGATTTTTCATGCACATGAGACTTTGCTCTTATTTCTTGGCCTTCTCTATTCTATGATAAACGCTTGAGATGATCTTGATGCATCAATTGTTTTTCTTCTAACCTCCTTATTCAGAAAGCTACTAAAGATCAAACTTCCGGTCAAAATTTAATTAGGCACAAAATCACTTAAGGAAAATACCAATTTCATTCTCTTGCTCCCCTTACTCTCCTTTTATAAGCTCTCAAATGGAGCAATTTAAAAAGAGCTATGTAGTGTACCTCACAATTAGAGAACGGAAAATCAAGTCATTCACTTGCTAGTTCTTTTTTATTTTTTAATTATATGTTTCTCATTTGTAATGAATAATAAATTTATGTATAACCCTCTCAATTTAATTTTCTATTATTTACGACATGATGCGCATTTAGAAAAAAAAAATTGTTTGATTGCTTTTTTAGTAGAATAATTGTTTGACTGTTGGGTTGCCATTTTTGTAAGTTCACGAGCTTCTGAGAGATATATAATAAGCCGGCGTTTTGGACTGATGGAAGAGATGCCGGGAAAGCAGCGAATGAAGACGAGACTTTTGCGGGCGAAGCACGAGATTAAGACAGGATCTTTTCTGTCTTTGTTTCCTGAGTTTTGTCTTGTCTTGCTATGTAATTTAGACCCGCGTTATCTTGCTAAACTCAAGTTTGAGAAGAAGCAGCAGCATCTGCTGAAGCGAGAAGAGGAGAGGAAGAAAGAGAGAGATGCTGAAGTCTGGAACCAATCCTAATCCTAACTCCGAGCTAAACCGATGGAGAAATGCTGCTAAGTTTCCCGTCATCCACCCTTCTCTCTTCTCCTTTTCGTTCACGCTTTAAGTAGTTTTTGCATCTCAAAAGCAGCTCCCAAAAGTGGTGGCAGTGCGCCGCCTCTTTTCCTCGTTTTCATTTACGATTCCATTCGAGCCAGCGAGCAAACAAGCACTATGGATCCTCCACTCGGATTCCACCGCGACCTCCTCCGCCCGCAGCTGCAGCAGACTAAGAAAGACGACGAACACTCCCCCGATGTGCATCGCCCCCACGCGGAAGGCTGGCGGGGTCGAAGAACAAGCCGAAGCCGCCGATAATCATAACCCAGAACAGCGCCAACACGCTGCAGTAGCATGTTATGGAGGTCGTCGACGGGTGCGACATCGCCGACAGCCTGGCCGCCTTCGTACTTCGCTGGCCGGGCGTAGTGTGCGTGTTTGGCGGCAGCGGGGTTGTGACAAATGTCACCCTGCGGGAGCCAGTGGCTCACGCGGTAGTGACGCTACCAGGCAGCTTTGAAATCCTGTCGCTGTCTGGAGCGTTCTTACCGCCACGGGCTCCGCCAAGGGCGACGGGTCTGACGGTGTACTTGGCGGGCATGGGGGGGCCGATGGTGGGAGGCAATGTGCTCGGGGCGCTGGTGGCGGGAGGGCCGGTGGTTGTGATGGCGGCGTCATTTGAGAATGCCGCCTATGAGAGGCTTCCGCTTGACGAGGAGGAGCAGTCTCCGGCGGGGACGGGGACGTTGGAGTCGTCGTTGAAGCTTGTTGGCGAGCCCCCGCCGTCGCTGGCGCAGGAGCAGTTGATGCTGGAATCCGACGCAACGGCGTTTTTAGGACTGCCGCCAAATCTGCTCGAGGGCATGCAGCTGCTGGCCGACATCGTATGGTTTTTCAGATTTTACAAATATATTATTTATAATTATATCATAAATTATTATTATTTTAATAGTTAAATTTTAAATTTTATCTCAACTAATCTGTTTTTAAATCCAAAAGTTTATGATTTTTTCTTATATATTTTACATTTTTTTTACTAAAATTTTTATTAATATTTTAAATAAATAATAAATATATATATATATATATATATATATATATATAAATTTTTTAAAATTAAAAGTCAAAATTTAGTCAAAAAATTTTAAAAATAATTTGAACGAAATAAAAATAGGACCAAAACAGAACCGAACGATAAAATGGATTAGTTTCATGGATATCAAAATCGATTTCGAAATTAAATTTTAAAATCTTGATCGAAATTAAACTAATCGTTAAAGTACTTTTTTATCTTGAATATATTTTCTTTATTTATCGAGTTACCTTTGATTTTAACTAGAGTGCTTTATCTTCCAGTTGTCTAGAATGGAAAAATGAGAGATTTTTATTTTTATTTTTTACTTCTTTGTTTTTTCCGTAATTTGGGATTTAACGTTATATTCCTGTTAATTATCAATATTGTTTAGTTATCAAGCACAAGCTTTGAAGGGTAGAAGCTTTTTGTGGGTGTTAATGATACGATCTACAGAAAAAGGCGCAGACCCAGGCCCATTATGTGATAATGCATTTGACATTTCATTAGGCCCACAGTCTGGGCCGGTACACAGTTCGTAGTGAATGGCCCAGGCCCACCTCAACCACACGCAGACCTTACTTTCCTTTTTGTTTTTTTAAGTAGGGCCGCAGACGGATCGGATACCTTTCTATTGTTCGTGGTTCAGTTTAATCAACCGAATATGAGTACGAATATTTATATCTGACTATTAATATGATATCATTATTTGTTAATAAGAATATGAAATATTTATATGAATTATGAATATATCCAGCTGTTAATAAACTTGGTTGTCTGTATATATGATATGCTATCAGATTAGATTAAAATAATAAATGTCCTGAAAAAATTGGAATCAGGCGGTCAACGGTCAAAGCTTGACCGGACAGTCAAAGACTGACACAAACAGGTTGGGTCCAGTTGTATTACTTGCTGCTCGGTCATTTGTTTTCCATAATTAATAATTAATGAACTTTGTTTGGTTCCACATGGTTTTGTTGGGTTTGCACCAACTCAAAGTGCTCTTAAACTTATTTAACCAAACCATTCAAAATCCATCTTTAATATTAATTAATATTTAGAAAAGGGTAATTTGCATATATCTCCGTACAAGTTATCGAAATACATATAATTTATATAAAATTTAAAAATTACATATGAATTTTTTTAAGATTAAATTGCAAGTAACCTCCTCTAATTTAAAATTTTTACCGAATAAATAAATATTTTGTGAATATTTTTTAATGACCGTTAGAATGTTATAAATGCTTATACAACTCCTTCCCCCTTCTGCCTTCATTTTTTGTTTCTTCTTTCAATACCTTTTGCATGATCATGTTCATTCTATTTTCTATTCTACACTCAATTGCTTCACTATTAAAATGAAGTCCTATGGACATGCTCTAAGCTCGAACACCTTTTCCACCACCAAACTCATTCTTCATGACTCCTCCATGTAGTTACACATCTTTTTTGCCCTTAGGCCTGCACTCACGTCCTTGTCGGTCTTGCGCCTACATCCTCTCGCAGGTCTTTACCATGAGACTAACACGTAACTCAATTCAGTCGCATCATCGCGGTAAATTTTTTTTTGTCTTAAGAGTTTGCACAGCTTCGAACCTGAAGCTCTGATACCATTAGAATGTTAGAAATGCTTATACAACTCCTTCCCCCTTCTACCTTCATTTTTTGTTTCTTCTTTCAATACCTTCTTCATAATCATGTTCATTCTGTTTTCTATTATACACTCAACTGTTTCACTATTGAAATAAAGTCCTATGGACATGCTCTAAGCTCGAACACCTTTTCCACCAAGTAACTCATTCTTCATGACTCCTCCCTGTAGTTACACATCTTTCTTGCTCTTAGGCCTGCACTCACGCTCTTGCCGGTCTCGCGTCTGCGTCCTCTCGCAGGTCTTTGCCATGAGACTAATATATGACTCAATTCAGTCGCATTATCGCGGTAAATTTTTTTTGGTCTTAAGAGTTTGCATATCTTCGAACCTGAAGCTCTGATACCACTTGTTGGGGAGCCGCAAGAGTGTCAAACCAAATCCATATAGTGAGCCGGATACCAAACAATCTCAAAAGCTCAAACTCATGGGATATGAGTTTTTTTCACTATATCTATTGGACTCTATATTTCCAATATCCGATGTGGGATTAATTCATCACATCTAACATTATAACATCGCATCACCAGCTCCTGCATATCTATTCAAATATAACTGGTGCAGGTAGGACGGATCATTAATCAGACCTTAAATAGGCTTGCTAGACCCAGGGCAGCAACACAGGTGAAGGAGAGCACGAGATGGGAGGAGAGGTAACAGAGATCACACCACCAATAACTATAGTAGATGATTATGAGAATAGTGAAATTGTACCTAAATTAAAGTTTAATTTAATGAGGGGACGTGGGCAAAGGTGATGTGGTGAACTCTGAGACACTTTTGTGGTTGTAGCGGTGCCATCACATATGAGGAGGACTCAACGGGAGCTAAAACAAAGGAGGAAGAGGAGGTTGTGCCGGGTTGAGATGCGAATGATGGTGGGTGGAGAGATAGTTTGAGGAGGAGGAGGTGGCTGAGGATAGGAAGGGCAATGGAGCCGGAGGGAGGGATTTGGGTCGAGTGATAGATGGTTGATGAGGTGTTGAGGGGCGACAAGGAGGAGAAAGACAAGGAAAAAATATATAATTGTGCTAATTTTGTAATAATTTTTTTGTATTTTTTTATAAAACTTAAAAATATATAATGCATAGATACGACAGATTTCGAAAACCAGACCCAAGACAGCGATATAGGTGAGAGAGAGCACGAAATGGGAGGAGAGATAAGGGAGATCATGCTATTGAGAGCCGTAGTGGACGATTTCTGAACTTTGAGATATTTTGTAGTTGTGGCGGCGGTGCCACATATGAGGACGACTTGATGGGAGCTAAAGTAGAGGAGGAGGAGAGGGCTTTGTGGAGTTGAGATAGAGACGATGGTGGATAGAGAGGCGGCTCAAGAAAGTGGAGGTGACTAAAGATAGGGAAGGCAAGGAGCCTAAGGAGGGAGAAATTTGGGTTGGGTGATTAGCGACTTAAGAGGAGTTTGGAGGCGATTAGAAGGAAAAAGACGACAAAGAAAGTATATACAATTTTATTGCTTTTGTAATAATTTTTTTGTACTTTTTTATAAAATTTAAAAATATATATAGAGTCCCATACATGTATGTATTCACATGCGTAGATATGTATATTATATATCATTGACATTTGAGTTTTTTTGCAATTCTAATTAAAAATTAACTCAAAATTTGATAACAAGGAACCACAAAGATTTTTTCATTGATGGTGAAAACCAAAGGTGTTATATGTAATTTTTAATTTTTTTAAAGATTATGTATAATTATAAAAATTTGAAAGGAGGTATATGTAAATGACCCTTATAAAAAATAATGCCATTACTGCTTAAGTTGCCAAGAATTATCTAATCTTCATTAACGCTAATGGATCATTTTTTTTATTTTAAAAAGACTAATGAACCAAAAATCTAGTTAGTGCCCATATATTATACCGTAATATTTTTCCAATTATAATATTTTTTATTTACTTTTCTTTAATGATCATGATTTTAGTGGGATATATACACAAAATAGTTTTTTTTGGGAAATTAATTCGGTTGGCTCATAAGATCAATCAGGTTCGGTTTATCAGATCAATGCGAAGGCCTGAACCAAAACGGACCAGAACCGGTCGAGGAAGCGGGCGCACGGCACCCGCTACGCGCCAAAAGCTATGGCATGCGCATCATTACTCAATAGGCCCAATGAATGGCTCTCCCGTAATTTACCCAAAAAGCGGGGCTAAATTGTTGTGGCGTGGACTTTTTAATGATTAATCTTTTCAGTTCGAGATAAATGACAGCAAGCAGACCAAGTGGGCGGGCTTAAACGCAACCTCTCAAAAAAATTTAAAAAATTATTCTTTTTGCAATTGCCCCCCTGGACTTTTTGATCCTACCAAATCTTTGCAAGTTGCAGTTATCTCCCTATAATTTATGCAAATGCAAAAACATCCTTGGAACATTATGAACTCTATCATTATAGAGTTAAATCAATATTTAGTTATTTTCTCGTTTTATTCACGTCTTCCCCGAGGTTTATATCATCAAAAATGGTTCATTTTTCGTCTAATTAAGCATTTAGTCTCTGATATAAATACTAAAAAAATAGACCAAACTAGGAGAATTTAGTTCCAAAAAAGATAAGCTTGAATGAGTTAATAATAAATTAATTTTTTAAAATTGGAATTTTCATATATATCCTTAAGAATTGTGAAATCATTCATTGACCCAAAGTGTGTTTGCAATTTCAAACGATTCAGGCAGGTATATGCAAAAAGCCCAAATCCATTGTATCGGTTTACGTATCATTTCGCGAACCCAAGGGTATATATGAAAAAACGCCAATTTTTTCAAAGAAGAAACGAATTATATTCGCTTATTATTGTTTCAGAAACTCCCACTCTTTTTCCAATTTGGCCATTTTTTAAATCCCAAAATTTCCGTGCAGCTGAAGCGAAATCATAATTATTAAATAAATAAATTCCACGCCCCGACCGAATATCTCGATTTTTGTGGCCCTCGCACATTAATTAATTCCCCACAATTATTAATTTTCCCTTTTTTTAATCATTTATTTACTAATTCCTTTCTTTTTCTTCCTCTTTTCTTCCTCCGCTTCTTTTTATGCTGGCGGGAATCGGACCTCGTCGTCTTCCCCGGCGAGCAAGAAAACAAGGTTCGCCGGCGAAGAAATCGACTCCAGCGACGCAGAGAGGAAGGTGGAGGTGGTACAAGTGGAGGCTTCGATGGAGCTCTGCTAGTCGGGCTCTGGTGGCGGGAAACCTTGAAAGCCCTAGAAATCGCGATCGGGAGCTTAGAGGAAGGTGGGTATAGGTTCTTTTTTTCGGATTTGTTTTGTGCATGGATTTGCCGGCGGCTGTGGTGGCTGCGGCAGCAGTGGCGGTGACGGAGGCAGCGGGGGCGAAGGGGGAGGGGAGTAGTCAGGGAGGAGGGACGACGGTGTCGCCGGCGGCAAATACGGCTGCTGGAGCAACGGGGACAGAGGCTCCGGCTCCGGCTCCGGCTCCGTCGGCGTCGGCATCGGCGTCTCCGGCGACGGTGCCGATGGGGTCGGTGGGGATGAAGAAGAAGAGGGGAAGGCCGAGGAAGTACGGGCCGGACGGGAGAGTCTTGTTGCCGTTGAACCCGAAGCCGATTTCGGCGTCGGCGCCGGTGGGAGTCTACCACGCGGCAGCGGCGGGGGGAGGGAAGCGGGGTAGAGGGCGGCCAGAGAGCTTCTTCGGCGCACCGCAGCAGCGGATCGAACTCGAGTCCCTAGGTATTCATCACCCATTAAATACTCCATTTCCCCTGATTTATCTGCGATTATTTACTTAAAGATTTTATTGCGTTTTTGAGTCTCGTTTTGCCGGAATTTTTGTGGATTTTCGCAGCAAAAAAGTTTGAATTTTGGTATTTTGACTTGAAATGATATGGTCCTGGGTCTCTGGATCTGCATATCGGCTGTCTGTTTGGCTTGTGCTGTGGTTTGAATCTGGTCATCGGTTTTGACTTTGTGTAGAAGATAACATTAGATTTGGTTGGTGGGGCCTCTGATGAGAACCCGACCACCCAGATCTTGAGAAAGAGGCAGTCTGTGGGGTTGGGAATATGAGAATCTGAATCATCTTGTGATGTCCTCTTCCAACCATCACTTGCAACTATGTACTTATTTGCTTGTTTCCTAATCCGATTTTCATGAGAAAAAGTTGAGATTATGAGTACGATATCTTCATTTCTGGTGGTATATCTGGAGCTTGAGGGAAAGGTGAAAGTTGTAAGCCTAGTCTTGGGGTTGATTTTGTCTTTGGTCTATTTTGTTTATTTTTGTGGTTTTTCCAAGTTTTTCGTGGGAAAATACTAGATCTCAGTGACCTGCTTTCTTGCAGGTGAAATGGTAGCATGCTCTGCTGGTTTAAATTTCACCCCTCATGTTATCAATGTGGCAGCTGGCGAGGTACTGCATGTTTGAGCTTGGTCTCTTTTTTCACATGTTTGGGATATGTATTTCTTTATTTTTGGTTGTCCATTGCTTTTCTCTTAATAGTAGGGTACTGCGTGTTTGGGCATGGTCTCATTTTTCAGGGGCCATCTGTATTTGCGTAGTGGGTTCAATTTATCTAGGAAATGCTTTCTCTCTCTCCTAGCTATATTCTTGTAATTTTAGTTGCCACGTGTTCAAGCTTGATCTCATTTTCCATGTTTATAAATGTGTACTAGTGCTATTCATCTAGGAATTGTCTTTGTTTGTTTTCTTTTTCACTTAAATTTGTGTCACTGTCATGTTACAAGAAATTGATTTTATGCAAGTTAGTAAAAATGGAAGGACAAGAAATCAGGAGATATAACCTTGGCTATTCCTTAATACATGCAAGTTTCTCTACCTCTATCTCATCTCTGAAAGCAAAGTCAATGATGACCAAACGGCGCATATCTGCCGGCTGCAAGCGGATTGGTTGTATCATGTCTCGCATGATCCAAAATTAAACCATTGGAAAAGTGGGCCATTCTTTTAGATCTAAGCATAAGTTATTTGGAACTAGATTGGATCAGATTACTTCTCCAATTTGTGTTGGGAATCAGGCAGAATCTTATCTTAAATTATGTCAATTAATTAAATTATATGTTTTTTAGGGGGGGGGTGGCGCAGAAATTTACTACCCAGTTTCTTATTTCTGTCAATCCAAATCTAATCCATTAAGATTTTTAGTTGAGCATTCTGATTCAGGCTTCATACAAATTAACATGGATTAGATAAGATCAGGTTCGGATGTTTTCAGATTGGGAGTGGATTGGTTTGTGGCTGATCTGATCAAATTGTACCGTGATAGCTGCCTAAATGGCTATGTTACGGGATGAGATAGGGTGTAGCTGCTTAAAGAACTGAATGTTTTCTGGAGATTACTCAATTATGATAAAGTTCTCAGACCCGTGCTTCTTTGTTTCACTAATTTCTTTCCTATGTGATTTTCACACTATGCTACATATATAGTTCTTGGAACTCCCATGAATTTGATGTCCTAGTTTATATTGTTCTTTGAAACTTGTGGATAGTTTTAAGTCCTTTTAAGGCAATTGTGGCACTTAGTTAAGGAAGCGACCTTGACCCTATTTTTGTTTTGGGAAAGCAAGGATATGTTACAGTTTTCTGCGTTGGAGAAACTGCTATTTATTATTGCTGATTAAGCTTATTTTATTGATCTTAGGATGTTACAATGAAGATCATATCGTTCTCACAACAAGGCCCTCGAGCTATATGCATCTTATCTGCAAATGGGGTGATATCAAATGTTACTCTCCGTCAACCTGATTCCTCTGGTGGTACATTGACTTACGAGGTTTGAAATGTGTCCTTAGTTCAAATCTGGATAATGTATCTAAGTATAATTATAGATAATTAGGTTCCACAAATGCTTGTCTGTTCACAGTCTGATCCTTCAATTCTCTCTCTTTCACTGTATTTTTTTGAGAATAAGATTCTTTGATTCTTTCTCCTTTGATATCTGAGTCTTTGTACCCTACTTGTGTGTTGCACATATCTGCACTCCTGAATGCAATCAATCATCCATGTAGGTCAGTTTCCTCAAAATCCACCCACATCATGAATTTGATCAGTGACCATTTTTATGGCTCAGGTTCTTTTATGAAGTTAAAATCTACAAATTTATTATCTATATGCCAGTATATCATCCTGGCGTACTGTTAGCTGTGGAAATTTTATTTTTCCTTCTTACTCTATCATGAAGATGCTTTCTTCAGGTTGTATTATTTACTATCTCACAATCCAAATTGGCATGTCCAGAATAAAAAGGATTTTGGAGTTGTCCAACAGAAAAGCTGTGTCAAATAATGGCCACCAATAAATAAACATCTGTAGCTAAGAAACTGTAACTAAGCATTGGGGTTATTCAACTTCAGCGTTAGACTAAAAGGGGGCTCGACTTGCAACTAATAGACTTACAAAACTTAACTTCTGATTGCTGAGATTTCTGAAGATACTTTGAGTGGAATTTTGAATGCTATTTCTCGAGGAAAGTATACAGTGAAATATATAGAGAAATATCAGTTTCACTGAGGTTTGAATTAAAGTATAACTTCACTATTGTAAAAAATGAGTTTTGTCACAGGTGAGGTTGATGAAGTGTAGGAGGATAAATCTTGAAAATATGAAACCACACATGTTGGATTTGTTACTTTTTAAAAAATTTTTTTTTACATGAATGTTGGATTTGTTAGTTAAAAGAGTTAAAGGACCTAAAAAAGGGATTGAAATTTCTTTTTATTGTTATTCTGCTTTCCATGGCCTTCATTTTTCTGTCTTGAGTACTGTTACCTACAAGAAAGAATAATACCTAGAATTCTTTCAGGGCCGATTTGAGCTGCTTTCTTTATCTGGTTCTTTTATGCCAAGTGAGAATGGAGGCACAAGGAGCCGATCTGGTGGGATGAGTGTCTCTTTAGCAAGCCCAGACGGTCGTGTTGTGGGTGGAGGAGTCGCTGGCCTTTTAGTCGCCGCCAGCCCAGTGCAGGTAATACTGCTTTTTCTTGAATGATGCATAGCACAACTATTTGCTGATAGATTCCATGCGTCATACATTTTTCAGCTTGTACACGTTTTAACCTTTCAAATCAATATTTGTTTCTCCCTTTCATGGAGATAGCATCAGCAGTAATTGGATTTATGCACAGTAACATAGAAAAATGGATATTCTCATGCGCATTTTTTCGTTTCAACAAAACCTTGTATCTTTGCAGAATTTAATGGTTTTTTATGATGCGCTTTGGTCAGTATTGCCTTTTCTCTGTTGTGCTATATCAGGTTGTGGTGGGCAGCTTCCTGCCTAGCTATCAGATGGAGCAAAAGACCAAGAGACCAAAATATGAATCTGTATCAGTATCCGTTTCTACTCCAGCAGCTGCAATTCCAATCTCCAGTGTAGAAACTGAGGAGGGTTTTGGTGGTGGGCAAGGGTACCAGAGCTCTGCAACCCCAAAACCAAACCTTGCATCATCTTCCTCTTTCGGAGGAGAGAACTGGCCCTCCTCTACACACTCGGTGCCTGACACCAAGAACTCCTCCACAGACATTAACATCTCTTTGCCTGGAGGTTGATGCCACTGCAGAGCTTCTCCAATTCTCCCAAGGAGCTTTAGGCACTGGTTGTACTGTGTACCGAACTACGAAATTGCACCGGAGTGGCCTCTAACTTGTTCACTTGCATTTAGTTTCAGTAGAAATGCCAGTATTTGTGTTTTATTCTTGTAGGTCCACTTGATCTGCAACTAGTGATTGTTTTGTGTTTCTTTACTGTTAACTCACGCTGTTGTGTATTTGTAATAATACATTTTCATGTCATTTTCTATTTTATTTAACTGCCAAGTTCAGATCATTGTGTTATCAATCAAGTTTGTCTAATGACTTGTCCTCTCTTACTATTGGAGATTTTTTTCATTCCCAAAAAATGAACATACATACCAACCAAAAGTAAAAAGCATGAACTATGAAGCATACATCAATTGTCAAATTATTGTTAGCACGGTGGATATGATGCTACTGTTATCAAATCAAGAATCAAGAGCAATCAAGCGTCCAAATCTTGAGCTTGGATTTGGAAATGAAGGGTCAGGATCAGTCGCTGCCCTTGGGCAGTGATCAAAACCTTTCCCCTAAAGAATAGGTGTTGCACATTTTCTGCAATATTGAAAAGATTGGGTGTTAAGTGCAAAAATCCCAGGAGAGGAAAGAATTGACCAAATGAATGACAAATAAATCAAAAGTTCCAATCTTTCACAACGCATGAATCCATCACAAACCATAAAATTTGAATCAAATCCAATCCAGTGTAATTGTGCCCCAAAGTCAGCTTAAAACTGCAATGTTCTGGTGTACTTGCTCTTTCTCTACTACACTTGCCACCATCCTGCATTTCAGAAGAACACAAGCTAGTCACCAGTCTGCTTGTTCCAAATTGTTAACAAGGAATCTGAATTCACGACTTACAAGAACAAAGTTAGTAACAGCATGAGCAGATACCACATGAACTTAATGAAGCAAGGTTTTTTGGCCCATTTGATCTGGTTATAAATCTCGGTGACATCAAAAAGATGCTGTCTCTGCATATATCTGAAGATCAACTGTGTTTAGATCTTGTAACAGGATTCAGAATCAGTAAAAACAACTGATTTTACATAGAAATCAAGAATTTTGGATGCAGTGCCAAATCGATTTGTCTCACAAACATTAAATTGCATGTCATGAACCTCAGGGGTGCTAACAAGGTGCATTCATCTAGATAGACACCTCAACTTATTCCAAAAGCTTAAACCAATATGAATTTGCCGAACCATATATATATATACAACTCAAAACACAATCTTAGGGTTCATTAGAATCCATGAATATAATATATTAGTAAAACAAAATTGCTATGTAATGGCAAACAAATCATATTACCAAGCACATGCTGATGATACTCACAGTCTAACATTGTAGAAAAGGTTCGGTGCACACAAGAGGAACATGAACCAGTGCTGAGAGAGGAGGAAGAGCAGGCACAAGATTCCTTGCAGGGCATACTCAGGTAAAACCACACGGTTTATTCTTGAAGCTGAGTCAAATGGTTTGACATAGTCACACTCTAGGTCTTCAAAACACATCAGCTTGATCCAAAAGGGAAAAGGTTAAACGGGATCAAATCATTTAACAACTTGTGTCTATGCATTGCATGATATAAGAGAACAAAGTCAATTTTCCAGATAAATTTTGGAGAGCAAAAGTGTCAATGTGAAAATGAAACAGAGGTCTGTTTTCACTGTCATCAGAATGAATGCTAAAAGGCAGAATAGAAAGATATACTCTTGAATCCTGGAGTTAAAATCAAAATCAACAAAAACTATTTATAAGTTTCAAATAATACATAACAAAAAGAAAAAGAAATTCATGTCTTCTTTCATTAATTTTTCCAAAAAATCAGAATGTATATTATTGAAAAGTTCTTTCAATTCTAGGGTTTTGGGATTCAAATAGTACCTGGTAAAGGGTGAGAAAGAAGAGCAGGACGAACATGAAGAGAACGGTGAGCCACACCAACAAGTCCCACATCATTTCACGGACTTCCCCGACTTCCCAAGGGGAAAACAAGTAACTCGGACGCTGAGTTTTCCCTTCTCCTGCTTCGTCTCTTTTTAGATTTTGGGGGAAGTCAAAGTATCGGCTCGAGCCTCAGAACTTGTTATGAATGGGCCCATGTTGGGCCCGAAAAGGACAATTCTAGGCCCAACATGGCCCAAACACTCCATCTCTTGCACGACAAGCATGAAACCATGCTACAGAAATCTGAACAATCCGAAGAAGACGAGGGCTTTGAGCTAGCTGCCATGGCGAGGAGGGACTGGGTCTATGAGAACAATGGAGGGTTCGATTCCTTCTCTTCTTCTTCTTCTTCTTCTTCTGATTCCTCTTTCTCTCTTTGGATTCATCGGATCTAGTGTTCGCAGGACGTGCGTGGCGATCGCTGGGGCCGACTACTGCGTGGTGGCGGCGGACACGAGGCTGTCCACCGGGTACAGCATCTACACGCGCGACTACTCCAAGATCTACAAGCTGTGAGCCCCCGATCTCTCTCTATCGTGCTATTAACTACCTTTTTAATCCTAAATACGAAAATTTGTGAGAAATTTCGAGTTTTGTGGACTTGGATCGAGAGATCTGCTGGAATATCTCTGTTTCGTGTTTTTGCTGTTTATGAATGGATTAATAGTGCGACAAATCGCTGGTATTTATTAAACCCTAGAACAACAACAGCAAAAAAAGAAAACAAACAAAAAAAAAACGCTGCGTTTATACCTTAGTTTTTCATGGTTGACCTGTGTAGATCGTTCTTGCATTAGTGAAATGACGAGAGTCGTTGGTTTAAATGGAACTGGAAATGTAATTCTGCTTTGTAAACAAGGGTAGAAGCTTCTAATGGTTATCGCAACATAAAGTTCAACTTGAGTGTAACAATGAAGACTGATCTAATTCTGTATGGTTTGTAGCTTATCTCATACTCCGAATTGTAGTTAGTAATTGAAAAAACTGCTGCATATCATACCTTCTCTACTGTCACTGGCCTGAGATGTACCTTTGGGGTTATGAACTTAGACATGTTGCCTTGCTTAAGATAGTTGTTAACGAGTTCTGGAAGCAGAATCCAATGTTGTGGATGAGTTCTTTCTCTGAAGTCTTTGGTGGAAAAGCTTTAGGCCATTTAGGGCCCAAATTTCAAAGAAAATTGGAAGTTTTATAATTTTTTTTTTCTCCATAAGAATTTTTTCTTTTGCAGGCGTTTAACTGTTAGCTTTATGGTGTCTCGAATCCGGATTTTCCGGATAGTCTTAATTATATTAATGGGCCTAATCCTTATCTAGATTTATCTTCTAGAAGTCTTAAATTAGTAGAAGTCTTATTTGAGTCAGTCTTCTATTTTGACTCAAACATCATTAGGCCACATCTATAAATACACCATTGATGTAAGGGTCTCAATATATAGAAAAAGAGAGGGAGAGTTGGTGATATTGGAGTTTCGTCTCCGTCGTTGTAATCTTCTCTTTTCTCTTCCTCATTAATACAATATTCTCTGGATCGTCTTCCCACATATATCTCTTGTGTGCTATCTTTTCCTCTTTTCTGTTCTTCCTCTATATTGTGAATTGTGATAGACATCGATATTTTCCGCAACATTTAACACCATTTTTTGACAACAGCAAATTCCTATGGAGTTACGAGATTTCCTATTATTTTATAGGAAAATTAAAAAGTTTTCCAACTTCTTTTTATTTTTCCCATGAAATGGAGGTTGCATGTAGACTACCCCTTATCATTAATTATAATACCTATTTTAGAATTTTTAATAGGAAATGGGCTTGCATGTAACCAAAATCCTATGGAAAAATCCATTATAATTTTTTCCTAGGCAACCAATCATGCCTTTAACAGTGTTTGGTTGGTCGTTGTCCTTGAGATTGATGGTCACATCTTCCATCTTCTTCATTATTGACAGACAATTGTACTTTCAAGCTTCGTGTAATCTTTTTAATGAAACCTTTTTCCTTCTTTGTTTCTCAATCATAGGTTGTGTATTGTTGTCATTTCTTCATAATTTCAGTAATAGGCTATGGAAATTCACTTTATTGTTACATAATATATGTTTTCCTATAATCTTATTGATTAATGCCATTAAATTTACTCTATGGTAGACATGGAGCCAAATGTAAAGGCACGAATAGATAATTTAAAAGGGGAATGAATTAGATTTTTGCACAAATGATAAACAATTTTTTTAAACCCAAATGCAATTCAAACCACAATCACAATAATAAAATTCTCAACACAATCAATTTAATATAATAAAGTGTATATAAAAGTAGATGGGTAGAGAGATTGCAAATCGATGAATGTGTTTTGATGACCAATCAGGTTTTCGCCATGATCTTTATCTTAATAATAAGAAATTCAATCATTCCATTAGTGATGTCTTTTTTAAAGCAAAATTAAGTTTTTACAAGCTTTTACTCCAATTGAATAAGTGTCGCTTCACATCAGAATTAATTCCCTCACTCTTTTAATATTTAGAAAAACACTCAACTCTTTCCTAATAATCTAAGAGTCATAAAAATATAAATTTAAAAAAATTCTTATAATAAGAGTATCTCAAAAATTAAAATGCAAATGATATAAAGATACAAAAGGTAAAACATATTTGAGCTCTTTGAGACTAGATAACTTGAGGAATTTAGATCTTAATTTAAAGATATTGAAAATTTATTTTTTTAGTGAAAAAAGTCCCAAGCCAATATATAATATTTTTCAAATATAGACTAAACTCGTTTTAACGGTCAAAAAATTACGTATTTGTTTGTCCTCATGTGTTTGGGCAACTAAATATTGAATTTGGACTACTAAGCTCTCAATTTAGATGATCGAAGTTTGTAGAATTAGATTATTGATTTTTGGTCTGTTGGGTTTGAACACTAGAATGTACTAGTTAGGGCGATTGAATTTGACAGAAAATCAGCTAAAAGTTTATTTTGCAAAACTCGATTGAATGATTATTTGACATAATATTAAATTAACTTGGACAAATATAAATTAAGTCAATATAGGAATTTTCAAATTAATTAAAATATCAAATAGAGAGCTTTAATAAAATAACTATCAATTTTTAACTCAATATAAAATGAAAAGCTAAAACTATGAGTTTGAAGTTGATATCACAACTTGAACATTTTTTAATCTCCTAATTTGATTTTTAAATTTTATATTCAAATTGTCATCCTCTTTATATTTAAATAGTCATTCTCAAGATTTAATCTTGAGGTTTGATTCTTCACGAGATTGGATAATCACTACAAGTCTTGAAACTTATCATAACCGAACAAATTTGTTAAATTCTAATTTGGTTATCACCAAAAATCCAAAGAACAACAAAATGTCGCTTAGAAGAGATTTGGAGTGAACCAATTATAGTCATATATCTGCTCAATTCATAGTTACTCCTACTCTTAACTCTAAAACAATTTGACCTTTTAAGTTCATCAGATTTGCTATTCATTAAAGAGTAAGACGAAGAATTCATGAGTCATTACATAAGTCACAATTCTAGAATTAAAGAGCCAACCAAAATGCTACTAGGCTTACAATTTGTTCCATTTGCTCAAGGAATGGGCGGGAAATGTAGTTGATGGGATTCATGTGAATTTGTAATGTTTTTTCTCCTTTATTTTCTTGTACTTTGCATTATTTTAGTTGTTCTCTTGATTGGAGTTCTGAAATCATGCTTCTTGTTTGCTTACTTTGACAGAAAATCATTTCCTCCTACTTTATTATGGCTTGGAAACTTTTACTAATAAACTATACTAGATTGTTTTTGGAGTGTTTTGATATAGTCAATATTTGATGTTTTTTATATGCAGTGCTGATAAATGTGTATTGGCGTCCTCTGGATTCCAAGGTGATATAAAAGCTTTACAAAAAAATTTGTCAGCAAGGCACTTGGTAAGTGATTCATAACAGTAAATGTTAATGTCTTGGTGTGCTTGCTAGATAATATTTTGAGTATTATTCCTTGTGATTCTTGAGATAAGAAACATCCTTTCTTTATTCTTAGAATGAGAAGCATGCCTATAATGGTGAACAATAATGTACAAAACAGTTAATTATCTAATCCTTTCAATCACAAAGTTTGGTATTTGATGTGGATCAATTGTTATTTCCTGTCTGGTTGTCGGTAAATTACTCAGCTACCATGAATAAGGAATCACCATATGCTTGTTGATCATATTAAGGAAAATACTAAGATTAGAGTTGTTAGTTATGGTGGTGTTCGTGAAGTAGAGCTTGAATATTTAAAAAAGGAACTAGCAGGTGGCAAATATTGAGGATGATACAATAAGAAATTTATTAATATAGTTCGTCAGTTGCAATTGAGGTTCTAGGTGGTAAGTGTGAGATGAGACTTCAGATTCTGGTGTTAATATTAGGAACACCATATTAAGGTTAAACTGGGAGGAGGGTTGCTGGAATCATGCTATGATGGATGATACAAATCAATTTGTTCTATGCACACAACCTGCAACATCATGCCCACTTAAGTTTGAGTTGGCTCACTTGTTTATGGCTCTTAGCTTGTTGTAATCAATGAATGCAGACTTTCTGCTTTGTGCCATATTTATTTTTATCATTTTATTATTTATCCTTTAAATTCTTGCAAAACCAAAATGCAATATGTTTCAGTGGCTTCCGCAAAATCAACAAGACTGAAACTATGTTTTTACACCTGGGCATTCAAGTTGCCTTGCAATGTGGCTGATCTGACTTGGATCTTCGCACAAATTAGCTTACAGTTCCCTAATGACCATTTTATTTTAAAACTCATGCTTCAGTTATGAGCTGAGCTGGTTAAATACTAGTATATACGAAATTATGTAGATCTTTCTATGTTAGACTATGTGTTATTCTGCTTATTCAGCAAAGAAGTTCAATCCCTTTTATTTTTCTGCCTCTCATTTACTGTCAAATTGTGAATGCAATGTTCTTGCTTGTTATTTCTAGAAGTCAGCATCTTCTGTTTTTAGTTGGACTATTATGACTTGTCCATGAAATTCTATGCTTATTTATAGTCCTGTAATTGAGTTGATTGCATAAGAAGCTTGCTTTCATTAGAACAGTTACAAAGGGTGGTCTAGGATTCTGTTTATTGGTTTAGAATTTACCTACTTGCGGAGTGGTGGAACATGTTTTTTCTACAGAGAACTACTAGTTATAATTATCTGTATGTGATAAATGTGAGTCTGACTATTAAGCTTTCTAATTAATATAGATCAGATGTCTTCATCTCACATTGTTGTTGGCTGTTATGAGCTGTCTCTCTCACTTTCTTTTTAACTCGGCATTTGGATGATTTTGATTTTCATGTGCAGATCTATCAGCATCAGCACAACAAACAAATGAGCTGCCCAGCAATGGCGCAACTTCTCTCCAATACGCTTTACTACAAGCGTTTCTTTCCATATTATGCCTTCAATGTCCTAGGTGGCCTTGACAACGAAGGTAGGTATTTCCCCTAAATCTGTCTTTGACATATCTTTTGGAAAAGTTACATATCAGTCCCTGACTAGGGGTTTGTAGCTTTTTAAATCCCATAATTTTAACTTTCAGCCGCCTGATTTGTCTTGAATTATCTTGGTCCCTAGTGATCAAGATCTTTTGTTTGTTTCTCTTGAAAGATGCATTTTTCAGGTAGAGGTCCTAGCTCCTCACTATTGATGAATATCAGGAATATGATCCATTAGTAATAAGCTTTGTCTAGGAATTGGGTTGTGTGCAAACCTAGATCCTATAGAAAAAAATTTGAGTGGATTTTTTTTTCCTGAACTATCCAAACAGGCACTAGATTTGTGGGTTTTGTACTTTTTTTTTTCTTCAATATTTCCCCTTCACCTTGGTATGGCTGCCTCTAGTCAATATCTTTTTTCTCTCTGTTTTTTATTTTTACTTCAAAAAATTGAAGAAAAAGGGGGAACCAGGCAGGAAATTTGAGAAGTACAGAGATTGAGGAGTTAGAGATCCCTTTGTCAGAGACCAACAGATGATTTTACTTTCAAAGTGTATCTGGTGCTCATTGCATTCATTTCATCTCCAGGTAAGGGTTGTGTATTCACATATGATGCTGTTGGATCATATGAGAGGGTTGGTTACAGCTCCCAAGGCAGCGGATCAACACTCATCATACCTGTTTTGGACAACCAGCTGAAATCCCCTAGCCCTCTCTTGTTACCTGCCAAGGTAATATTCAGTTTGATAATTGAATGGAACATGGTGAAAATGTGGGCATTGCTAAAACAAATTTGACACCAACAACTTTTAATACAGGATGCAGTGACACCACTTTCTGAAACAGAAGCAGTTGATTTGGTGAAGGACGTTTTTGCATCTGCAACCGAAAGAGATATTTACACTGTATGCTTCATTGATTTGTTCATGTTTTGTTTCAAAAAGCAAGGTCGCCGCATAATAGTTTCCAGTTTTTGCTAACATCAATGTTAAATTTTGCAGGGGGATAAGTTGGAAATAGTCATTATAAACCCATCAGGCATCCGGCGTGAATTTATAGAACTAAGGAAGGATTAACTGGATGTTGATCACCTGTTGCAGTTCATCTTATATAGCCAGAATCCTTTGAAACAATTACTTCCTCCCAGGCATTTTGTTTCCTGAAACCAATTGATGTTTTCTTTGCAAGAATCATGATGTACACTTTCATGCTGTTGAAATTGATCTAGCTGTGTGGATTTTGCTTACCTGTGTAACCTATGTTCATATTTGGCTGTTTGGATTTTGAAACCCGTTTTAAGTTTGCAATCTCGGAGTTCTCCCATGTGTTGGAAGAGCCCTAACTGAGCATAGGGACAAAAAATTTTGGCCATACTTTGTGGATCAAAATTTTATTGACTTGGACATTTTTGGTTTAGTTGGGTGTCCAACTAAAATACTCTTTGTAGGATCTTTGCACGGACTCGAATTTGGCACTCTCTGTTTTTGCTTTTATTTTTTATTTGTTGATGCAAAGCTCCCAGTGGAGTTAGGGTGAGCTCGTCAAACCATGGTTGCTATTGTTGCAATCCCATTAGCCCATGCAAAGAAGTATGGCGTAAAAGCGTGACAATCTCGTTTTCCATGAGTCAGGGGGGGTAGTTGGTATTTGTCGCAGCAGCAGCTACCGGTCTCTGTTCGAGTTGGTTGGCCAAATCCCAAACCCGTAGTTGGGCTATGCGGAGCTTCAAGAATAATGTTTCGGCCCCAACCCACTGGCCCATCCCGGACCGTCACACTCCAGCCCGCTTCCTCGCTAGCGTAGGCGGGAAGGAGACGACGACCATCTCCTTCTCTACCCACATTACGTACACCACTTACTAGTTTCAAATCCCCCAATTCTCCAAACCCTTTTTCTCTCTTCGCCTCTCTTCCGCGTTGCCCTTCCAATGGGGCACAACAAGGTGCGATTCTCAAATCCTAACATTCCCGACCCAGCGATCCTCTTTCCCCAATCCCTCTTCCATTCCGCCCAAAATCTGTTGGATTGGTGAAGAATCCTGGTGTAATTGGTTTTCTTTTCGTGATTCCTGTGAGTAGAGGTTGATAAGCGATTTGATTCTTTTGTGCAGCTAATATTTGGCAAGAGTAATGAGGTTGGGGTGGCTGTGTTTGGGACTGAAGGTATTTTGCAGCTTTAAGGGTTTGGATCTTTTTGTGATTTCTCTTAATATATGCTTCTGAAATGGTTGGACTTTACGCTAGTAAGTAGGCTAAGCTCATTTGGTGACTAGCTTTTGGTTGTTGTGGATGTATACTGGAGATGCGGCCACTGAAAATGACCTTGATTTTGTGAAAAATCACTTCTCATGCCTCTGGTGATTTGTAATGTTCATATTAATCTTATATATTAGCTTTGTAGTCAAATCACAGAAATTTAATCTTTCATATTAGCTTTGTAGTCAAATCACAGAAATTTAATCTCATAGATCTGTTCTGTGCCAATGTGATCACTAAAATGCTGTTGAAATCATTACTAGTAGAAGCATTCGTAGTATGAGCTCCATACCATCCTGTTGAGGTGTTTCACTTTTGCTAATTTCAAGCTTCTCACTTTTCCTCTGCAAGTGGGTTTCTGTGGATTTTCTTCACCGACATACATTCAGAATCCTTTTTAGCTATCACCGTATTTTCTCGTTCTCAGGTACCAAAAATGCATTGGAAGTTGAAGTGGGAGGATATGAACATGTGTCTGTTTGGTGGGATATTAATAAAGTTATGGATGGAGATACAGCTGAAGTTTTACAACATCTTCCAAGAAGAACATTTCCTGGCGACTGTATCCATGATCATTTCCTTGTTTAAAAGTTATTTTGTAATTAGCTAATTGCACACATTTTTTTCTCATATTAGCCTTATTATTGTTTAGGAAATACACCTTGTTTTGAATATAAATTTCCGTCTTATTTGTTATTTTGTTACAATTATAATGTATTGATCTGGTTGCACCTCTAGAGACTAAATAATATCATCTATAGATTTTTTATGTAGATGCTTTTACTGTTTGATTGTTCACAGTGCCACATGGCATATGTTGCAACAAGATTCTGCCTTAGGCCTTGAGCATGCTTTATTGTTGCTTTCAAAGCTTATTCTTCCACGCTGAAGTATCATCTATGGGTTTCTTTTATAATAGGATTACTTAACACATCACTAGTCCTGGATGCCATTGTTGTTGGAACGAATATGCTGATAAAAAAATTTCAGGAGGCGAACAAGGGAAAGCAGAGACTTTGCCTTATAACAAATGCAGAACATCCAATTAAGGATCCTGATGTAGGTACAAAGGAGGTCCAAGTTATCACCATCGCCTCACAGATGAAGGATCTTGCAATGAGGCTTGATTGTGTTATTATCAGGAAAATGTCAATTGGTTCTGTAAAGCAGAGGCATAATTGATGAGAATGATCATCTTTTGAGTCATATTTCCAGGAAAACAATATCAAAAATTGTACTTGTTGATAACCCAACTTCCTTTTTAGGTGCTCTTAGAACTCAAAATATATCTCCAGTTACTGTCTTCAGGAGAGATCTTGAGTTAAGCCCAAGTATGAAGGTGGAGGTGAGTTGATGACTATGATTCCTAAAAAGGCAGCTTGTTGCAATGGGGGTTCTTTTGGTCTATTGCACTTATATTGGTCATGGTGCTGAATTTTATCTTAATGGAAAGGCTTCTGTATTTTGATGTTATTTTTTCTCCAATGTTTTCTCTCGCACATTTATTGTTGCTTCTGTGATTTGTTTAGGTCTGAGCTTTCTGAGATTCATTACCTGCTATCAGTTGATCTAGGACAATAATGTTACCTAGGTTAACTTGCAGACTATTCTGATTAATTACTTTACCTCTCTGTTTTTTTTTTGTGGATCTATAAAGAACCTCATTTCTCTTGGTTCTCTTTTACGAAGTAAAATAGTGGTTGAAATTCTACCCATTTTTACATGTTGCAAACTTGGAGTTATTTTTGATCTCACTGATATTCTTGTATTCAGGTATGGGTGTACAAAAAAACTTCAGAGAAGTTTTCTACATTGAAAACATATTCACATAAAGCACCAGACACTGACAAATTTGCTACTCATGAAGTGAAAGTTGATATTGAATACAAAAGCATGGAAGATCCTGATAAGGTTGTTCCTCCAGAACAGAGAATTAAGGGCTATAGATATGGGCCTCAAGTAGTTTCTATATCCTCTGCTGAATGGGGCGCAGTGAAGTTCAAAACTGAGAAAGGAGTGAAACTCTTACAATTCACAGAGTCTTCCAACATAATGAGGTAAATTTTTGACTAAGGTTATGAAATTTGATAATAACCATCAAATTTCTCTATAAAGTTTGTTTGGTTTGTGGATGCAATCCCATTCACTTGTATAAGAAGCACTTGTTGGGGTCGTCGAGAAGGTGGTTACATGTCAACATATGCAGAATAATATTCCTTAGAATATTGTCATCTGTATGGTTCTACTTTTATCTGGGAGTTTGCAGTATGTTGTTAAATTTGCAGATGCAATATAAAATGCACAGCCTAGTCAGTTTTTCTTCCTCTAGGCCAAAAATTAGCATTTTAGACTGCAAATATATGCATAATAATACTTTATCTTATTCTGATGCAAATATAAGGTAATATCCTATTATTTGCAATTTTCTTCCTAAACAATTTGAGTCATACAATAATTTCAAGAAGTCATGAATGAAGCTATGCACTTTCAACTTTCTAGATTGTTGATTAGCTTAGACATGACAATTTGTGTTCACGGATCGAATTCAGGTCAAACCTATAGTATTAAATTAAACAGGTCAATCCAAATCTGGTTCATTTATTAAATGGTTTAAAGTTTTGAACTTGAATCCAACCCAACTCGAATTGACTTGTTTATTAAATCGGTTAGGCTCGGGTCATGATTCGACCTGATCCAATTTAACTTGTTTAATTAAATGAGTTATAATTTGATCCGACTTAAATTGACTCGAATTAATCTGAATTGACTCGAGTCAATTTGATATGTTTAACTAACCTAACAATTTTAATATATTTGAAACAATTAAAATAACAATATTATTCAAAACCAATTGTAATAACAAAATATGTAATTTACAAATAATAATTTAAAGCATTTACTAAAAAATATTGCAAAATAAAATTTTAAATAACTTTAATTGGGTTAATTTATAAACAGATTGATCCAATTGACCACACCGATCTAACCCATTTATGACCCGATTAGATAAACAAATTAGTTGAGTCATAAATGAGTTATATGGTTTGACTTGATTACGATCGAAATTTTTTCAAGTTAATCAAGTCAACTCGATTATGAGCTAAACTAAACCCAAACTCAGTTAATTCGGATTGGGTTCAGATTAGGTTAACGGGCTTGGTCATATATTGTTAGGTCTAGATTAGCTTATGTTATTTGTTGTTGCTGTTGGATTTGTTATCGACCTGCTTGTGATTTGCACGGTTAGTTTAGTTATGCCACCACTACACTCTTGCAAGCTATATTGTTTATATCCTTTTCTGTTTGTTCTTCTGGGGTAATTTGGACATTTTCAATATTTCAGTTGGTTTTCTTGTATGCATATTAATCTCAGAATTTCCATTGCCTATTTTTAATTATACCTGAGTTTCTCATGCTATCAATTCTGCTAGGATCACTCCTCCCTGTGAATAATGATATCATCATTGTACATTTACTTGAGCTTCAAACAGAGGTTTAATTTTCTATCTTTCAAACATTTTGCAAATGTTTTCTTCCAATTCAATGGAATCAAGGCTGTTACCAGGCTTTCTGTGAAAGTTTTGAATATCATTCACAATATTTCTCAACCAATAACGATGATAATGTTGAATGTTAGTTCATGAAGTTCTTTATATTTTGATCTTATGCCTGCTCTGTCTCTTTGTTTGATGAACTCAGAGTATGCAACTGCTAAGATAGGTTTAGTGCCAATCAACTGCACTAATTGTTGTTTGTGAGATACCCACTTAAGCCTTAAGATGGTTCTGTTAGGGCTTTCATACCAATGCTTAGGAGTTGATGTGGGGCTTCTAATGGTACTATAAATCTTTCATTCGTGATATGGAGGTTTGTTCATTTATATTACCCACAACATACCTAAGGCTTCTAATGGTACTACAAATTTTTCATTCGTCATATGGAGGTTTCTTCATGTATATTACCCATAACATACCTAATTTTATAGCAAAGAGTTTTAGCTATGTTGGCTACTTTGAGGGCAGACCCAGGTTTGACATGCTATGATATTTGGTATGATGGCATTCATACTAGTAGTGATTTATTTCTTTGTCTATAGAGGTATCATTGCCAACAATATTTGTGTGCATGATCTGAGTTAGGTACAAAATGCTTTTGTGATTGTCATGCTATGCCTGTTGTTCGGAATTGCCGTGCGCCATCCTCTGGTCAATTTTCTTTCATGACTTTGGTGAATGATATCGGAAAAGAGGTCCTTATGGATGGCTTTTCTAACTTTAAAAACTTATTTGGTAGAAAAGGTTGGCTGATTGGAGAGCAGTAAGAACTCGTTTTAAATGGGATGTGATCCAACAAAACAAAGTATATGTTATGAGAGAATTGAGGATTGTTCACTTGATTCTGTGACAGGACTTAGCAAGTGATTGGTCTCCTTTTTCTGCAAAAATTCTTGCACTTTATGGTTTTCCTCTCTTTTATCTCTTTCACTTTCTTGCTTAAACCCTGTTTCAATTTTCTCCACAGGAATCAAAAAACCTTCTGTTCATACCAATGGTTCAATGTCGTATAACAAAATTTGGTTGCATGTATTGATTTTTGGGTTATCCTAATATTGTGCTTCTAACTTTGGATTATGCATATGGCACTTTCTGATGCACTACTCTGATCTGTAAAGGTCCCAATTGCCAACATTTCCCTGTCTCCAAAATCATCACTTGAAGCTTGTATGAGGACTTATGAAATACTTAAGCTTCAATTCCGTTTTCTGATTTTTGTTTTTCTCACTGGTCTTTGTCAAGGCACTATTATATGAAGGATGTTTATATTCACATTCCTGAACTGGGGAATAGAAAAGCTGCTGCAGCGGTTTCTGCAATGGCAAGTGATGAAGGAGATGAGCAAGGTTGCAATATTGCATAGTGTATGGATGCAAGGTCAAGCGAGTGTAGTACTTGGAGTACTGAGCCCCAATCTCTCTTCTGTGGATACTATTGTGAGTATGCCTATGGTTTCTTTTATATTGCTTTGCATTGAATCCAACTTTACAGTAGTTGGTCTATATGAGTTTGACTAACTTGAAATGTTACCATTGTTGTGGTGAGCAGCCAGACTCATTATACTTCAACATACTTCCATTTTCTCAAGATGCGCGGGAATATCAGTTTCCATCCTTCAACGTTTTCCCTGCATCATGGTTGCCAAATGAAGAGCAGCAGGAAGCTGCAGATAACCCTGTTAGGATGCTAGATCTTCCACCCTTTGATAGAGAGCAAGATCTCAAACCTGACTTTACGCTGAATCCAGTGTTAGAGGTATTCATTTCTCTGCTTTGAATAACCATGCTATCTGTGATTGTCATGTGGTAAAGTTGCTTTATGGTGCAACTCTAGCTTCAAACTATTGCAATTGGGAGGTTTGGTTGAATGGGCACCCTTAGCATACTGTTGCAATAATCATTATCGCCACTTGTCTTCAGCCAGCTTTAGCTGCATCTTCTTGGCAATGCAGTCAACTTGAGCTCTTGTTGGCTCTCAAGAAACTTAAGATTTCAGCCCCTTGAAAACATAAATACAGTCATAAGTAGTTCTATTCTGGCAGTAATCAGTTTGGTAGTGCATGCATTATTTTCATCTGCAAACATAGTTGGGCTCTAGATACATGCGGTTTGACATATCAGGGAATTGCATACAGTTTGGGATCAGGCTAGGGTAAGATTTTGCATAATCTTTGTTCCAGTTTACATTCTTTTGTTCTTTAATTTCTGAAACATGGTTAATTATCAGAGCTGTTGTTTTCCTATTTCTTATTGTTTCATGGAATTATTTCAGTTAATTCAGTGGTCTGATCCATTATTCATTTTAGTCTACAAGAGAGCAACATTTCCATATATAACATGAAATGCATCCTAGTGGTTACAATATTTGTCTAATTAAGGTGAAACACTATTCACTGTTGCTTCTTGCCTATTTTTTCCGTTTCAGCATTTCTACTAGTTTCTGGTTGAAATCCAAGCAGCCAGATGCAGAAGTTCCACCTCTTGACAAGAGTCTTAAGAAGATCGTTGAACTCAGATAGGAATCTTCTTTTGCAAAACAGGTCTATAATTGATAATTTCTATAGTCATTTTGAGCTGAAGGAGAATTCAAAGGTTGTATGGGATTGAATACCTGCTGCATTGATTGTACAGATATATGAAAATCTATTGTCATGGTGAGGCATCTAAGACTGATAAGTATTTGGTAGAAGATTCGTCTACGACTACAGTGAAGGTTGAAAAGATTAATGATCTAAACCCCATCCAAGATTTTGAAGCTATGTTGGCTTGTAGGGACAACTCAAAAGGGGTTGAAAAAGCACTCCAAGCGATGTGAGCTTATATTAATGATTTGTTAGAAAATTCTTATGGAAGGGATGCCTATACCTAAGCAATTGAATGTTTGAAAGTTCTTCGTAAAGCTTGCATTGTGGAACAGGTAAACAAACCATCATTTGTCTTGTTGCCGATAGTTTTAGGCACTGGAATTTGGCAGCCACTTGGTTATCATAGATTCTAAGTTCTTCAATATAGAAGTTTCTCAATTCATTTGTGAAGTGCATGTCACCCATATATTTTGTCCAATGGTTTCCAGTAACACTGCAAGGCACTCCAAGACCATCGAAGTGTTACAATGCCTTTATTTTGTTGGACACCGATCCCTTTGTTTCCTGTTCAGGAACCGATGGGTTTCAACCGGTTTCTGCATCATCTCCATGACAAGTGGAAGTCCACTGACATTCATGATTTTTTTAACATTCTTTTGTTGAATAATATCACACTGACTAGCAAAACTGAAGCTGCAGGCAGGTTAGAATTGCTCTATTTTCTCATATTTTTTCCCAAATGATTTTTATCAACCATTTTTTTTTCTTTGGCTTCAGCAGCAATGTGACAGAAGAGGAAGCCAAAAACTTTCCTGTCAAAACTGAACTACTTTCCTGGTAAAATGTGCATATTGTATTACTGACCACAGGTGTAGTGCTAGCTCATCAGTATCCAATCCCTAATCTTTTTCTTTTCTGGTGCAAAATGGGACTGAACATGTGCTGATTTATGGTGAATTCCTTGGGAAACCTACAACTTGGAGAATTCCCAAAATTTTGCAATTATATGGGCTAGATGTTTATCAGCCATTATGAAATTAACCACTAGCGCCCTTCTTTTGTATAAACAAGGTTTTGAAAGACTTAGAAATGAATAGGTCTGGTGGATGATATGTTGTAAACTTTTGTTTCATGTGTTATCTGCTTAAAGTACAGTTGTTTCAGGCTGTACGTTGCTTCTCCCTATTTGGAAATTGCCTGTAATTTTAACATCTCAGGTTAGCTGTACTAACCATGCCATTTAGTCTCCATTCCTGCAGATTTCTTAAAAAGGATAATGAAGTGATTTCTTTATGTGCAGTACATTTGTTGCTTTCTTTTTTTTTTTTTTTCAACTGATACCAGCCTGGCGCTTGTTGACTACAAGGTTGCAGGCACTATTGCATCCGGATTCACCTACAATTGGCGAATGAGTTCAATTCTTACAACTAATGGAGCTTCAATGATTAAACTCATCACTTGCTCTGAAGGGTACAATCATCCAGCTAAAACTTGCCAAGGAATGTATTCTTGTAGCTTGAGCAATCTCTACTTCTCTGCTTCAGTTGGTCAAGCTCATCAGTCTACCTGGAGTATAGGAGTCATCAGGCTACAGTACGGATCCTTGAAAGTCGGTTGTAATAATGCTTGGCCCAGTCATATTTGTCCTAGTTGTCAACTGGGAAACACACCAAATGACCATTTTATCCACGTAATTTTAGAGCTGACCATTTCTTTGAATTTCTCTGTGCAGGATCCTTCTTTTTCTTCTTTTTTATCTGGTTCCCGTTATGTTAGCTTTTATTGTTACAATAAGTATACACTTTTTTTGTCTTCCTGCAAGTTTTTTGATCTTTTTGGAACCCTTCAATTATAACCAAACATTTTGAGAAAAACACATTTTTTCCTAAGTGATGGTGGTTGGGAGTTTACTTCTAACAGCTTCAATGAGTATTGCATGCAGCATGAAATTCAACAAAAGTCCAACCTCCTCTTACACTTCAGAGCAGCTCTTCAAGTCCAAGGATTAGAAGCCACATTTGAGTCTGCTTCAGTTATCTTATTTTTTTATTTGAGTGCACTCTGTGCTTCAGTTATCTGTGCTCACCCAGCTGCAGCCTGGCCTGTTGTTCAATCCCTTCCCCACCATCATCTTCCTCAATTTCCTGGCTTTATCCCACTCGCCTGCCTGGGCATAGATGTGAGCCAGCATGACACAATACCCATGACCTCCAGGCTCCAATTCAAAACATCTCCAGGCCGCCAGCTCCCCAAGCTCCACATTACCGTGCAGTCGGCAAGCCAACAGCAATGCACCCCATACTCCAACATGGGGCTTCATCGGCATCTCTTTAATCAAACCGTAAGCTTCCTCCACCCTCCCGATTCGACCCAGAAGATCCACAATGATTGCATAATGATCCACGGACGGCATTATGCCATGCTCACTCTGCATGGTCATAAAGCATTGCTGCGCTTCCTCCACCATTCCAGCATGCTTGTACGCTGTCAACAGGCCGACAAAAGTCACACCATTTGGGGCTATCTTTGCTTGCAGCATCTCATCAAACAGATTGATAGCTTTAGTTGACCTCCCGTTTATACCGCAACCGAGGATCATTGCACTGTAGGCCACCAAATCTCGCTTTCCCAGGCCGCTAAAAAGATTTAACGCTTTGTCCATGCGCCCACATTTTGAATACAAATCTATAAAAGCTGTGCGCAAAGGATCGTCCATCTCAATGCCAACAGAATCCATGTACCTCTCAATCCACCGCCCGAATCTCAACTCGCCCAGCTGCGAACAAGCAGAGACAACACTCGAGAACGTTGTCTCGTCAGGACAGACTCCGAACTCTGGCTTCCGCATCCGATTGAACAAGCAAATCGCCTCTGTAGGGCGACAATTCTGTGCAAAACAAGCGACCATCGCATTCCAAGAAAATACATCTCTGTTACACATTTCCTGAAACACCTCCCATGCCAAATCAACATCCCCCTTCTGGGAATACCCTGAAATCATCGCCACCCAAGACACATTGCTCTTGACAGGCATTTCATCGAACACCTTCCGAGCCATTCTCATGTCCCCATTTCTGATATAACCACTAACAATCCCATTCCAGGAAGCCGGATTCTTCTCCGGCATCCGCCGAAAAATCTCCAAACTCTTCTTCATCAATCCGGCACTCGCGTACCCATACACCAAAGAATTCCACGAAACCACATCCTTCTCCGGCATTTCATCAAAAAACTTTCTCGCACCCTCCAAATCCCCGGCCTTTGAATACGCCGCCAGCATAGAGTTCCAGGCCACGACATTTCGGTTCGGCATTTCTTCGAACAGTCTGCGAGCGGAGGCGATGCCAGCGAGGTGGGAGTAGAGGTGGAGGAGGGCGGTGCAGGCGTGCAGGTGGGAGTGGTGCCCGAGCTTGATGGCATGGGCGTGGATGGCAGTGGCGAAGGACGATGAGGAGAAGGACGGGGTCAAGGTGCAAGCTTTGAGAGCCGCGGCGATGGCGAAGGGGTTCGGGCGGTGGCCGGAGAAGTGCATGCGCGCGTAGAGGGCGAGGGCACGTGCCGGGCGGCCGAGTTGGGTGGCGGCGCGGATCGCCTCGATCCATGAAGAAGAAGAAGAAGACGTAGATGAAGAAGAAGAAGAAGACGTAGATGAAGAAGACGACGACGACGAAGATGATGGCGACGACGACGAAGACGAAGAAGAAGAAGGGGAGATTGGGAGGTGGTGATGACCGGGCGGAGTTGGTTTCTTCGGTACGAAGCGGAGCATTCGGGCGCTTTTTTGTATTTTAGTACCGGAGTTTTGTTTAGATATTTTTAGAGAACTTTTGCAAATAAGGCCCTGCATTTGTGTTATTTTTAGATGACTCTCTGTGTTAAATGTTTGGCAAAGTATTTTTTTAACAAATAAAATAGTTTTATATTCTGGCTTTTTTTGCGAAAAACTTGTCTAGCAACATGCGATTAGCTGGGACTGACTGATATATGTATATTATAATAATAATATATTAATTTTTCATAAATATATAATTATATAGATAATTGTTCGTTAAAAACTCTTAATAAAAAAAAATGTTCTATCTAGCACAGTCTATATATGAGATTGTGTTTCATGCGCCTCTTATGATCTATGGTATGATCTACGAATTGGCTTGGGTCCATAATTTTTTTTTTCTCTACTATCTCCAATTCCAATACAAAGTCTTTTTTTTTAAAAAAAGATAATTACATATAAATCCCTGTAATTAGCCTTAATTACGTACAATTCCTGTAATTTCCGGAATTATCCACACTCCCATTTTCGAAAATATTTACCCACACCCCTGATTATTATTTAATCAAATTTTTCCCAAAAAATTTCGATTTTACTCTCAGTTATTTTTACAAATACACCCCTAAAAACTTATTTTTTATATTTTACGCCCCAAAATTCAATTTTTTATAAATAACACCCCGAAATAACTCTAATTTACAGAAAAGTTCTCGAAATTCGGATTTTTGCAAATAAACTCCTGAAAATTATTTCAATTTACAGAAAAGTCTCCGAAATTCGGATTTTTGCAAATAACACCCCGGCGCGCGGGGGGGAATGGAGCAGGAGGCCGGCGGCGAGAGCGGAGGCAGAGGCCGGGCGGGCGGGAGCGGAGGCGGAGGCCGGGCGGGCAGGAGCGGAGGCGGACTCGGGCGGGAGCGAAGGCGGAGGCCGGGGCGCCGGAGGGCCGGCCTCGGCCTCCGTCCCCGGCACGCGGGGGCAGAACGGCGTCGGTCTTGGCCGTCCGCGCCCGCGTGCCGGCGCTCCGGCGCCTCGGCCTCTGTCCCGCGTGTGGAGGCCGTCCGCACCCGCGTGCCGGCGGGCTGTCCGGCCTCGGCCTCCGTCCCCGGCGCGCGGGCGAGGATGCCGGCCGGCGATGGTCCGGCGAGGGGTGTATTTGTAAAAATTAGTTTTAAAATTTCGGAAAATTTAGATTTATTTTATAAAAAAAAAATTAAGGGTTTTTTTTAATATATAAATATTAAATTTGTATTTATAAATTTAAAAATCATTAATGTCTTTTTTGTAAAATTTTACTTAAAATATGATAAAAAATATAGACTTATTTATAAATAAAAATATTGAAGGGGTCTATTTGTAAATGTACAATATGAAAGTTGTAATTTTAAATTTTAAGTTTTGAAACCTTTCGATGAATTATTTGTAAAATTTACATATAAAATAAATAAAATTTGGACTTATTTATAAAGAAAAATAATAAAGATGGTCTATTTTTAAATATAAAAATAGTAAACTTGTAATTTTAAATTTTAAATTTTAAAACTTTCACAGTATTTTCCGTGAAATTTAGTATTAAAAATGATTAAAATATTGATTTATTTAAAAAAAATCAAGGGATCTATTTGTAAATGTACAATATGAAACTTGTAATTTTAAATTTCATGTTTTGAAACGTTCGATGATTTATTTGTAAAATTTACTTATAAAATAAATAAAATTTGGACTTATTTATAAAAAAATATTAAAAGTGGTCTATTTTTAAATGTAAAAATAGTAAACTTGTAATTTGAAATTTTAAATTTTAAAACCGTCATTGTCTTTTTTTTGTGAAATTTACTATTAAACTTGTAATTTTAAATTTTATGTTTTGAAACGTTCGATGATTTATTTGTAAAATTTACTTATAAAATAAATAAAATTTGGTCTTATTTATAAAGAAAAATATTAAAAGTGGTCTATTTTTAAATGTAAAAATAGTAAACTTGTAATTTGAAATTTTAAATTTTAAAACCATCACTGTCTTTTTTTTGTGAAATTTAATATTAAATATGATTAAAATATTGACTTATTTATTAAAAATATAATCAAGGGATCTATTTTTAAATGTACAATATGAAACTTGTAGTTTTAAATTTTATGTTTTGAAATGTTCGATGATTTATTTATAAAATTTACTTATAAAATAAATAAAATTTGAACTTATTTATAAAGAAAAATATTAAAGGTGGTCTATTTTTAAATGTAAAAATAGTAAACTTGTAATTTTAAATTTTAAATTTTAAAACCGTCACTGTCTTTTTTTGTGAAATTTAATATTAAATATGATTAAAATATTGACTTATTTATTAAAAATATAATCAAGGGATCTATTTTTAAATGTACAATATGAAACTTGTAATTTTAAATTTTAAGTTTTGAAACAACTAAAGAAAGAGTACGGAGAGAAATCACACCAGATCCAGATCTCCCACCAAAAGGATAAACCCTATTTATGTAAAACTGGAGATGATAAAGAAAACCACTTCCTAGTGAATGACAATCATTCCTGAGATTTTATAACATATAGTCTGCCATAACAATAATAGAAGCTTGCAGCTTGCTAAAACAATATAGCCTAATTAGTAATCAGATAGCAATAGCAGCTAGAAAGTTCAAGACACAAAGCAATATAACAAGTTCTGCTGTTGTCCAACAAAAGCAAACCTTCCATTATTGAACCAAAAAAGGAAACATTCCATTATTCCTTATAAGTCAAAATTTGAAGAACATTAATGAAACAAGTGTCTAAAATAACACTTCTAATTTCTCATTCAACAAAAGAGAGGTGGATGATAAAAGATATGACAGTTCCTCCTGAGTCGCTAATCCAAAACCTTGCCATCTAACTCTCCCCAGTCTATCTAACAGAAATATGTACCTACAAACAGAATGCACCCATAGTTATGATAACCAAGCAACATGACATTATCATCATTTTCGAGAAGACTGTTTACCCAATCAAAATTGATCCTAGAGATTTGACGAACTTCCTGCAAAAAAATACAGTGACATTTATTAATGTATTGTTTCAAAATCACATAAAATAAGAAAAAAAATTGTCAATTTTTTAAAAGAAAAACTCACATGGTAAATGCATACTAAAATTTGAAGTCATTACGGTAGACCTTCCTCTTCCTCTTCCCTTGCCACGTTCTCCAACATATTGGTTTCCCACTGACTGTTGATTACTGCTAGATCCAGAAACATCAATTTGTTGTTGTAGTCCAAGAGGCTCTTTACACGCTCTCTTGTTGTGTCCCAGCTGACCACATCTACTGCAAGTATATATTGCTTCTACTTGATGTTTCCATTGGATCCTTAATCCTTTTCTTCTTAGGCCTACCAGGTTGTCTCCTTGAACGTGGAGGAAGTACTTGCAGAGCATTTGGCACAGACACCCAAAGTTGCTTGCATTTAAAATTTAAAATTTCAAATTACAAGTTTACTATTTTTACATTTAAAAATAGACCACCTTTAATATTTTTCTTTATAAATAAGACCAAATTTTATTTATTTTATAAGTAAATTTTACAAATAAATCATCGAACGTTTCAAAACATAAAATTTAAAATTACAAGTTTTATATTGTACATTTACAAATAAATCCCTTGATTTTTTTTAAATAAATCAATATTTTAATCATTTTTAATACTAAATTTCACGAAAAATACGGTGAAAGTTTTAAAATTTAAAATTTCAAATTACAAGTTTACTATTTTTACATTTAAAAATAGACCACTTTTAATATTTTTCTTTATAAATAAGTCCAAATTTTATTTATTTTATAAGTAAATTTTACAAATAAATCATCGAACGTTTCAAAACATAAAATTTAAAATTACAAGTTTCATATTGTACATTTACAAATAAATCCCTTGATTTTTTAAATAAATTAATATTTTAATCATTTTTAATACTAAATTTCACGAAAATACGGTGAAAGTTTTAAAATTTAAAATTTAAAATTACAAGTTTACTATTTTTATATTTAAAAATAGATCACCTTTAATATTTTTCTTTATAAATAAGTCCAAATTTTATTTATTTTACAAGTAAATTTTACAAATAATTCATGAAAGGTTTCAAAACTTAAAATTTAAAATTACAATTTTCATGTTGTACATTTACAAATAGACTCCTTCAATATTTTTATTTATAAATAAGTCTATATTTTTTATCATATTTTAAGTAAAATTTTACAAAAAAGACATTAATGATTTTTAAATTTATAAATACAAATTTAATATTTATATATTTAAAAAAACCCTTAAAAATTTTTTTATAAATAAATCTAAATTTTCTGAAATTTTAAAACTAATTTTTACAAATACATCACTCGCCGGACCATCGCCGGCCGGCGTCCGCGCTCGCGCGCCGGGCAGCGTCCGCGCCCGCGCACCGGGGACGGAGGCCGAAGCCGGATGGCGCGCCGGCACGCGGGCGTGGAACGCAAGGGCGGAACGGCCTCGGCCTTGGCCGTCTGCGCCCGGGTGTCGGCTCGCCGGCGCCCCGGCCTCTGCCTTCGCTCCTGCCGCCGGCTCCCGCCCGCGTCCGCCTCTGCTCCCGCCCGCCCGGCTTCCGCCTCCTCTCTCGCCCGCGCGCCGGGGTGTTATTTGCAAAAATCCGAATTTCGGAGACTTTTCTGTAAATCAAAATAATTTCCGGAGGTTTATTGGTAAAAATCCGAATTTCGAGGACTTTTTTGTAAATCAGAGTTATTTCGGGGTGTTATTTGCAAAAAATCGAATTTCAGGGACTAAAATATAAAAAATAAATTTTTAGGGGTGTATTTGTAAAAATAACCGAGGGTATAATCGAAATTTTTGAAAAAATTTAATTAAATAATAATCAAGGGTGGTAGATATTTTCGAAAATAAGGGAAGGTAATTCCGGAAATTACGGGATTACGTAATTAAGATTAATTACAGAAATTTATACGTAATTATCTCTTTAAAAAATTATAAGTTTAATCAACTAAAACTTAATTCATCATTAATTATTTTTACTATTTATATTATATATTTTGTTAAAAAATAGCAGGTAAGCACGATAAGATCTAGACTCTAGAGCCTACGGACCGGGGTTGTATCTAACGGTCATTTTATTCACAGAACACGGCTCACAACAGTAATGTCGGCCTACTAAAACGGGCCGTATCGGCCTCTACAGTCCTGACCCGTTAAAAGCCCAATCAACAGCGTTTGCCAATGGTTTCCCAAAATTGATCCTGCGCGGAACCCAATTTAAAAACTGTTCCGTCGACCGCCAACTCAACCATAGTGTGGTTTTTCGGATAAGCCCATGCATTACGCAAATTTGCAAGGCTCTTCAAATTGCATTTTAATTAGCTTTTTATCATATGCTGCTAATTACAATTAGGCCTTCTATATGATATACTCTTGTTGGGAAATTCCTTTTATATTTTTGTTTAATTTTATCTTGAACAACATAACAATATAATAAGTGTAATAAGTTGTGATTTTTTTTCTCATTTGAAAATTATAAATTTATTTATGACAAGATAAACTCATGATTGTGATAAAAAAATAATGATTTTTTATTACAAGATCATAATTGTAAGGTTTTAAATTTTGGTTTAGATGCGCGGAAGCACTAATCCAACTTCTATTTCCATTAAATTATTTTAAAATTTCTTTTATTATACTATAATTTTAATTTTAAATTTTTTTTAAAGTATAAAAATTATTAAATATATAAGTTTTTGGTTAGAAAATTATCTAGAATATTAAAAAAAATAAATTACAAAACCTAGCACTCAAACTCAAGTATTGAAGGTGCAGAATAAAAAACATATCCATTTCACTTAAATCGAAGTTATAAAATAAAAATAATATATAAAATTAAATATAATTTTTTTAAAATTTAAAATTAAATTTTAGATTAAATTTGATGATATCTCAAAATTATAAGAATTGACTTGGTGAAGTCATATAAGCATAAACTAAAATCCAAGTTGACTCAGTTAAGGTGACAAATGACGACCTCCAAACTGAATTATAGTTGAAACAACCAAGAGTTGACTTTTAAAGTGAACCGGAGGAAATTCTTTAAGTTGAGAAGCTATCCGAAGTGAGCTCAAAATTTGGGTGATAAGTCAATATCTCTGAGGAAAAAACCTAATGAAGTAGTAAGTTTGGTAACCTTGGCTCGGTAATAGATTCATACACCTGTTGCTCTTTATAGTTTTGATGATGAAAAATTTATGTATTTGATTTATTTCTTAAGCTATGCATAACTAGCAATCGAGTTGAACCTACAATAAAGATCAAGCATATTCAAAAGCCTTGGGTATAGATAAATATATGGATATCATTGAAGACGAGGCATGATCAATAGACATATCTTAAAAGAATGAAGATTGACTAGGAGAATACTAAAAAAAAGACTCAATAGATTTATTTTTTATTTATTTTTAGTCAAAAATTTGTTGTTTGAATGTGTGGTTTAGAGTTTTGGCTAACACTCAATTTACTTTGGAACGCCTTCATCAGCCCATTATTAATCCAAGGTAAACTTAAGACGATGTTAGATATAAATTAAAAAGTTACAACAAAATAAAAACTTTTTTGTCTTGAACTTGTGGACGTCCGAACTGGATTGTTCGGATGCCCAAATAATGTAAAAATAGCTCTCTAGATTACTAACAGCTTTGGAAATTTGAACCTATGGTTCGGATGCTTGAAGTTTGGAAGCTATAACTTCTGAGAAAATTTATACTTTGGGTTTGATCACCCGGCGATTTAGTTGGATGTCCAAAATCGTATAGTTCGAACATCCAAACCTTTGATCAAGCACCCGAAGCTGTGACATCAGCTTCAATGGTTAGTAAAAATTTTACCATTGAAAGGCTTTAGACATCCGAACAAGTAAGGTTTAGATGCTTGAACTCGACAAACTCAACCTAACGACTAGTGTTGTCCCTAACTAGTATTTTAAGGACTTAAAACTTATTCATTAATAATTTTTACATATTTTTGAGCAATTCTTCTTAGAGATAATAGGTTCTTAAAAGCCTTCTAGTCTCTAAAAGCTCTAATCCTTACATTTCAATATTTAAATCTTCAAAAATCTTGCTCTCACATTAAGTGATCTTGTAGTGAGGTATTAGAGTATTTTTCTTCTTCTATAATCGATTGTAAGCACTCCAAGATTGTTTGGAGGTGTTCAGAGAATAAATCTTCAATTTGGAGTTCATCTTACCGGTTGGAGCAAAGGTATTTAATACGGGATTGTCTTCACCAACAAAGCGTCATACTAGTGAAGGGTTAAAATTATCAAGAGCAAGGTAAGGATAGTGGAGTAGGAGTGATTGGTCTCCAAACCACTTTAAATCATGATATATTCTGACCTTACTTTATATTGCTTTATATTACTTATAGTTGTAATTGATTGTGCTTAATTTGAAATTATTTTTGTTATTAGATTGATTATAATCTTACTTAAATGCTCTAAAAAGTGTCATTGTTTTCTCTAAAACTTAATTTATCTCCCTTCTTCAGTAAATAATTTGTTTTCAATTGGCATCAGAACAAGGTGCTCTATTTATTGGTTTAATCACCTAAAATTTTTAATCTATTGCAATGGTTACTTTTGGTGTCTCTCTATTCCTCTAAGAAGGATAATCCACAACTAGACCTTCTTATTCAATGAAACTCATTTTAAATGTTGAAGATCTAGGATTAGAATCTTTATCAAAATCATAAATTACGATCTTTGACACATATTGGAAGAGAGATATACTCTACTCACTAAATTAATTGATGGCCGAAAATTCTTAAGCCTAGAATAGAGTGGAATGAATTAGATAAAAGGAATGACTCCTTGAATGCTAAAGCTATGAACATTTTTTATTGCGCCCTTGATCCTAATAAGTTTAATAGAATTAACATATATGAGATGGCTCATGAAATTTGACATTATTTTGAAATCACTTATGAGGGTACAAGACAAGTTAAGAAGTCTAAGGTAAATATTTTAGTAAATCAATATGAACTCTTTAAAATAAAATCTAATGAGTCGATAATTGAAATGTTCACTCATTTTATGGACATTATTAACACTTTAAAATGGTGAAAAAATTTGAAGGTGCCTTCTGCAATCATGGGTGAAAAATCTTACTAAGTTATCCTTGGAAGAGCTTTTGGGGTGTCTCATCACTCATGAGATGACTATGAAGAATAGGAGCTAAAAGGAGGATGAAGACAAGAAAAAAAAAGAATATTTCTCAAAACAAAAGAATCTCGTGACAATAAAGAATATAGTGATGAAGAAATGACATTCATCACTAGAAAGTTTAAAAAATTTCTAAAGAAGAGACACATGGCAAGAAAATCCTCAAGAAATGAAAGGAGTTATATTGAGGAAGAAGAAGAGGAGATACCTATATGCTTCGAGTGCAAAAAGTCTAGGTATATAAAAGCTATTTGCTCTCTTAATCCTCAATCGAAGAAATTCAAAGGAAAGAAAAAAAAGGTAATGATGACAATTTGGGATTATTTGAAGGAGAAAGATGAAGATATCTTATTTGATGAAGAAATTGCCAACTCATGCCTCATGACTATTGAGGATGTGATATGTGATTTAAGTTTTAATAACTTATACAATGCTTTTAAAATTTATATGCTAAACATAAAAGATTACTTTATAAGCATGTTTATTTGAAAAATAAGTTCAATTTTCTTAAAAGGAATTTTAAATAATTGAAATTGTCTACTAACTCATGTGATTGTAAAGAGAAAATGGAGTTTCTTCAAAAGAAAAATGATGTTTTAAAAATTTATATAGCACCTTATGATCACAAGATGAGTTTTAAAAAGCTTTAAAAGAAAAATATAATTTTGAAAAAGACTCTTGAAAATTTCTTATATGAAAATTCTACTTTAAGTATGATTTAAAAAAAGTCGAAGGAATGTTATAAGTAGATCTGTACTTCATTTCATATCTACTTCCAAATATAAAAGTACCAAGTCCATATTTATAAAGGCCTCAAGCTTTACAATTTTGAAATTGACATGTAACTATTGTTGTTAAAAAGGACATGTCTCCACAAGTTGTCATATTAAGAGAAACTCTTCGCTCAAACAAATTTAGATATCTAAGCGGATGCTTCTTAAAACTAAGAAGTCCAAACTTGTTTGAGTTCTTAAAATATCCTTCACTTAAGTAGTGTTAGTTAGCTAGAAGTGGCCCACATAGTTTACACTTGTTATATTTACATGGTCATCCTTCTAACTAGTTCAACGATAAAATTCACTATCTTATTATACATTGCTTTTTTTATGTGTTGTAATTGCTTTATTCTTAACCGTATGAACCCATACTTAGAGTGAATTCCATCCCAATGTTCTTAATTATTTTTAGCTATACTTTTACTCCAAGAATCAAAGAAAAAAAAGGTTTCCAAATAATGGTTACTCAAGGCACGTGACGAAAAATTTATCCATATTTATAGCACTAGAAGAAAAGAATGGAGGACACTTCACTTTTGGGAATAATGATAGAGATAAAATTATAGCTATTGAAAATATTTCTATTGAATCCTCTGTAATTAAAAATATTCTTTTGATATAAGGTCTCAAACACAATTTGCTTTTCATTAGTCAACTATGTTACAAAAAGTTTATGTTATTTTTAATCAAAAGTTTATATAATTAGACATGATGATGATAGTATTATAATCCTTTTTGGTCATCGAGATGAAAATATTTATACAATTGATCAAAATAACTTGAAAAATGAGAAGTGTTTTATAACTCAAAATAGCAATGGATGACTTTGGCATATAAGGCTTGGACATGCAAGCGTAGATGCTAGAGCAAAAGTTTACTGGAATGAGTTAGTAAGGGGTCTATCCAAAGGTAAATTCATTAAGAATCAAATATGCAATTGATGCTAAATGAAAAAATAAGTCAATACCTCCCACAAATCTAAAATATTTGTCACAAAAATAAGGCCGCTACAACTTCTCCACTTAAATTTGTTTAGACCAATTAGGACTAGGAATCTATGAGGTAAGAGTTATGCTTTCATAATTGTAGATGATTATTCAAGATTTACTTGGATTTTATTTTTTACACATAAACATGATTCTCTTAATGCCTTTGTTAATCTTTACAAACTAATTCAAAATCAAAAAGGTTACATAATTTCAAAATTTTGTAGTGATCATGAAGTTGAATTTGAGGATCATTTGTTTGAAAAGTATTGTATTGAAAATGACATTAAATATAATTTTTTGGTTCCACGCACTCCACAACAAAATGAAGTAGTAGAATAGAAGAATAGATCTCTTCAAGAAATGACAAGAGTCATGCTTAACACGACTTACTATATCTTGAATTAAATTTTTATTTGTCTGATTCTTGACAAGACTCCATTTGAATTATGGAATAACAAGAAGCCTAATATTTCATATTTTTATATTTTTGGTTGTAAATATTTTATCTCAAATACAAAAGATCACTCATCTAAATTTGACTCAAAACTTTTGATAGAATTTTTCTTGGTTATTCAACTACTTTTAAAACTTATAGAGTCTTTAACAAATCCTTAATGGTTATTAAAGAACCTATTAATGTTATATTTGATGAAGCTAACCCTCCTTTGAAGAAAAACCTTATTGATGATGATATAGATATCTTCAAGAAATTAGATGAAATATATCTCAAGGAAAAGGAAGAGGGTGAGTGAAGCCTAAGTTTAAGGAATGAGAAAGATAAAAAGGAAGAAGATCGACATAAAAAACAAAATGAAGATAATGAGCTATCCAAGGCATGAATATTTTAAAAGGTCACTTGAAAGATTAAATCAATGGTAATCTTGAGTAAAAACTAGATATGCTATTAAATATAATTTTCATGCTATTAATTTTTTTTCTCATGTTGAATCCAAGAATCTTGATGAAGCTCAAAAGGATGAAAGTTAGATTTTTGTTGTACAAAAAAAACTAAATCAATTTGAATGAAATCAAATTTGAAAACTTATTTTAAGATCAAATAATTATCTAATTATTAGTACAAAATGGGCCTTTAGGAACAAGTTAGATGAAAATGGTATTGTGATTCGAATCAAGGCTAGATTAGTGATTAAAAATTTCAACCAAGTTGAGAGGATTGATTTTGAGAAAGCTTTTATGCCCTAGCTCATTTAGAATCTAATCATATTTTACTTGCCTTTACATATTTTAAACATTCAAAATATTTCAAATGGATGTCAAGAGTACTATTCTAAATGATTTCCTCTTCAAAGATGTTTATGTTGAACAACCATTCGATTTTGAGAATTTATAATTTTCAACCATGTTTTAAATTTTAAAAAGTCACTTTACAATTTTAAGCAAACTCCAAGAGTTTGGTATGAAAAACTAAGCTCCTTCTTAATTTCAAATGATTTTACTCGAGGTTATGTGGACACCATATTATTTTTATTGAAAAAGCATAATGATTTATCAGTTGTACAAATTTATATTGATGATATTATATTTAATGCTACTAATGAAAATCTTTGTGAGATATTTGCAAACACCATAACAAAAAAGTTCAAAATGAGTATAATGAAAGAATTAAATTTCTTTCTTGGACTTTCAGTGCAACAAATGAAGAATGAGATATTCATCAACCAAGCCAAGTACACCAATGAATTACTCAAGAAGTTCAACATAAATGAAGCTAAGATAATTTCACCCCAATGAGTCCTTCAACCAAATTGGACAAGAATGAAGAAGGTGAAAATATTGATGAAAAATAGTATAGAGATATTATTGGTAATTTATTATATCTTATCGTAAGTAAACCCGACATCATGTTTAGTGTTTGTATTTGTGTTAGATTTCAAGAATTTCCTAGGAGATCATATCTAGTTGTCATGAAACATATTCTTAGATATCTTAAGGGCACACTAGATTTAGTATTGTGTTATACGAGAAATGATTATTTTGATTTAATCGATTTTTGTGATACAGACTATGTCATTTGTCGGATAGATAGGAAGAGCACTGGTAATACATGTTGATTTCTTAGATAATCTCTAGTTTCATGAAGTTCTAAGAAAAAGATTTTGTGATTCTTCCTATTACCAAGGCTAAATATGTAGTCATAGGGTGTTGTTGTTTTAAAATTCTTTAGATGAGACAAATACTCCAAAATTTTTATTGCAACTTTTCCAATGTACCAATTTATTATGACAATACCAATGCCATTAATTTATTCAAAAATTTGGTACTATATTCTAGCTAGAAATACATTGATATTAGTCATTATTTTATTCAAGATTATATTTTTGAAAATGATATTTCTTTAGTATTTATCAAAACTGAACTTTAGCTTGCAAACATTTTTTTCAAAATCCTTGGATGAGACTCGTTTTTATTTGATTTAGAATAAGATTGGTGTCTTGAAATTTTCTTGACCATGTTGAGTGCTTTCTTGAATTAGTTGAATAAGTTCCTTGCCAATGCTCAGTTAGCAAGTTCAGACATTTGAACTAGCTTCATTCAGATGTCTGAACCCTGCATAATTTTATCTTCTTTGCCTGTCTTTCTTTGGTTGCTCGAACCAACAATTGGACACTAGAGGAAGATCATTTCGGATGTCTGACGAAGAGATCAGATGATCGATTATGATGAGATCCTCTGTTTGTGAGCTTCAGATGTCTGAACCTCCCAATTTGGACTTTCAAATGCATAATTTTACCTCAAAACTCTAGGCCATCACCCCTTTTTTTATCATTTCTCTCGACCTCGTTCCTCTCCCTCTTGTCCTCCAGTGCCTCCTTGCAGCCTCTTTGCCCTTCCTCCTGCTTCTCCGTTGCCCCCTTCATTGTTCTCTCATGCTCCTAACTCGGCCTCACTATGCCTTCCTTCACCATGACCCCCATCACCAAGAGGAAGCGATCCGAAGCTCAATCCATCGATGAGCCTCAATTTCTCTCTCAGTTTCACTCCTCAAGTTGTTTTGATAGGTTCAAGACTCGATTTGCTAGTACTAGGGTCATTCCACCTCGTCTCATTGGCTTTCATGAGCTAGACTTCCTCAACCTCACTATCCCCTTCTATCCCTAAGGTTAGTTCGATTTCATGTCTACTTGTGAGCCTTATATTGATGAGGATGTATGCATATTCTATTCAAATGCTTCTTTTGACCTAAATCACATGTCCTTCATCATATATCATGGGGATACCCAAATTACCCTTGACACTGACCTTTTAGTTGTCATCTTAGGATTATCCATTGAGGGGGGAGATATTGCTTTCACTTAGTAGTAGTCTAATGGGGATCTTCTCATCACCTTCTCAGATTTTGTTGAGCAGGTGTTTGAGGAGAATCATGTCTAGGCCCTGCGGATGACAAAGGCCCTTTCTTCTAATCTTGTTCCACTCCACTCCTATGTCCTCCACCAATTCCTTACCTATACCCTCCTTTCGAAGGATGGCCATCGTGATAAGGTCTCCTTCCTCGAGTTTTTCTTGATCTATTACCTTCTAACTGGATGTATGATTAGTCTTCCTTATCTTATTCTCCACCATATAGATTAGTTTATCCTTCACACCACCTTTGTCTTTGGCTATGTCCACCTCATCCCTCGCATCTTTTGCTACTTTGGGATCGTTTTCATCACCTTTGGCCATCTCCACCGCTATACTCCTCAAATCTTTGATTGTGCCTCTCTCTACCGTATGGGATTTAGCCCTCAAGAGGATGATCACTCTGTGTGAATGTGAGACTAAACACCCACTACAGGCCGAGTTCGTGAGGATGTGCCTACTATTGGTAATACCCAGGTCACAATTGCTGAGACTGGAGCTTCCAAATGCTAGAGCTACTTCATGCCGATATGTTGATTAGTAGATTGAGGAGCTCGTGAGTGCCTAGTTCGCCTTGAGGGACTTGTCACCACCAGCACCTAGAAAGTCTTGGTGCATCTTGATCAGCTTAAGGATACTTTGCGCCTTCATTACTCTAAACCGAGGCCGAGCACTTAGTCTTTTTTTTGTATCTCATGTTCTTTTTTTTATGTGCATATGTGCATATGTGGATATGTGGATATGTGTGTAACTCGTGCTATATATCTTTTTTGTAGATTATGTTACACTTGAAATTTCTATTATTGGAGCATGTAGAATTTGCCTAGTAGTTATGTTGTATCTTGACTCTTCCTATTGGTTTTTTTGGCCATGAATGTTTCGAACTTCTGATTGTATTTTTATTCAAATGGTTGTGGCTGTTCTTATGGCTTTTATTTTCTACTTATAAAATTTACTTTTGTGACATAATTGATGGTAACTCCTCTATTACCCTTTTTGTTGATATCAAAAAAAGGATAAAAAGAAAATGATTATATTAGTGAGAGGGAGCAATTGCTATTGATGTGAAATTATAATTTATTGATATATGATGCGAGTAATTATTATTGATATTAGTAATATTGATAAATATATTATAGTAAGGGGCAGCTTACATATGTTGATACTATGGTCTATGATCTTACAGATATTATTATTTAAAAAAATAGATTATGTTTTTTTTTAAATTGTAAAGATTTTTTATCATCAAAAAAGGAGAGATTGTTACTTTTTATAGTTTTTATAATAAAAAAACTATATATTTGATCTATTTCTTGAGCTGTGTGTAGTTAGCAATCAAGTTAAATCGATAATAAAAATCAAGTTCATTCAGAAGTCTCGGATATAAATGAACATGTAGATATTATTAAAGATGAAACATGATTAATGGACGAAATTTAAAGGAATAGAGATTCACTCAAAGAAGGCCCGAAAAAAGACTCAATAGCTTTAGCTTTTTTATTTATTTTGAGCCGAAGATTTGTTATTTAAATTTATGATTTACAGCCTTGACTAACACTCAATCTACATTGGAATGCTTTCATCGGCCCATTATTAATCTAAGATAAGCTTGAGATGATGTCAAATGTGAATTAGAAAGTTACAACAAAAAGAAGCTTCCTGTCTTGAATCTTCGGACGTTTGAACTGGACTGTTTAGACTCCTGAATACTACAGAAATAGTTCTTTGGATTACTGGCAGTTTTGAATGTCTGAGCTCATAGTTCGGATGCCTAAAGTTTAGAAGTTGTAACCTTTGAAAAAAATTTATGCTCAGGGTTCGGTCGCACGATGATTTGGTCAAATGTCCAAAATTGTATAGTTCGGACGTCTGAACTTTTAATTGGGCACTTGAAGTTGTGACATCAGTTTCAATGACTAGTAAAAATTTTACTGTTAGGAGGCTTCGGACATCCGAACATGTAAGCTTCGGATGCTCAATCTCGGCAAACTCAGCCTAACAGTTAGTGTTGTTCTCAACTAATATTTAAGGGTTTGAAACTTATTCATTAACAACTTTTACACATTATTGTGTAATCTTTTTAGGGGATAACAAGTTCTTAAAAATCCTCTAACTCAAAGAGCTCTAATTCTTGCACTTTAACTTTCAAATCTTCAAAACTCTTGTTCTCACATTGAGTGATTTTGTAGTGAAGTATTAAAGTATTTTTCTTCTTTTATAATCAATTGTAAGTACTCCAATGTTGTTTGGAGGTATTGAGAGAGTAAAGCTCCGGTTTGCAGTTGACTTTACTAGTTGGAGCAAAGACAAGTGTAAGGGGTTGACTTCACCAATGAAGCGTCATACTATTGAAAGGTTAAAGTCCTCAAGAGCGAGATAAAGACAATGGAGTAGGAGTAGTTAACCTCTGAACCACTTTACATCGTGGTACATTCTTATCTTATTTTATATTACTTTATATTATTTATATTTACAATCGATTGTGCTTGACTTAAAATTACTTTTGCTATTGGATTGATCATAATCTTACTTAAATACTCTAAAGAATGCTATTATTTCCTATAAAAACTAATTTATCCCTCTCTCTTAGGTGAATAATTTGCTATCAATGACGGCTCGTAATTCGACAAGAAATTTGATTGATGCTAAAGTAGGCTCGATGTCACAGTCAACTCATAGCCAAACATTGAATGATGGTAAAATTTGATTCACCGTTATTCCAAGAAAATAATCTCAAAAAATCTGGAATTAACAACTACCTATTACAAGAAATCCGACAAAATGGTTATCTCAAATCACGGGATACATATACACCAAATCTCAGAGAATATTATCAAAAGTAGAACAATAAGGAGGTAAAGACTAATATTAAAATTTTTATATCACACTTATTATTAAAGACTTGATTAACTTGAACGTCGAACCGACCGTCGCCGGAGAACTCTCGGTGATCTTCTTCATAGTATTTTTTAAATACAGGGTGATAGAGGGATGGTTTAGCGGATCAAATTTAAAGGAGCCTCCCAAATCGAAATCAATAATAAATTAGGTTTCATCAACAAAATTATTATAAATTTGGCATTTCAATTTCGGATCAGATTTAAAATTTTGGAATCAACAATAAAAACATACTTATCTCAAATAGACACTACAAAGTGTTTTTGTTTTTGGGAAAATAACTTGAGAAAACTTAGAGAAGGGATTTTCACAATGAACTCTACAAAGATCGGTAGTACTGCTTGTGGCATGACAATACTGCAAATTTAGGGGGTTATTTATAAAATTCCTTAGCAAATTAATTTTTGCTGACCTGGCATTCGATTCCGCAGAAGCGGTCGGGTGCGAGGTCAATATAACGGTTGCCAAGCACGACTCTCCCTTCCCTGCTCCAATCCACACGGCTGAACGCTTAAACTAAAGATAATTAAATGCTTCACCCGCATCATTGACACCCATCTCCCTCGTCTGCTTCCTTTTGTCTCCCCAGAAAGTAGCAATTTTAGGGTTTAATCCCGTCCACAAGCTCCGAAGCAGCGATTTCTCCGATAGCGCGCGTTGGCAGCGGATCGGCGGAGATGCACCGGACGGCGCCCGTGATGGCCTGGAACGTGTTCCGCCTGTGCACGGCGCTGCGGGTGCTTGGCTCCGTTATGATCGTCCTCGTCCTCGCCATCGTCGGCCTCACCTACTACGCCGTCGTGCTTGCCAATTACGGCCCCACTCTCATTGCTGCCGGCGTCTCCTTCCGCGCCCTCGTGCCCCTCGCCGTCCTCCTCCCATTCCACTTCCTCGTATGTCTCCGGTGATCACAATTTTCTTTTTTTTTTTTTTCGTCTTATGGAATTTGGTGGGTGGAAATGGCGTGTTTGTTTTGTAGATTGGAGAAGGTTTTGAGTATGGATTTGTTTGTGTTGAAAAGAAGATTTTTTTTTGGCTGTTTAGGGTTTTCAAATTAGTAACGTCTTTTGCTTGGTGTTGGGTGTTTTAGATGGGGCAGTGTCATTGAGCTGCTCATATTAGGGATCTTGATGTGAAATTCTCCCCGTGCACTTCTTCATGCGTTTCCAAGGTCTCGCTGTTCTTAATTTTATTTTATGCTTGATGAGAGTGGTGGGTAGAGTGTCGGCCTCTTGTTTTACGGGGATTGGGGTGTGGATTAGTTTGTTTAGAACAGCATTTAGTTTATTTTTATTGTGGATTTTGGCTGTGTTGAAGTTGAAAAGTGCTATCTTTTGCTTGGGTTTGGTTTTTTTAGGTACATCAGTGTCACTGACCTACTCTTATTGGGGATCTTGTTTGTAAAGTTTTTGTTTCTTGGAGAATGTTGCTAATTTTTGGGATCTATGCATCCAAAAATTTGCTGCTTTCTATGAATTTTATGGGGCTTCTATGTGTGGCACTCTCTGCCTTTTTTAGTGATTCCAAGGGGTTTTGGCGTGTGAATTATTTTGTATTGAAGAACGTTTATGTTTTTTGTTGGATTATTTAGCTCTTTTGGGGTTGCAAGTGCGATTTTTGCTTGGCATTGGGTGTTTTAGGTGGAATACCATCATTTACCTACTCATATTAGGGATCTTGGATAATATTTCTGTATTTTTGGGATTTATGCAAAAAATTGCTGCTTTCAAAGAAACTTTTTGTGCTTCAATCTGAGGCATCCCGTGCCTTATGTTTAACTGTAAATCTGGTTTGGGGCACTTTGAATAATGCAAATGATAGAAATTAAACAGGCAAACCCATCCATTGTGGAGACAAATCTGATAAATAACCTGAGAGTATTAGGCTTTAAATGGCTTTTCATGGCAGTCGTGTCAGTCACATCAGAATGGAGTACTGGTTTGATGAGTATTTGGTGATTTTTTTGTGTGCAGTTGGCAATGCTGCTATGGTGCTACTTCTCTGTGGTCCTAACTGATCCTGGGAGTGTTCCAGCAAATTGGAGGCCTGAAGTGGATGAGGAGACAGGAGAAGCTGCTCCTTTGACCATGACTGAGTTCAGCATTCCAATTCTGAGCTTGCAGCAAGCAGCAGCCCTTGCTGATGTGGGGCACGCAAAGATCAGATACTGCCGGAAATGCAACCAGCTTAAGCCTCCTCGGTGCCATCATTGCTCTGTTTGTAAGCACATAATTCTTTTGTTGTTTTGATGTTAAATGCTTGTTGTTTGCCTAGAAAGACACTTTTGGAGGTTGGAGTAGTTAAGCCTTCCTTGCTTGCTTGATATAGTTCCTGTTTGTAGGTGGGAGGTGCATACTGAAGATGGACCACCACTGTGTGTGGGTTGTAAATTGTGTGGGGGCTCTGAATTACAAGTTCTTCCTTCTTTTTCTGGTAAGTTTGCTGTGGTATTTCGTGCCTTTTTTTAGAGCAGTGCATGGCTATATGTTTGTAGTGGCTATGTAATGCTTATTTGAGAGCTGTATGACATGTGTTTTTAACTCCAAGCAGTGTTTTGCCTGAATCTGGATATTGACAATCTGGCCTTCTACCCCGCCCTCAACACAGCCTTAACAATCTGAAGATGACATAAATAATGTCGCTTGCGGCATCATTTGCTAAGTTGTTGTCTGAAGAGGATGAACCAAAACATTTCTCTTCCTATTTATGGGCTCATTTGTTTCCTTTTATTCTAGTTTGATTTGTTTCCTTTTGGTTTTGGTTTACCTGAATGTGCCCTTTTATCTAATGGAATCATGGGCCTTGTTTATCCCTTGATGATTCTATCTTAGGTGCCGATGCTGATTTGTCCACAAATCATGAATGCCAATTATGGTGTCTCAGGTTAATCTTTTGTTTAGGAGTATTTGATTGTTGCCTAAAATCTTATGGTCTATATCCTATTCATGAGACCTGAGTGAGCATTATTTGGATGGTCCGAAACTGAATGCTTCCGTGGAGAAAATGGAGGCTAGTTTTCTGAATAGCAAGTTTGTATCCAACATTGTCTTGTAACCAGAATGTGCTTGACATGGGTTTCTACTGCTCAACTGACATTACTTTGTAGTATATATAGAAAAAGTATTTTATGTTTTGTTTTTATTGGTACAGTGGTATATGAAAAAACCATAAAAAATGACCCGGATCCACTGTGTATGTGTGCACCTGTGCTATCTAATGAATAGTGAAGCAGACCATTAATGATTTTTGTGAGAATGATGTTCTTGCATCTTTTTTGGGTAGGAAAATAATGGACATACTGTTACTGCAATCAATGATTGTTGCATGATGAATTCTTAAAGGCATGTTCGTGATCTTAATGAAGGACCCAATGGAATGGATGAATATAAATTCTAGATGCAATTGATGTTTCTCTAATACACTAGAGAGTACTGTTGGCAAGCTATCTTTCATCTTTCCTTCTTCCATATTGGCTATTCCTTTGTGTGGCTCATGTTGAATTTTCATTTGCAACTTAAATGCGGTAGCATTTCATCAAGGCTTTATTGGTGTGTGATCTAAAAGTGAAACAGGCAAATTCCATGTGTAGGCCAGTGAAAGTTTATTTTTTTTCTACTCCAGGGCACTAAGCAATGTATAACTTTTTGTTATGTTCATTTTCTTTATTTAAGGAGATAGCATAGAGCCAGAAGTTATCTTACAAAACAGTTATATCTAAAAACACAAGGAGTGAAAAAACATATTTGATTAATAAACAGTAAATATTAATGAAAATGAGCCTGCAAAATAAGATGCTCTCTGTTGAATGAAAATTTTAGAGTATGACCCAATTTCTCTATTAGGCGAAGTTCATAAGATCATCCCACATTTGCTACATTATGTTGAGAAAGAGTGGACTGGATCCATGAAATTATTTAGAGCTCCTAGGGAGTGTTCTTGAATATTTCATTGGAGCTGTTATGTATGGTATGATCTCAATGTGAGATGCAAATATGACTGGATTTGTTTATTTTTTCTAAAATGAATGTCATATGCGTGTGTGCATTTCTTAAAGCTTTATTTATTCTTAAGCATAATTTTCACTGGCTTTTGGACCAGATTTCACTATTTTGCAACTTACACTAACAATCTCAGAGGCCAATTTACATATTATTTTGATCCTTTGCTAAGAAAAACTTAGATTATAAATTCCACTTCCAGGGTAAAGATTACATTCTGTAAAAAATTTGTTATTTATATTTGATCTGCTCATCACCCTTTTTTCCAATGTGGTGTCTGACAAAAATTCTTATGTTGAACACCATCTTGTTCATGATGCAGTTTTACACATTGCTTGAGACAACTCTTGTTACATTGGCGCTTTTATCCCAATTCATTGCCTTCTTTGGTGATGGAGAGATCCCTGGAACTCCTGGAACACTTGCAACCACATTTCTTACATTTGGTTAGTACATATTCCATCACAATTAGCTTCAATTTTACAGCATTGATAATGGCTTTTGCTTTGTTCTAGTGCTCAACTTGGCATTTGCACTAAGTGTTCTTGGCTTCTTAATCATGCATATGTCATTGGTGGCAGCTAATACCACAACTATTGAGGCAAGTGCTTTGTGTTTGTCATCCTTGTAAGAGACTTGCTTTTAACAAACTAAATAAATGCCTTCTCTGTGGTGGTCAGGCATATGAAAAGAAAACTACTCCAAAATGGAGGTATGATCTGGGCCGAAGGAAAAATTTTGAGCAGGTATTTTCTTTTCATCTAGATTGGGTTCTCTTTTTCTTAGTTAGTTTTACCACTATGAATCTGTCCATGACTACCCGTTTCCATGCTGTCCCCATTATGCGGTTATGAGGCCTGGCAACATACCTGAATTTTGTTGCAATAGAGCCAAGATTATTAGCTTAGTTTTATTATATACCTTGCAATAAAGAGAATCTTTCTGTTAATATATCATTTGTAAATACTTGCTTCTGTTTAATTTTTTGCCTCAGTTTGGATGCCTGCATCATCTCTGAAATTTGTGCACTACCTCATTCTTTTCTGAAATTTAGGTATTTGGAACTGACAAGAGATATTGGTTCATCCCGGCATATTCTGAAGAGGATTTAAGACGAATGCCAGCTCTTCAAGGATTTGAATATCCATCAAAACCGGATTTAGATGCTCAAGACTTCTAACCAGTGGGTTTCACTGTTGCACATTCTTCATCCCTTCCATTGGTCAGGACCAACATAGGCTTTACACTACTAATTGATGCCATCCTGTTCTGTTCGGGATAAACCACATGCTTACTAACCCCCCACTCTACTAAAAGATCAGCTATTGGATGGACTCCTTATTGAAGGACAGAATTGGATTATAGATATGCGGATGATCTTGTTAAATTGTTGTAATGGGTGGCTTCAGGTCCATGGCTTTTACTTCTTGTCGTGTCATATGATTTTTGCTAGTGTTACGTCTTTTTCAGATGGTTGTTGTATAGAGTGGGTGTGGGACATTAGAAGAGTTCAATTTCAGCTCTGGATCTGCTGGAACTGAAACTTTATTTGGAATATTTCAATCAATGGAGTGGTTGGATGATTAAACTTCATGGAAAAGTAATGCTAATGCTTTCCAATCAATGGAAAAGTAATGCTAATGCCTTCAGAAATTATGTGTGACTGATGTCTGTCATAGATATGTACATAGTAGGTGAAGTTGTAGAATCCGATGGTACATATTTTGTGCCCATTGGTTTTGTCGTCACCAATTTCTGGTTCAGCATCATTTTCTTTTATTAGAACTTCATCTTACATTTTATTTTATGACAATTAATATATATGTCTTATCATTTTATGCGTTCCACGATAATTATATACTAGGCTTGCATGTTCTGTGACTATTTTATGCGTTCTGTGACAATTACAATAGGTTTGCTCACGTGCTCTCTGACTGGATCAGGGGTATAGGATAAGCTATTCCTGATTTAAGTCTCCAAATAAAGAAAACTCTGCCGTCAGTTAAAATTACTCTCTGAATATACTCAACCAGCCATAATAATATTAAGGCTTTCTGAAAAGAACTTAATGAGTGGAACTTATGAATCTACAGCATTGTACTTCAATGCAGTCAAAATAAGTCTACACCGCAAAAAATCCATAGCTTGCATGAGACGCAGCTCAAACATTTCTTACTTGATTTAGTCTATAACTAGCATCACATGAGCTAAACCGATAAAGCAGAAGCTAAATGACCGAAGTCAAAATCAGAAAGAATTATCTGTCATGTTAGCTACTGTTGAAGACACAATTATCTTGACGAAATAAATAAATACTGATAACATGTCGATGCACATCAGAAAACATCCCTCAAAAATCAAAGAAACAGAGCTGCGAGGACTGCAAAGAAAATAGAAGAATTTTACAAGCTAACAGAGAAAAAAAATGAAAGAATGTAAATATCGATCTTCACCAATCGGACTGCAATATTGGTTTTCTGGATCATTTCATCTTCATAAAGAAGGCTAAGCCTGGGAAGATGGTGCAGCACCATCTTCTTCATCAGCAGGCTGTGTACTAGTGAGCTGTGAGGAAGCAGCGCCAGGAATTTGATTACTGTATTTTTTGAGAACCCTTTCTTTGTTTTTTTTCCACCAGTCTTCAGCTTGATGCTCACCAAACCTTCTCTTGCTGCACATGCATAGAAAAACAAAGATTTAAAGAAAACCATTTGACAAGGAAAATTTGATTGCACCTGAAGAGATCTAAATGAGGTGCGCTCAAATGGGGATTAGTGGGGACTGTTGAATGTACACTAAGTGATAGTTGTCCAATATGAAAACTAATGTACAGCTTAGTTTCAACGCAGAATCAACTGCAGAATCAGATATCCTTCTTCCGAGGAACTTAAATTGAGGAGAAAAGATAAGAGTTGGATGGAAATATAACTGTAAAGTTCTATAGAAAAAAAAACTGCAGCTACCCAATTATCTACATGCAAGAAAATTGGAAAAACTCAGTTAAAGATTTTTTAGCTGTAAGTGACAATGTATCAGGTGTGTTATAGAAACCAATAAACCATATTCCTCTCAGAATCCAGTTCATAACCAATATCCCTTGCACAGGCCTTCCACCTCTGCAGTAGTCGGTAATAAAATCCACTCCAAAGAAAACTGTTCTATATACTGCATGAGGTGCAGGAATATTAAGCAATTGTGTATAGACAGGGTGTGTAAATAGTCCGAAAGAATCACACTGATATTCCATTGATCAACATTCAAACTCAATGGTATTCCAAATTTCCAAGATGTGGAAATGGATATAGTTCCATAGCCAATTGGTGACCAGCTTTGAATATAGAATCACTAGAAGCAGCCTAAGTCTAGCAGATCTGATATTTATCATTTTTTTGTTTTCAACCATTGAAATTTTGGTGCAATTGAAGCCACACAATGAGATGTTAGTTGTAGAACTGGAGGATAAACTGGAAATTGTTTTGTAGAGGAAAAAATGGCCAGCTAATGAAAACCTGAGCAACTTTCCAACAAAGAAATTTTTGACGAAGTTTTGGCTAAAATGAAAATAAATTTCCACTTCATGTGCATGATAATGATAACAAACTCTACATACCATAGTTTTTTTTCGGAAAAAATGTTCATTCTGTTTTTCATTTTTGAGCAGATATTTACAATCAAACTCTAGACTGGTATTTAATCCAAATTCAACAAAAGCAAATGAGCAAAAGCTACCAGTCAAGCACAGGAATGTTGAAACCAAGTGACATATTGATGCATGATGCCTATGTTTAACAATGTTTGGCATTGACATCAGTTGTAGCAGTGTAAAGAACAATGGCTGGTATGATATAGAATGGTCTAAAGTGGAAATACTGCATCTTCTGACATGATATGCAAAACGAGAGAAAGTTGTTTCCACACAGGCAAGAATGCACCAATACACATCAGCCATTCTCCAAAATTTACTGGCAATATAAGTTTTACATTGGAAAGAGGAACATACCTGAATCTGACCCGTTTAAAAATTTTACTTCCATTTGGAAGTTGAACAAGAGTAACATATACCCCAGGCTCAAATTGCTCCACCACTTGGGTTTCTGCATCCCTATCATTACTCATTGAGAAAAGTTTGGGGGACCTTAAGCCATTATCTGTGGCTTGATGAGATGCAAGAGTATCTGAATTGTTACCGTTACCAGCACTGCCATCAACAGAATTGTGTGATAGGTCTGACTCCTCCCTGGCAGTTTCTGTCCTCTGGTTGTGGACATTAGTCACTGCTCCATCATTGACATGAGAATGAGCATTCCCCAAAGAATCCATTACAATTGAAGAAAAAAATTCAGATGCACGACTGTCACTACTCTTCAGAAATAATTCCAAATGATTGTGCAGGGATTTTAATTTGTCGCTGATATCTGGGGGTAGATTCACCATCATATCCTTGACCTTCATAACCCCCCCAAAAAAAAAAACAAAAGAAAAGAAAACTTCAATTAGATCTTACAAAAAACCAAAGTAACTTCGTCCAGAAATCATAGTATTACTGAGACAATGTTGACATGCAATCATAGTGCTCTATAAATAGAACATTGCAGTAGAACATCGGATCAGGAAAAAGAACAAGAAAAAGAGCCATTGTACTAGAACACCAAGTACACAAAAAACTATTGTCCTGCATACAAATATAGCTCATCACATCACTTACCAGACTATGAAGATTGCATTTGGAAAAGTGATAATTACTAAATGACAGCAAGATGCAAAGGTTGAGCTTCTTAAACCTGAGAATCAAGAGACTTGATGACTTCCATTGAAGCATTAAACTTCGCAGATTCTTCTGCAGCTAAAAATGCAGTTTCTTCAGCCTTCTTTTCTGCTTTCTGCAGTACAGCATCACGAGTTGCTGACCTTTGCTTCAGATTTTTAACCTACATGATTCACCAGCTAGAAATAAGCTTATATATTTTACCTGAAAGGTAAAAGCATCTTAAGACAATGGAGAAGTGACAAGACGGCATAAAATACAGATTATCAAGTAAACAAGTTTTGCACCAACCTGCAACTGCAGCTTTACAACTTCTTGATTTAGCAGTTCATTAGTCTTTTTGAGGCTGTCAATGATGCCTCTAGAGGACATAGGCGTAGCAGAGGGTGGAGGACTAGGCCTCCTTGCGTATGGAGATGTTGACATCGAGTACTCTTTTGGGGAATATGCTGATGTAATTATCGGCCTTAAAGCAGTTTGAAGTGCAATCAAGGAGCTAGGGAGCTGCAAGAATGAGTCTGCTTTCATCTCAGGCTTGATTGTTTTTACTTCAGCATATCTGACCGGTTCAGTATTAGGCCATAACAAAATCCTTGACGATCTTATATCTCCTCGTTCCGACCTCTCTCTGCCATCAACAGAGCAACGATGGACAGCATGCTTCCTACCAGCTGTTGCTGCATTACCAGTTTCTGATGCCTTAAGTTTTGCATGGCAGGAATCACATACACGGTGTGGTTTGCCTGGAGTTGGTGCCAGTGGAGCTTTTAACACTTTTCTGGAACAACAAGCATAGCAATGGACCAATCCGCAGTTATAACAGTTATACCTCTTTCTGGTGAATCCAAACGCTTGTCGACATCCTGAACAAAGAGATTGATCTGCACCAGATACCCACTTATGGATGCAAATGCATGCTGTGAAATTTGAGCCACATGATATACTTTTGACGTGCCTATCTTTCAAAGCTTCAACAAGAGTAGGTGTCTTCCGATCTTCAATATCCCCAAGCCCTAGTCTTCCGTTGGCACCTTTTCCCCATGTATATACTTCACTATGTGATGTTAATACTGCAACATGATGAGCTCCACATGCAATATCTTCAACTAACTCACCAACCAATCTGTCTCGCACTAAACAAGGTATCATACCATCTGATTGTGGATTTCCAAGCTGCCCATGATCTGTACTCCCCATTGTGAAAACATGTCCTGATGTTGCAAGTGCAATGGTAAAGTTATGCCCACAGGCCAGTTGATGAAAATTATATTCGATTAGGGAAGAAACACAAGTGGGTATCAGCCGTGCTTCCTTATCACCATGACCCAGGCGATTTTTATCACCATCACCCCAGGTAAATAACTTCCGAGAGATGGCAGTGACACCTGTTTGCCCCATTACCTCAACAATTGCTGCAGTATGCCAGACACCACAGGCAACCTTGATAGTCCTTAATCCACTCAAGGACTCTACTTCCTTGGGGTATGCAACACTTTCTCGGTCACCGTGTCCAAGAACACCAAATGTACCATCACCAAAGGTAAATACTTTTCCATTTGAAGTGACGAGTGCTGAATGCCATGTGCCACATGCAATGGACAAAACCTGAAGCCCTTCCAAAGGGCCTGAGACTCTTTTAGGAATCCAGTGGCTAGCATCAGTGCCATGGCCAAGAAGTCCAGTGTTATGGGTCCCATCCCCCCAAGTGAACAAATCGCCAGCAGTGGATATAGCACAAGTATGATATTCACCGCAAGCAACATAATCCATACTCCAGAGTGACACAGACTCAACAAGATGAGGCCGACTAACATCTAACTCATTCCCATGACCAAGCCATCCACCAGATTCCTCTCCCCATGTAAAAATTTCTCCTTGCCTTGTGACTAAAGAAAAATGCCTAACACCACATGCTATTTGCTGAACATCCAAGACGACGTTTGATTCCAAGGGTTTTGGGAGTATGACATCTGTTTTCGAACATGAAGGATTTGTCGAACCATCTGACAAAATCCCGTCACACAATAACTCCCCCCAGACATAAACATCGCCTAATGACTCGATGTCATCGGGTCCAGAACCTAGACTCGAAGTACTAGGTGCGCTTGACACACTAAGGCGAACACCATCTACATTACTTAACCTTAGTTGCATATTTGCACGATCTGAGCCCACATCTGATCTGCAATCTAGAGAATTATCCTGATTGGAAAAATCAGGGAAGCCACCAGAATTGTGACTACGAGGAGTGCTTGAAGTAAATTCTAGGTTTGCACTGTAAACAGAATCCCCTCCACCCTGATGGGCAATAGAACAGTACATCGGTAGTTAGCAATCACTTTAATGTATTGAAAATGAACACTAAAGTAGTATGACCATATTAATAAGCAACGCTGCTAAGGCTCAACTCTTTAAGGTGTTCTAAAGTGCCATTTTGGTTATCTGACATGTTGCAAATATGAAATATGATGCACCAAAAGCTGTTAAATACAGCTGTTAGATGCACAAAAACCTAATTAATGCTACCTTTAGAACAATTTCTTTAATCTTCTCAGAATTCAAAACAAAAAGAAGAAGGTGCTCCTAAGGATGGTTCTGGCAAAGCAGACCTGCAGACAAGCAGCTACAAAGCAATTGGGGCAGACTTCAGACTCAATCTCTCCACTAACAAGCAACAAGTATTTATCTTTTCCCATTTGCACAAAAGTGGGAAATCAAGGGCCAAATAATTGTTGAACTTGTCCAAAAGCTTTAGTCTATATGACATGTATTTTGACAAATATAGACACAATACAGCAGGACCAACTATCCCACTTATGCTAGTAGTGGTAGAAGGTTTAATGAATTAATCACCTTCTTGCATCTTTCGGCTTGCGCCTTTTCTTACACAAATTTGATGTTCAACAAGTAATATTCCAGTGCCTAACAAAGATTTGTACAAAGTGTGGGCGTAGAGTGCCTCTCCCTCTCTGTGTAGAATCCTCAAATTGAGACCTTGCAATCATCAAATTCATTAGCACATTTTAAATGATTACAACGGACATCACTCTGGGAACTTCTTACCAATTGATCTAGTACACATCCAACGGATAGACATAGGACCTAAGAACCAAAGGAAGTTTTTGCAAATATCCCCCATATTATGTGGTATTTGGAGAAGACTCTGCACTGCCAATATTTTTAAAAAAGACTTTATTTTGCAATTTCATTGCAAAAGCTCCCCCGATTAATTTTTGTCAAGTATATGTTTGTCTAAGGAAAAGGAAAACATTTTCAGTAACTCTTTTCTTTTGACCATTTACTGTGACTGTTGAAATAGCATGACTCTTATCCTCTTGCTTCCTCATACCCTACCCATACAAGTTAGGGTTTCTCATCCTTACTATGCATGGACTGGGTATTGAAGTGAGAAAAAAAGAGGAGAGGAAAACAAAATATAGGGGCAATAAAGTAAGTTCATTTCTATGTTTAAGCAAGCTAACCACCTTAGTGAGCTCCAGGGTTTTCATTTCTTTTTCTACAATAGGAACTTTAGTGAGCTCCAGCTAATGGCATGTTTGCGATGAAAATGAAAAAAGAAAGGGTTTTTTGCAGATGCCAGTATTGTTGCTGTTTATCTGCAATTGAATGTAAGGGAGTATATGTGCAAAAACATTGAAAATCTGGTCTTGTTTTTATAGCTTAAACCAGTATACATTGAAATTCACCTTATCTGAATAGAAATCCAACTTTTGAGTGTAACTGTAGTCTTTGCGCAACAGGGAGATCAAATTGGAGTTATTAAACCACATGAAATCTAGTATGGAACATGCATATGAACTTTGGCTTGATGGGATTGTCTCATAATCTGCTAATTAGGCCCTTTTCAGTCATAGTTTCTAACCCAGTCTTTCAGTTAGAAAAGACTTGAAAGTCATTTAAATTCCAAATAGTTCGCAAACATGGCAAAAGAACCTCTTCTGTCAACCCTGAATGCAAGATGATATCCTATGTTGGGTCACTCTGGAAACAGATGATTTTCCAATCAAGTTGCTGAAGCAAAAATTTTTTGGCCTAGAGCACATGGTTAATAGCTAGCTCTATGTACAACTTGAGATAAAAAAAATAAACCGACAGCTTCTAGAGGACCACACAGTACAGAAGGTGCAACTTCCTAATAAACAGCATGTGGAGGGATGATTAACTACTTAACACTTGAAAGAAGGAAGTTTAAGGTAGAAACATAGATCAAGGCTCTCCATTCAAAATAGTTTCGATACAGGAATTAATATTTGACATAATAAGTCAAAATCAACTGTAATAATTTGCAGCTGGAAATGCAACTTTTTATGGACATGATCCAAACTAAGAGTGCATTAAACTAAAACTACTCAATAAACAGCATGAGAATTACTTTTGAAAAGGATATAAACTCACATCACTCTGCCCATCATATCTAGAATGTCTTCGTTGGTGCTGGTGTATGGAAATCAAAGCCTTAAGGCCTGTAAACCATACCTCTAACTCCACTTGATCTTTGCAAATCTATAAAGAAGAAGAGATTGCAGGTTGTCATAATTAAACTAGAATCAAGACTGAGCAGGTACTCAATATTTACCCAGAAAAAAAATGATGAAATGAAGGAACAAATCCTACTCACCAGATCTAAGGAACGTTCACCATTTTTATATATAAGAGAAAAAGATAAATAATCTTTCTCAGGGCATAAAAATCTTCTAAATACTGCCTGCAGGGTATGATTAAGCATGAATGAATCAAGTGTTGCCAAAAGTTTCCAATAAAAAATTTGAGAAGATCCAAACATGATACCACATCAAACATATACATGCAAAATGATTCTTTCAACTTCAAAGAGGATGCGACTTACAGTTCTCTGACCCGGAATTAATCTTATAACAGAAGCCAAGTTCAGAGCTCTTTCCTTTTTATGAGAAAACCAGATCAACGTTGTCCCATCCTGGTAACATTGAAATTATTGGTAGACATGATCTAGAGTTGATTGTATATTGCTAACTTAAAAGATAGTAACTGATAAAATGTCATGTATTAGAAGAGCTGGAAGAATATCGTGTCAAATAAAAACACCGCTAGTTTGCAGAATCAAAAACTGATCTTAAACACTGTATGAGAAAACATTGTATTCGCAGCTGGTATATTTCAAAATTGATGATGATGGTAAACCATGACTATCAAAAAACAATAATGAAACTGTATTGAACATTTTAAGTGCTATCATCAGTGTGTCAGAGTGGTCTAGGCACAAATATGGAGAGCTTAGGCATTACAGGCAGGCACCAATGACTACATTCAGCTCATTGACAACAAAAGTACTGCAGTAAAAGGGCATTTTGAAACACAACTAAAAGCTCAAACATCCGTGGCCAACATATCCTATCAGCAGCCAAGCTTCAAAAAAGCAAAAAATCATTCTGAAATATAGAATCATTAGACAATTGGTTTAAGCTCAATGTAACTCTCTGATGACAAAGGGATCTCCACAAACATAATCACAATAACCTGTTGTGACATCTAGAACATCACTTCCTGTTGCAACCAGCCCCCATTTTTCATTAAGAACAAATGTAATTTGTTGAGTAAAGTGCGACAAAGAGTGCTTTGACTGAAAATGATAGTAACTAGTACATAATCATCACATGTGGAGAATAAAATTTTCTGCTTGCTACATTTCTGAATAATCAATATCCATAGCAATTCCCCATATTAACCTTACCACAATAAATGGATAGATTAAATTCAGACCGGTTTAAGCAGCCTCAACTAGCTCCAAAATGACAAAGACTGTCACCTAGGCCAGTTCTTGCAATAAATGAGACAAGTACATAATATTACAGACAGGATAAAATCCATACAAACCCAAACTAAGGTTTCAGCTGTTCAAATGCATATGGATACTTCAAGTGGATACACCTGTATAGCTCAGAATAAAAGTCAAGTGCTCCCCTCCTATATAGAAAAGACACATTGCTAGGTGCATCCATGCCAGCTATAGCAACCATGTCCTAACATCCAAATGCCCAACAGGCTTGAGCTTTGAATAACAATTACAGCTCCCTGGATGAATGGAAATTAGACCTCAACTATGAAATGGATATAAAGTTCAACCTTGCAAAATCTTTTGGTCACATGGTTAACATTTTTGTCTGATTTTCCTGGATGTTGGACGTAGCATGTTGTCTGTTTAAGTTTCCATGTGTAGAAGGCAACATAATACCAAATAAGCAAGTCAATAAGAGAGTCAAGAAATTATTGTCTAAGTTTCAGTTTTCTCAAAAAAAGTAGAAATGCTTGAGCAAAACGTAGCAGATGATTACATTTACATGCAACTTCAGGTAATCTAGGATCATGAATTTTTTACCATAACTAAATAGATACATGACTCCAGTGACTTTCAATGGAAATAAAAAAAAAACTCACACTAGAAATTCTGAAGGGGCAGAGCTTAGGCTTCCCTTTCCGACTGTATTTGATTAACTGGGTACCTTTTTTCAATGCAATAAGTGCCTAAATAGAACAAAACGGAACAAAAGTAAATGAAACAATTCATTGACATATGCCATTGCCTATTACATACATGAAAGAAAACTGTAAAATTATATTTAGTGAGCAATATTAAATTGTCATGATACGGATTGGCTTGATAGGCTTAATAGGTTATGCACAGAGTATTGGACATTCAAGTGTCACATACATGAAAGAAAACTGTAAAATTATACTTTGTGAACAATATTAAATTGTCATGATAATGGTTGGCTTGATAGGATTAATAGATTATGCACAGATTAATGGACATTCAAGCTGGTATAGGGCAAATATTAAATTCAATATCATGTGGCCCATCAAACAAGCAACACTAAGATGGAGAAATAAACTAGACCACCAATTCTTGCTCCAAGAAAATAATTCAAGCATTGGTAGGATAATTCAAAATCAAAAACACAAGATGAAGGGTCAACAAGAAATTCAAGGTGTGCTAAAAATGTAAGGAATATGAAGAATTTTTCTTTGACTATCTTCCTTCCCAGGTCGTCTCTTGATCTCACCTCCAAGTCAAATAATAGAAAGAATAACTCATGAGAATTTCAGCAAATTATCAGAAAGAAAGTGCAGGGAAAGACCTTTGTAGAAATCTGCTAATATAGAACAATAATAACTTGATATATATTGTCCACATGTCATCAGTCCCAGCTACTTGATGATCTCCAGCTAAACTTTTCTTTGACGTTTAGTCATCTTGGTGGTTTTTTTAGCAAATTGGAATGCAATTCAAACATAAAATTAGGCATTGCTCATTTCTTAACATCTAGCAAAACCATTGATGCGAGTGATATTAATGAATCATTAAGCAACTCTTCTCACAAAACTGAAACATGAAAAAAAAAATCATCCAAAATAAAAACCAAGAAGGCAGAATCTCGATACTATTCAATGTCAAAAGAAAGTTATTAACTGTCCACACGAAGACAGAATGAAATGGAAATTGGAAAATACTTGCTCGATGTCTCGATCGGGATTGCCATAGCTAACCGGATCTGCCATTCCATCTGACCGTACCCAGGGGGAGGAACCGCCTCCGCATCAACCATCAGGGGCGATCTCAGGCCCTTCAACCCCGTCTCCTCGCCGAGAACCATCAATTTCCGCCCTCCCCGCCCTTCTCCGCCGCGATTCCGCTCCTCCGGCCAAGATCCGCCACCAAATCAAGCCACATCCACACCGGCGAGTCGATTCGTGGTCGCCTTCTTCCCGAGCGCATCGGATTTCGATCTGAGATTGGATGCAGGAGGTGGCGGGAATGGAGGGGAGTGCGGAGGGGAGACGCTCCCGCTTGGTGATTTATGCATATAGGAACCTGGAATCTGAATAATTACACGAACGCCTCAAGTTTGGAGTGACTTTTCAAAATAACCCCCTAGTTAAAATTATTCTTTTCAAAGGAGATTATTTAAAATATTTGGTAATAGATTATCCAGAGTCAGATATGGTCCGATGCACGATTGGATTGGACATACATAACATGTGGATGAACACGACCGAGTTTGTGAAATTTTTTTAAGAAAAAATAAAAATTTTACCTTATGAATATTTTTTTTTCATATTTTTAAATTTATTTACAAATTTATTTAAAAAAATATTTATTGTTAAGATACGTCAAATATAAGTAAGTATCGTACTCATAAATTAATTTAAATATAAATATTTTTTAAAATTTTTAAATTTTATGCATAAATATTTTTCAATTTTTATGAATATTATTTCTTTTTTTATATTTTTTAGGTATTTACAAAAAAATTTTAAAAAATCTTCTTAACTAAGATTTAAACTCATGTTTCTTGAATAAAAAAGTGAAAAATTTAATCAAATAAGATATAATTTATTAATGATTTTTTAAATTTATATATTTTTATTTACATAATAAAAAAAAAGTCCAAAACGCTTTAAAAATCTAACAACCCTGTGGCCATTACTATTTCAAATTGTGCTAAATACATTCTGAAAAAATTTAGAGGCCCGGCCATTACCCCTACTTCACATCATTACGAAAGTATCTAACAAGCATTCAAAATTCCACAAAATACAAAAAAACCAATTGCACGCAGTGGTCGCTGGCGTTCTTCAAGTGCTGGATAATGCGGCATTTGTATGCAATAAACCGGTCGTCCGGTCGGTAAACCAACTGCAGCAACGTGGCAACCGCCTCGTCGAAGAGCAAGGTGGAAAGGACGACGACAGTGTGTTGCTCCCGTGTGATTGTCTGCGTAAATAGCCAGAGGTTGACACCGTCGATCCCATGGATGCCCTTGGTGTTCATCATGAGCCCGACGGCAAGCGCATCGCGCATCGGCGTTCGGCAGTAGATGCACGGGGCCATGGCGCCGATGAATCTTTCGGCGACACAAAAGATGATGAACATCCCTCATTGACGAACCTTGGCTAGGTCCTTTATTTCTACTATTTCTACAATAAATTGATTTTTTTAAAATTATTTCGGATTAAAATAATTTATTTTATGATTTTTTAAGTCCTTTTTGGGACGAGACTGGGTATAAGCCTACCAGAGGAAGTCGATTCTAGTACATTTTATGGTTAACTCTTTTTTGGCAACGTTAGTGTGTCATTTAGTTCAATATTGGGGGTTCAATTTTGACTAAATTGAAATTTTATATATATATATATATATCTATATATATGCAGTGTAGTTTTCCAATATGATTTTGAAACCATCGATATAACTCACAAATAAATATGTTGAATGAACCCTATTCATGGCGACCTACAATCAGGAGAGTTCATATTGTATAGACAACAGCAAATGAGATATATATCATTATGCATTAAGATACAGTCATAACCAAGTTAAGAGATTGTGTACCAAGGAGTTTTGTTGACACTTAATCCTCCTCCTCCTCCTCCCCCTCCTCATTGTCAAGAACCACCTGGCTCACTTGCTGTCTGGCTCGAGGGCTATCAAGCTGCCAACTACTACCAACCCTCGTTTGTTGTTGCACCACCAAAGTCGACACCTTGCCGCCAAAGTCCGTGGAAACGAGCATATCTCCAATGACCCCAAGCTCTGGATACTCACTCCATACCTCTAGCCCTTCTGTCAATGGAGACACTTGCCCCTTTCTTCGTCCCACAATCAGCAGGCTATACTTGCTACTCATTGCCCGTATCACCCCAGCAGTCCCCTCAGAGTCTTGCACCACCTCCTCTCGATACACCACCCTTTCTCCATCCATGCTCCCATGCCGAAACTCCTCCATTGCTTCATTATCCAATGTCTCCTCCCCATCCCACCCATTCCGTAATCGGAATCGGACCACTGTCAATCTCATTGTCGGATTATGTGCCATTCGTGCAGCATATGCTAAAGCCTCACGATCATCGGGCCCGCCAAGGAAATAAACTGCCACATTGTCCGCAAGTCTACCACCCCCTGTGGTGCGGCCTACGAGGCCGTGGTCAATAAGGATTGCGACGGAGCAAGGTGCATACTTAAGAACATGGATGTTGACAGATTGGATGGCAGCCGACACGGTCTGGACAGTGCCATCGATGGCAATTTGGCAATGAAAGGGAAGTATGACAAGGGTGGCCTTCTTGTCAAGCGCTAGAGAGCAAACATCATTATGCATGGTGGCATAGGGGGAGATGCAGATATAGGGGAGGACGGAGAGACAACCAGGTACTTGTTGCTCAAGATGAAAGAAGGCCTTGATGATGTGATCGGATTCGGACACAGCAGAGGAGGATAAGGAGCGATGATGCTTGTAGGGAAGTAGAATAGCAGCAGAGCGACCTGCAAGGGGAGTGAGATGGAGGACGTAGATACAAATAGGGGACAGGGCAACAGGGTGAGAGGCCTCAAGGAGGCTGACAATGGAGCTGACTTGCTCTTGGTTGTGGATGCCGGTGAGGATGTGGAGCTCACCGACATGCTTTGAGTGTTGGATAGTACGACGCTTGTAGGCGATGAAGCGATCTTCTGGTCGGTAGAGGAACTTCACTAGTGGTGCCACCGTGCCGCCAAAAAACAAGACAGAAAGGATCATAATGGTGTGCTGTTGTTGCGTGATAAGCTGCAAATGGGCAAATTTTACTTATTATTTTTGGTCTATTTGTTTATAGTCCTATAGAATCATACACTTACGCATCTTATACTAAACAATTTTGTAATTCACCTGACTATTTTGCCACTGATTGGCACTGTCAACCTCGCGAATGCCCTTGCAGTTCATCATGAGCCCAACAGCAAGTGCATCTCGGATTGGCATTCGACAATAGATGCATGGAGCAACTGTGCCAATGAACTTTCCAGCAATACAGATGAAAATGAATGTCTCCAGCACACCCCATCGCTGAACTTTGACCAAACTCGTTAGGTCCATCCTTAGCCCCGCTGACGCCAAGAATGAAGGCAATAACACACCACTGATGAGCCGGTCCAACCTATCCACCATTGTCGCACCCAATGGCGGTCCTCCAGGCAACACCAACCCCAAAAAAAATGGTCCCATGCTTGCATGGAAGCCGATCATCTTGATCAAGATAAAAGACTGTTAGATAGTGACATATCTCCACAAGGATGATATTTGATCATAGTTTATATATATAAGACGCACCTCGCTCAAAAAGCCGCATCCAATTGCGGAAAACATTATTGCTGCGAAACATCCTTCATCGAGCAAGCGTCCTTCGGGAGTTCTTCGCATCATCCACATAATCCCCGGTCGAAGCACAAAGATAATGAACGCTATAAAGCATATGAATGCCCCCATTGCCTTAACCCCAAGAATGGGATTATCGGAGCTGGAGGCAAGCGAATAAGCAATGAAGAAAGAGGAGGCTAAGGTGTTGAAGAAGTCGGCGATGAGGGAGGCTGACATGGCAAGGCGACCAAGCTTGGAGGTGAGGAGGTTGAGCTCATCAAGGGCACAAGAGAGGACAGTGTAGGAGGTGAAACACCATGTGGTGGAAATCGTGGTAAGGATCCACATGTTTAGGGAGTAGTTTGGGAGTTTGGGTCTCATGGCCCAACCGATGAGCTGGATTAAGCCCAAAGGAAGCAATGTGCCACTAACGGCGATAGCCACTGCCTTCTTACCAGCCTTCCGCACCATGCCTAGGTCTGTCTTGACGCCTGTCACAAAGAGGAAGAGCGTGAAGGCAATGAATGCGACTGTGTTGAACTGCTCTCGACTCTTGGGTGAGGACATCAGGTGATGGAACCCCTTGTGCCGACCCAACATCGATGGCCCTAAGATTACACCGCCCTGTCAACAACGACTTTAGGAAAAAATGATAGTAACCAATCTTTTGTGTTTTCTTATAGAAATAAGGGTGGGGATGCATACGATGATTTGGGAGATGACGACGGGCTGTCCGAGATGACGAAGTGCAGCATGGGTGAGGCGAGTGACAAAAAAGGTGATGGTGATTTGGAAGAGGAGGAGGGGAAGGGTGTAATGAAATGGGTTCTCTCCAAGCCAGATGCCGGCAGAGGTCGTCATAATGGCATGGTAGCAGTACACCGTGCCCGTCCCCGTTGTCCGTATCACCAACCCTTCGTTGTCTTGGTCCTCCATTCTTTCTTCTTTTTTGTGTGCTAGTGTTGTATATGTCCAGAGAACCAAAAGAAGAATGAAGAAGCTAGTGTTGTATGTCCAGAGAGAGGAGACAAAAAAGTTCATAATGAAGTTTGAGATAGGGAGAGAAAAGAGAGACTAGTGGTTTACCCTATTTTGTGGAAGGTGTGGAGAGAGAGTCGGCGATAAAAGAGAATTGGTCAACGAAGTTGCCAATCCAACAAAAAAATAAGCGAGAATTAAGTAAAGAATTTGATGAATTGCATTCTAAGAGACATACCTCCAACCGTCCAGTTGATTTTCTGTCTAAATCATGTTATCAGTCTCATAGCTATTAATCTTGATTTGTTGAACTTGAATTTTTTATCTCCCATATAATGTTCTAAACCAAAATTTTAATCGATGTTGTTACCCACCCAAACTGGTATATTTCACCCGTTTTAATAATGTTAGTGATTAAAAAATTATTTATTATATTTGACATAAAACAGATATTATTAAAATAATATATTGGTTAAGAAATTTGTTTTAGTTTTAATTGACAACAACTTTGTAAGTTAATATGATTTGGAGACATAATACAAAATTGGAATAATAAGATGGGTTGACTAGACAAAAATAGCTGAACAGGATTGGTTAAGATGTTTACCTTAGCCAACCTCTAAAAGGACTTGCCGTGGCTGGCCGAGATCGGGTCAGGTCTAGTTTTAGATTCCAGTCAGTTTTTGACGCAACTGCTTCTCCAGATAAATACCGCGCAAAACCCTATCGCTTTCGCTCTCCGCCGCTCAGGGTTTGTTCTCCGCCTTCGTTACGCGCGCCAGTTCCTTCTCCGCTGCAGCCATGGGTCGCATGCACAGCCGCGGGTTCGATTTCTCTCCGATCCGCCTTCGATCTCTGAACTCATTTCGTGCTTTCGTCGCTGATTTCTCTGTTTTTGATCCGCAGGAAGGGAATCTCCTCGTCGGCGCTGCCCTACAAGAGGACGCCGCCGAGCTGGCTCAAGACCTCTTCCCTGGACGTGAGAAATCCTTCCAAATCTTTGCTTTCTGTAGTTTAGACTTTTTTGGTGCGGTTTGGTGGACGTTTCTGTTTGGTTTTTTTGACGAATTTGGGATCTCAGGTGGAGGACAACATCTGCAAGTTTGCGAAGAAGGGGCTGACTCCGTCACAAATCGGCGTGATTCTTCGTGACTCGCACGGAATCGCTCAGGTGAAGAGCGTCACCGGGAGCAAGATCCTTCGCATTCTCAAGGCCTATGGTATGTTAGTGTTTTGCTAAATTGCTTTGCTTTCTGTCTGAGTTTGATGATACTGATTTTTAGTGGATTTGCTTCAGGATTGGCACCGGAGATTCCTGAGGATTTGTACCATTTGATCAAGAAGGCGGTGGCGATAAGGAAGCATCTGGAGAGGAACAGGAAGGATAAGGACTCAAAGTTCAGATTGATCCTGGTCGAGAGCAGGATTCACCGTCTTGCCCGTTACTATAAGAGGACCAAGAAGCTTCCTCCTGTCTGGAAGTAGTAAGTGTTATTCTTCTTAACTTGTCTAGAATTGAGACTCGTAGTTTTTTAAGTAGTAGATTTGATCTGTTCTACATGCTGAATGGTTTTTTGAGTGATTGATGTGGAAAGAAGGAGATAATGACTGGCATACTAGAAAAATGTGCATAGATGGATGCTTTTTGTAGGTGGTTTGGATGGTAAAGGGGTTCTGGCAGATTATTAACCGTTGATATAATTTTTTTTTTGTGGTTAGGTTTATGGTCTTCTACTATAGATGCTAACTTAAAGTGATATGTAAGGTTGTATTGATTAATCACCTCCATTTCTGGAGGGGTAGATCAGTACTGATTGGATCATAACCTGTGCTATTCCTTTTATAGTTTGGATAAACAGAGGAATTGTGGTGGTAGTTATGAAGACTAGAAAGTTTTTTTTTTTTTTGTTTCTTGTGAATGTTGTGTACTTAGACTGATATGGAATGCTTAGAAATCCCAAATTATATTTTAGCAAAACACTTTATGATGGAAAAGTCACAGTTGTTAATATATTCCTCGATGACAAAGGATTTGGAAAGGGCCATTAGGATATATTTAGCACAATGCATTTGGCAGAATAGTAGTGTTCAAAATTTTATGATAAATGACATGAAGGATGTTTGTTGCTGCTGTGTTAATTAGATGTCTTGTGGCCAACTTTAACTATTTCTTCAAATGTCCAATACTAGATTATATGGCTAAGTCCAAAACATTATTGAAAGGTTATTTTTCTTTTTTCAATGGCTAGTTTCCTATAAGGAATTTGGCATGTTTAGAGATATCTAAATATCAAAAAGTATGGGCAAGTTATATCACGGTAGGTAACTTTTTTAGCGGGGAAGAGTTTAGAAGTGTTCTTATAATTGGGTTCGTATCCTATAGAGATTCCATATTGAGCACTTTGACACTTTTGAATGATATATGTGTGAATTTCTTTAGTTATGACTTTGGCTTCAATGCTTGGCTTCATTAAAACATCATTGGGAAATTCATGGGTATATGCCTGTATGATGTTCCATTAAATATCTGAAAAATGCAATAGAAAACAAACCCTCAGAGTATCTTCAAATGCCAAATTTTATTTGGATTGAGCATTTTTTTGGCATATTGTGATCTTGTGGAATGTCACAACCATGTGTCCATCACTTCTAGTTCTTTCTTGAAGTTTTTTGATTCTATGTTGTAGGTTCCTTGTAAATGATGAAAGATATCACTGTGTCATTTTGTAAAATTTGGACTTGTATTTTTTTTATTTCTGTTAGTTCCAAGCTTTATATTAAACCATATTCTATTTTTCATGCAGCCTAATTAGTACTTTTGGTTGAGGTTTGCTATTGTCCTTATTGTTCTTCCAACATGTACTTATCTTGGTTTGTCTTGCTGGTTTATCTGATGAAATTAAAATAACATCTGAATTTAGTTTATCAAATCTTACATATGATGGAGGATTGATTAATGCCTTCAATTTGGACTTTTGCAGCGAATCAACCACTGCCAGTACTCTCGTTGCTTGAGCTTCTTTGGTGTTCAGCTGAATTTTGTACCATTGGTGATTTTCCAACCCAATTTTTATTCTAAATGTGGCACTTCAATTGAGCTATTGGCAGAGAGCTGGTTCTTCCTCCACTGCCCTTTTATGGTTTATCATAGCAACTCTTATTTTGGAAGTTTGTTAAATGGTGCTTGCTGCTTCTTTGACTTTTGAGTGGAGTAGCTTCTTGTTAATGTGGAACTGTTAGCGGAAGTTTTTTTGTTGTCTTTTGTGATTTTCTTATTTTCGTAAAATGGAATTTTTAATTCAACCATTTTAGTTTATGGGCAATTTAATTATGATTCTAATCTTGTGTGGGATTAGCGTGTGAAGATGGTTTTTTAGGAGCACCCCTGAATGTGAATGCAGAGGGGTCTGGATTTGGATCCTTGATTCTGAAATCAAGGGCCTCGGCGGTGTCAGCGGCCCAATCCATTGCCTCCTTTTATATCAAACCAATTGTTAAAAATGTTACAAATTGTAGTTTTAGGCGGACAGGTCGTGTTGGATTCAGATTGAAGGAAAAGGTGAGGATTTTTTTTCCTTAGGCTAATTTGTATACAATCAAGACGAAAGTCCAAGTATTTTTGCCATGAATATTGAATTTACTTATTTGTCCTTAATTAATAAATATTTATGACAAAAATAGTTGCGACATTCACAAAAAAATGTTGAATAGTAAGTGCATTGTAATCAGCCGCCATTATCCTTGCTTATATTTCAATTATATCTTTCGCGCCTCTGGCTTCTCTCTTCAAAAACAAATCGAACAGCTTCACACACCCAAACTTGATCCAGACCATGAACGAGTCATGTTTCGTCCCAATTCGAACCAAACCGAAACCATAACCAGATCTTTACACGTGTCGTCCAATTCACCCGCGTAACCATTTCATTCGCCCGCAGTCTGCTCCGACTTCTCGATGCTCGCCGCCTCGTCCACCGCCGTCCGTATCCTTCTCCGCTACCGTTCCACATCTCCTCCTCCTCCTTCTCCAGTCTGTCGCCGCCTTTCCCGAATGGACTTCTCCCCTTCCCCCCTCGAAGCCCTTCACCGCAGCCAGGTCTCGCCGGGGCCGGGACTCCGGCAGCAGCGCCGGCGGAGCCGACCGCATCGATGCCCTCGGAAGACTTCTGTAAGTTCATTGGCGTTGAGGTTTTTCGTATTGGTTCATTGGTTGGGAGGGGACAGGGTTTGATGGAATTGGGGTGGGTTTTCAGGACGAGGATCTTGCGGCACCAGGCTAAGGAGATGAAGCTGGAGATGCGGAGCGACGGGTTTGTTAGGGTTTGGGATCTGTTGCAGTTGAATCTGGCGACGTTCGCTAGGGTTCCATTGAGGTCGCACACTGTTGAGGAACTTAAGGAGGTAAAAAATTCATGTTCTTTTTTTTGTGTTTTTGATGTCTATGGTTGTCTTTAAACGGTAGTATTACAGGCTGATTATTAGGTTTGTTCGTCCTTGTCTCTGGATTTCTGGATTTGTGGATTGAGGATCCCACGTGGGGAAGAAGATGGTATTCTTCTCCATAGCCTCGTTGTGTAATATTTGAGTGATATGATCATTGATTGGTAGTATCTTTGGTCCGAGGCAATTTTTGGCTAAATTGTGAATCAAATTCTGTATTTGAACTTGCCTAATGAAGTTCCAAGTTGCATTTCGTACATCTAATATGAGTTGACTTTTGTTTTGTTGTTAACTAATGTTAAGTAGGAGGGTGTAATATGATTGTTTTAAAATGGAGCATATCCAGGAGAAATTTTGTGTTGTACTCGTTCGAAACCTTGAGAAAAGAAGATTCTATCCCCTTTACAGAATAAGTCTTTTGTCTTTGAATTGCGTCGAACATCAGAAAGATGTTTCGTGACAAATTTTGGTTCCACTTAGGATGTCTAATGTCCTGTTTTTATGTCAAATTATGTAATTATGCCTCATTAAGCTGATGGAGATGGGTGGTATTGGAGTCATCTTTTACATTGAAAAAATCATAAAAGCACTTAGCAGTCTTGTTTTTGCAGTCCATGAATTGTGCATTCTTATTCTAGTTATTGTAGTTCACAATTCTTGCATTCTCCTAGTAGTTGCAGGTCACTACCTTGCATTCTTCAAGTAGAAATGCATATGGAATCGGTATGACATAATGAGATGTTATCCAATTATGGCAACCATGAAATTCGTTGCTTTGCTATATAGACCTTCTTGTTTGGAACTGATTTGTGATGGTATACCTTCTTAATCAGGAAGGAACCCTATGATGTTCATATGCTGCTTAGCTGAAAATTATCTTTCTGCTTCATGACAAATTACTAACCTAATTTTTCTTGTTGTCTAATACATGTCAGGCAGTAAGGAAGGATAATAAACAAAGGTTCAGTCTATTGGAAGAAAATGGGGAGCTTTTGATCCGTGCAAACCAGGGTCACACCATAACAGTAATATATTCGTTGATCCTCATTTTTTTTTTGTTGGTTTTTCTGAGTATAACTGCACCACTAAAGTGTGTCAGAAAACATCAATTGGTCAAATTGAAGTGAGCAAATTATATTGTCTTTTGATCTAGACATCTTTCTGAGATTAATTCTATTTTTAGATGAGTAAAATCTCATAAATTTCTTGCCAATCTTACTTTTGTGATTCCAATACTAATATTTTGCCAGAAATTTGGAACCTAGGATATGGATCCTTCTTTGAGAGGTACTTCAAATGAGCTTTCAGCCTGTCAACTCTGTCTGATGGTGTCCATGAGATACAATGGAATGTGCACCACAGATGTGGGCTTGCTTATGGCAAATGTTCTTGTCTTAATGTTCTTGTCTTTCTTTGCTATCTGTGTATCAAAATTTCTATTGTTTTGGCACAAAGTAATATTCCAACCAGTTGACAGCCAATTTCATAGTTGATTGCATTTTATGTTTGAAGTTAGTACATTAGTTTTTTGGTTGTGACATGCAAGTTTTTATTTGGATTTATTAGCTAAGATGTTTTATGGTAGTTCTCCATTCTCTGCATATTTTGCCTGTGCTTGAATTGGTTATCGCTTTAGGAGCCACCAACTTCTTTTAAGTGATCTAGCTCTGATTCGGGTCTTTGTTTGTTGTATTTACTGTGAATTTATGTTTTTGTTTTTGTTTTTCAGACTGTCAGCTCTGAGAGCTTATTAAAGCCCATCTTGTCAGCTGATGAAGTATCTAGTAAGAAAGTCGTACTGGATTTTTATTATGGTCCAATGCTTTTGCAGAGAATGTTTGTTTTTTTTTTTATCATTAATGCTTTGTAACAAAACTGTTAAAATTCTGTATTCTTCACTATGCAGTTTGTGTGCATGGGACCTACAAGAGAAATCGGGAAACTATCTTGCAATGTGGGCTTAAGCGCATGGCAAGGCTACATGTTCACTTCTCATGTGGATTGCCTACTGATGGAGAAGTAATTAGTGGTATGTTCACAAATCATATGGTGGTCTTATATTTGTCCCTTTTTTTGTTTTTTGGTGTGTGCATGTGTGCGCGTGGTGATGGTGATCGATATAGGATGTAGTTTTTTTTGGTGTATACAATTTGACCAAGTACACCATTGTTCAATCATTTTCTGTTTGCATGCTTGAAATACTTTTGTTAGGTGGAATGGGGAAAAAGCTAGGACTGTCAATGGGCTCCGGCGGCCTGAAAGCCTGGCCTGGCCCAGCCCGAAATTTTTGGGTTTGGGCCTGGGTTTTTGGGCATTGGATCAGGCTCAGGCCAAAGAATTTATAAAAAATGAATAGGCCCGAGCCTGGCCTGAAGAAGCTAGTACACAGTTTTGGGTTCAAGTCGAGTATGGGTTTGAATGTTGTGCTTCGGGTTCAGGCTCAGGCTTAGCAGGGCCCCAACCCGGCCCGATTACACCCCTAGAAAAAGCACTAAATATTGGGCCTCGAGTTCAGTATGAGAATCCCACTTGAAAGTCCACATTATTCAAGCTGATCTGGTACATTTAGAACACTAAAAACTTGGATTATTTTTATAGATTTATCTTTTGGTCAATTGGTGGTTTAGAATGAAGGGTTTCTAATGTTACAATATTGATGGGAATATTTTACAACACTTAGATCGACATGTTTTTGATCAGGACAGATGTTGATACAGATATTGGGCTCCTATTTTCAAACATGACATGATATCCTTTTGGGCAAAGTTCTGTCTGAGTGTACCCTGGTACTTCTTTGCTTGTCTACCCTTGGAATCACTCGAAGACTCATTTGAATATGGGCATTGTTGAAATGATAAAAGAAATCTGTTTTGTCCCCTTTGTAGTTTTGGTTTTTTTTACTAGGAGAACATTTCAAGTTGTAAATGATTCAATATTCACTTTTTGGTAATTCTTGTTGAATGAGCTTCAGTTGTACATCTAGACTTCTACTGCATGGTACAAATAGCCAGACATTGCAGGCTACCATCTTTAATTTATGATTGATTGATCGCTGTTGGTTTCCTTTTTTCTTGTTGTCCTCAGCATCATTTATAGAATCATCCCTCAACTTTATTGACTCTTTAATATGCATTACCCGGCTTTGGTCTACATTCATATGAAACGCAGAAAGCTTAAATTCATCAGAAACACAAAAATTACTTTTGGGATTATTTTGTTTTCCCACTGTGCATTACCGTGGATTATTTCTCCAAGCACTTTGTGCAAAATTTCCTACAATCATGGGTGCAATGGGTATTGGAAATATTTCTGTCAGTTCTATTTGTTGATTGATCACATTTTGAATATGATGTTGTTCACTTGATCTCTTATAAGTTGTTTTGCGCGGTTGTCTGGTAACTATAGCGGCTTCTCTTGTTCTCACAAAGGTATGCGGCGTGATGTCAATGTCCTGATTTTCTTGGATGTCAGAAAAGCATTAGAAGGTACACCTATAACCTAATTTATGCTCCTGGGGAAAGTAAAGGTTAAAAGACCTGTGTTTGTTGATTACTGTGTTATGCCTCTATCCCAAGGGGATGAAGCTTTAGGGCCTGTTTGGTTTGGGGTCAAAGACCGGGTCAGCATTTTTTAGAAATTTTTTTTTTATCTTGTGAAATTAATATTTATTATTTTATATTATTATTAAATTAAATTATTATAAAAAATTAAATAGTTTTTTGAGCTTTAAATTATTGAAGTCTTAATTTTGATAAAAAGATATTAGTTTACAAAATTGGTTCACTAGTCTTGACCTTGACCTTGACCATGACCCCATTCCAAACAGACCCTTATATCTCTGACAACAAGGTGATTCTGACCGAAGGCTTGGAAGGCATAGTGCCCGTCAAATTTGTCCAGAGGATTGAAACATGGCCAGGAAGAGAACCCATACCATTCCAGAAATAGCTGATGCCAAGGTCCTACTCAAGCCCAAATGATATCAAAATTAACTGGAATTGTAGTGTATTCTACCGCATAAAGCGTATGTGACATGTTCAGTTTGGTGCATAGGGCGTGGATCTAGTTGTACGGTATACGATGTTGTAGAATCCTTATACATGTTTTGTCCATTAGTTTGTTGTATCACCAAATTTCAATCTGGTGTTATTGTTTGTTTTAGAATTTTATTTTTATGTTTTGTGGTTGCTTATTTCGCTAGCATTGCACATGTACATGAATTGTTGATTCTATATAGATCAAAATTTTGCGTTATTAGAAAAGAAATATTATTTCGAAATAATTTTGAAGCAATTTTGAAACTGGAACAGGTTTATTATTATTGAATGGGTTATGGTTCGTTAATTAGACCCAATCGAAGAAACCCGACCGATTTACAGCCCGTTAGGCTTCGCCGAACCCGAATCCAAAAAACCCAACCACGAGGCTCGATGAACGGCAGCGATCTACCTAACATCATCATCATCTCCTTTCCCATTAGCGACACCTATATAACCCAACGAAACCCTGAACCTCGTTCCTCACCGCCGAAGTAGGGATCGTTCTGGCCGCTGCAGCTTCCGCAGTCGCGCAGCCCTTCGAACCGTAAGGTATCCATTTCTCTCTGGGTTTACGATTTTGATCTTCTCCGTCGATGCATCTCGATCTATTCCTCATCGGGATTGCTCGGGTTGTCTGGTAGGAGATGGCATACGCTGCGATGAAGCCAACGAAGCCAGGGCTGGAGGAGCCCCAGGAGCAGACGCATCGCATCCGGATCACGCTCTCATCCAAGAGCGTTAAGAATCTGGAGAAAGGTGGGTTTTTGTGGTTTTTTGCTTGTAGTTTTTGTTGTTTTGATCGGTTGGTGTTGATACTGGATTTTTCGTGGTGTTGGTTGCAGTGTGTGCGGATCTGGTTAAGGGGGCGAAGGAGAAGAGGCTTAAAGTCAAGGGGCCGGTGAGGATGCCCACCAAAGTCCTCCACATCACCACCAGGAAATCACCCTGCGGCGAAGGTACTAATTGTTTTAGCATAAGTTGATTTTTTTGTGCTTAGTTGTGAGTTCGGTTTGATATGTTTCGTGCTAATACTCGATTCGTCTCTTTGTCATGTTGGTTGATAATCTCTTTCTGGAACTAGGCTACATCTGGTTCTTCTTTCGTTTTTTCATTTGCTTCAATTTGATGGATACCCCTAATTAGGACTTTTTAAGATCTCTATTTATTAGATAGAGAATTTTGAGTTTTCAGTTGGTGGGCGATTCTTTTAGCTGTATAGTTGGGGTCACTGATTTTTTAACTCCATTCTAATTGGATTTGGAAGAATGATTTAAGTGGAGCCGGGACATTATTTCTTGGTACTTTTGTACTTCAGTTACACTCAATTTTGCAAATCAAGCCATCTTGACTACTTTGCAGTTGTCAAATTTGTTGATGTTGGGTGTTCATTGTGAAAGTTCTTTCACTTTTAACTCCATAGGAGTGTATTTACCCCAAAACAATTAATGCCTGCGCATAAGATACTTTGTTCTAGTCATTTGTTTAAGAGGGCAAAGAGAACAAAAAATGAGAAGATAGACTGCAATATATATTTATGCTATTTATTAACTGTTTCCAGCCTGTTCCCATATTATTCTCTCCCTTCTGCTATGTTAGACACTTTTTTGTTGGAATTAGACTTCTTTTTTCATGTCCATTTCAGCTATTTCTCTTCCACCTAAATTAACTTCACAGAGTGAATCATGGTTCTTAGGAGGCAGGATTTCGTCATAAATTGATGAGCAGTTATACATGCAACTTGCATGAAAAACAGAAGTGAGCTTGGATGGGTAAGGAATAGGTGGGACTGTGGCTTATGTTTGGTTGCACCCAATTTTGTGAGCTAGAGTATATTATAGGTTCAAGAAAATAACACTGATTCCTTTGAAATGTTACTGCTGTGATAAGTTACCCTTAAAGCATGTTTCTCAGTAATACTTCTATAATTTTTGTGCTTGTGACATTTTTGACGGTAGCCTTACATTGCTTTTTTAAATTACTAGTTATTTACAAATTACTAGTTAAATAGAACATTGTTGGCTTGATAATGAACTTTGAATTAAGGTGCTTGCTGTCATTTTTCTCTTGTTTAGCATGTATGTGGCTCTCATCTTATAAGAGGAGAAATCAGATGTGAATCTGGTAGAATGCTTGTCGAGGTTTCATAAATGTAGGATGTTCCCATGGTTGTTTTGTAATGAGATTATTTGAAGCCTGCAAATATGCTTAATCTAGTTAAGCATGAGGTTTTATTGCATGTGATGGCTGGCTATTGAGGTTGCTTTTGGTAGATAGAATTACTGTTGCTACCAGCTAACTTTGTAAGCCATGTAAATATTCATTTCTGGCTATTGAATATGCTTCTTTACAAGTAGTTTTTTTTGGGGGGTGAGTGAATGGAGACTTTACAAGTAGTCTTGATACACAGTATTATTGTATTATTTCTTCAATGTTGATAAAATTCTGGATCATCAAATCTTTTGTTTTCGAGAGCATTGGACATCTGTAGTGTAGTTTGTGGCTAAATTTTATAGTTTGACATCGGACTGAAAATTTGCTTTCATTTTGGAGGATTTAAGCTTGCATGGCAAACTTTGTTATTATAATGTCAGTTCACATATGCCAACTTCTGCAACTTAACATTTAAATATTCTTGTTCAATGTGATGGCTACATGATTTGAACTTATCTTCTCCTGCTAATCTCAGGGACCAATACATGGGACCGGTTTGAGCTACGTGTCCACAAGAGGATTATTGATCTCATCAGCTCATCAGAAGTGGTGAAGCAGATTACCTCCATCACCATCGAGCCTGGTGTCGAGGTTGAAGTGACCATTACTGACCCGTGATCTCACTTAATAGCCATCATGTGAACTTTTTTTTTTTAACTGAAGGAGCATTCCTGTTTTTTTTTTCTTTTTTTTTTTTGTTTTGTAGCATGTCTAACTGAGTTTATCACTGCAGAATTATCTTTGTGGGTTTCTCTAAAGAATGCCTGTTTCTTAACTTCTTTGTTTGAGTTGCATTTAATATTTATCTTATTATCAACTTGGTGTTGGTCACTTCCCATAGTGGATCAAATGGGATTTTGAGGGGGTGGAATTTGAATGTAGAAGGTTTAGCGTGGTATATGTTTTCTTTTCTTTTTTCAGATAATCACGATGATATAGTTCCTATTTTAGTTGAAAATAGGGGAAAAAAAAAAGAGTACATTTCTCAACAAAACTGAAAAATCTAAAAATATTTGGCTGGATTATCTGGAAGCTTTATCTCTAGAGAAAACTGAATAATTTCCTCAGGAAAAGATAGGGATATTACTTTGATTGTACCGTGATCACTAATTTCATATTCCCACCATTTTTTTCTGTAGCAAGGTTTTATGCCACAACAAAAATAAAGAATTATTCAAAAACGTCTAGAATGAAATTATTTTATTAGTATAGTACTTGTGGTCCCTTACAAGACTAGAAGAACTCCATTTTTTTCATGCTTCAAGTTGACCATTTGGCTTAATATTCCATACAGCTGTTTTAGAACCAGTATTTGCAACGCCAGCAACTTGAATTTTTTTCTCACATACAGCGTCATACAGCATCTAAACTAATCAGAACAAACTGACAAAAAATTATTGAAGTAATTGAGGCAATACAAAAAATAATCACCTGCACAATCCCAAGATCTCAGCTGTTTGCTGATGATCCCCATCAGCTAATGCTCCGCGTGGGACCAGGATCCTTGATGGTCACTGGAACATCTGCGTAGGCAGCAGGTGAGAACGCCACTGCCATCCGAATGATCATCATGTGACAGATTTCTGTCACATTAAGCCTTGCACGTGGCGTGATCGCACAGCAGTCAGGATGGTTGCCAACGTGGATGAATTTGAGCACCAACCATTCTCAGTTCTGTGCAAATGGCAATCATCCTCTCAGTGGCCTTCACTCTCCAGAAAGCCATTGAGAACAGTTAGGACCGTTGGATTCCGAATCAAGATCAAGATTAAAAGAAAGAATAAAATGTAAAACGATAATACGGTCAAATAAATTTTATTTAATTACTGATCTGACTAACGGATGATTTATATTTTTTGTGAACAAATTTGCCCTCAGTAGTCCTCGCTGCCGCCGACTTCGTCTTCTCCGACGAGGTCTGGTGTGCCGGTGAGCTCGCCAGGCAGCTCAGGCGGCGAGCTCGCGCAGGGAGCTCGCGTGCGGAGCTCGCCGGCCGAGCTCACGGGAGCAGCTCGGGCGGCGAGCTCACCGGCCGAGCTCGCCGCGGAGAGAAGGGCATTTTAGTCATTTCTTATTTATAATTAAATTAAAATAAATAATGTTAGTCTGATCAAATTTTTAGTGTTTGAAAAATAGCCCGATCAGTCCGAACTGATCCTAGGCTTGAGCTGGAAAAAAACGGGGCCTTAAGCCCCTATAAGATGGATTTCTCAAACTAAAGAGAGGTTGCTTACTAGTAGATGTTAACTTCATAATATTGTCGAATAGATTATTACCGTCTCTGATCACAGTTGGACCATCAGCAAATAGTGCGACAACAGCAAGCCTCATTGCAGCATCGGGCATCTTGTTCATGTTTTATATCAACAGCGCTCAAACGCTTCTTTTTTGAAGGATCCATTGGTGGACCTTTGACAGGGACACTGTTCTCGGTCCATAAGCCCTTAGCTCCCATTTTCTAAAGAACTTCTGCAAAATTCACATCACCCTGTATTGGAGCACAAAAAAGGTAAGAAGTTAGACCCAGAGGAATCGGGGAAAATCAAGCAATAATTAGTTGAGTTTGCTGAAAGTCGCGGTACTTGTAAACTGCTAGTGCCACAATCTTCCACAGTAACTGTGCCACCGGTAATAGCGGCGGCAGCTAGGAAATAACTGGCACTTGAGGCATCACCTTCAACATATGCATTTTCAGGTGATCTGCAAGAGGAAAAAGAATGTTATTATTATTCATAAGCTATTTGATTAGTTGTGTGAAATCACACAATATATGGTTTGAAACTCACTTGTATTTTTAACCACCTCGGACAAAGAGCTTGTCCCAAGCACCAAAATGCTCAACAGTAACTCCAAATGCTCCATCAGTTTCAATGTCATATCTGCATATGGGACGGAAATCAGTTTATCAATTACTTCGATCTCCACATCTCCTAGAGCCAAGGAAGGTGCCATCAGCAATGCAGTCAAATACTGTCTGATAATGGATCCAGAAAGTTTCACCTGAAGCAAGTGACTAGTTAATTAGTTATCAATGAGAAAACTTCAAAAAATGTAAAATAGTTATACAAAATATCACTGGATCATTATCTTTGGTCCAGAAATATATCCAGTACAAGTGAATTTAAAATTGTCAAATAGATGTGACAAAAAGATCAGATAAGATAAAATGAAACTCCAGGAGAATACATATGACAAAAGATGAAAATACTGATTAGCATGATGAGTCCCAACTTGCAGTTGGATCCCAGAGAGAAGTTGGCAACTGAATACATGGTGAAAAATTTTCATTCCATACACTAAAAGAAACCAAAGATGGAATGTATAGATGTAGGCTTGTCCATTATGAGCACAAATATCATTCAATATCATGATAACATTGTAGACTAGGAATTAATCAATAAAGACTATTTGGTGATATAATCAAATATTACAATTTATTCTGTTTTACAAAGTCATGGTGTTAAACTGACTTTTAGAAAACCAGAAAACTTGGGAGAATAAATAGTCGTGCTGATCTTGAATAGAGTGATCAACTAAGACAAGCAAAACCAACAATATCCAGTTGTATTCTTTGAATATGCTCAACTCATTGAAGAAGACACCGGACATAGCTTGATCTTAAGGACTAAAAGAATCAATTTAATCTATTGATAATCTAAATGACAGGATTGCAATCAAGACCTGCTCTTCCATGAAACAGACATGATTGAGTGCGAATGCTCACAGTGAAGGTCAACATTACTGTTCATAACCAGAAATGTAATCTTTATTGTGATGTCTCCTGGAAAGGGCTACGAAATCAAGTTTCATTTTGTTAGCCATGAGTCATTGTTTCAATCACATTTTACACACAAATGATAAGTGATCAGTTCCTTTCATATGGAGATGTTAAGTTGTAAACTGAGCATTTGACATCTGGAACAAACAAAGTCGGATAAACATCACTCAGAAAATCTACTGAAAAACCAACCTTTCCTCTAGGAAGACCACCATTTGCATTGACACAAACAGGGGGACACTTGGTGCCCAGGAAACAATCCACATCAGCACCAAGCTGCTTCAAACCATCAACCAAATCACTAATAGGCCTCTCCCTCATTCTTGGTACACCATCATGTAACTGAAGCATAAAGAGAAGCTTGTTAATAAAATTTAGAACAACATTCAACATAGTCTTTGATTTTATAAAGCTGATAAGGACCTTGAATTTCTGCCAGCAGCAGTAACAGCAGCTGTCAACGGACGCATAGCAGTTCCTGCATTTCCAAGGAAAAGTTGAATCTCTCCTTCAGAATCTTTTCCTACAGGAAAGTGGCCACCAGAACCCTCAACTACTGCTCTTTTGCTGCAATATCGTCTTCCACAGAGAGTCCAAGTGTTCTCAATGCAGAAAGCATACGGCGAATGTCATCACGGTTTAGTAAATTGTCCACTACAGTGGTTCCCCAATCATAAAGTGTAAATGCAACTATTAAGGAAGCAGAATGATAGACCTAATGCATGAACAACAATTTTTATAATATTTTTAATGTAAAGATGTCTTTAATATAGAATAGCGAAGCTACATAGTGCAACATTCCTAGGCAAGATGTCTTTGTTCCTATTCCTTGCCATGGGATGTGATGTTCTAACAACCTACGCATAAAAACATCACTCAATAGCTAATTAATACCAAACAAAGCTTCGACCATAAGACAAACTTACATATAACAACCCCTTCGAGCTAGATATTGCCCAGGGATAATTTTTTTTTACTACATGGCTACATTGTACTTGTAAAACTCAGGTCCGAGGTTCGATTACATGTAAAAAATGGCCCCAGAGAATTTTAACTGGCACATTGATTTGATGCTTCATAAATTTTATATGAAAATTCACAATCTAGATAATGGTTTCATTCAATAGCAGAACACAGTCAGTATAAATAATAGTATGTCAAAACAGATGACCGTCATTCTGTACCTAAAAAAGAGAGAAACTGTACATTGATAAAAAAACAGATGACTGCCATTGCAATAGACACGCTACCCACCATGTCATATGACGCCAAAAAAAAAAAAGGGAAAAGAAGCTAATTCTTAACCTACTACAAGGAAATTGAATGGGAAACACAAAGAAGAAATACGAATAGAAAAACGAAAGGATGAGCTCCTAACTTCTGATCCTCATGTAGAATATAAGATTAATATTAACCTTCTGAATAGAAAATCCATCCATCGGAAAAGCTCATTTCCTTTTACTTTCTACAATTACATTTATTCAGAAAATGACAGCAGAAATTCAAATAAAAAAAATACTAACCATAACAGCTAAAAATTTAATCTTTTTAACCATTAATTCAACCATTTAAATCTCTAAAACCCCATCAATTCCATATCGACAACCAAAATCCAACACAGAGAATCAAAATCCGAAGCCCCTCACCTCAGGCAGAGCAGCAAGCAGCAAGATCCGATTAGACAGCAACTTCGACCCTGGAAGCTTTACAGTTCCCCCGATCTCCCTGATCGGCTGGAGCACGATCTCCGGCGCTGTCGAGGGCTTTTCAGCCGCCACGACCGAAGCCGAAATCCTAAGAGGCACAATTACAGAACCAATCCCTCTACTCCGACCAAATCCGGCTCTCAGAGTGGCGAGATCCAGGCGTGCCGGCGCCGATCCTAGGCGGAGCGAGTTGGTGAAGGCATCCGAGCTCCGGCGAGCGGAGAGGCGCGGAGAGTGGGAGAGTCTGGGGATGGTGGCTACGCCCTTCGCCATCGTCGCCGGCGCCATGGCTGCACTCAGCCTCCTCTCTCTCTCTCTCGTTCCGAAATGGGGACACAGACTAGCCAGTCACCAACGACGCCGGTGTGGTTTAGGGCTTCTAATGGGCCGGGCGTGGCTTGGACCGGGAGTTGATTTGGTGTTTTGTAATGAAACCCCCCGACATAGATTTAATTAGAAACTACACCAATGCCTGTTTTAAGATATTTGCACACAACCCCTAGTTTTACTGAAATTTAATTAAAATTTAAATTAAGATTGTATATTATAAAATAAAATAAAAATTATAAGTAAATAATGAAATTACAGGAGTTACTTGTAAATGGAGAATATTATACGTAAAAATATCCTATATTTAACTACTTGGCTTCTTATTAATCTTGAACATAAATATTACATTGAATCATATTACGAAAGGTTGAAAAGGGGTTTTATGTTTTTTAGAATGTAAAGTTGATAGTTTCAACAATTAACCACTGATTAGTCGATCAAAATTTTAGTAAATAAAAAATTTAATTAATAATGAACTTTTCATAAACAAATAGTAAAAGTAAAAAAAAATTAAATACAAATATCAAGAAATCAAAAAAATTTATGTAATCACCCAAGCTTTAGACAAGTTAATACGCAAATAACTGAAAAAAACCCACTTGAGTATATTCAAGCTAGACCTCAACGCTAACCCGAAGAAAGCCAGCCATCGGGAACAACAGTTGATGGGCAGCAGTGTAGCCATGGGAGGAGAGGGAAGCCACGACCGGAGCTGCCGTGTGGTGCTGTTCCCCAGCCCCTTCCATGGCCACATCAACCCCATGCTCCAGCTTGCGCGCCTCCTCCGCTGCACCGGCCTCGCCGTCACCATCCTCCACACCCGGCTGTCCCAATTCTTACCACTCCCTGATGGTCTGCCGGACAACGAGCCCATTGTCTCGTTCCGAAATCGACGTTGGAGAGCATATGTGAAGGCGTCCCGATGCTCTGTCGGCATGTGACGCATGTTTGGAAGGTAGGCCTCGAGCGCGAGCGCTTCCTGGACAGATGTAGGATTGAGGAGGCCGACAGGACATTGCTGACCCAAGAAGAAGGGGATGAGATGAGAGTTTGGGCAAGAGAACTGAGAGAGAGTTTACCATTCCATTCCAGGAGTACGAAGTGAACAATCGAGCACAATACTGAGATAGCCAGACAAGGAACAAATAACGCGTAGAGAAAACTGAAACAGCTTCAATTCCCAATTAATCAAAATTATCTTAAAATTTTCTCATGGCACACAAAATTAAATACTTACTTCCATCGATGGAAGCATGAAAAAGCCTAATAAAAAAAACAAGTTTTTATTTCTCTCCTCTTAATACTAACTCCAACCAACCAGGAGACGTAAAACAAATTTTATTTCTCTCCTCTTACTACTAACTCCAACCAAATCCTCCAATCAACCAGGAAAAAGAAACTACAGAGCTTTTGCTGCTTCAATGACCTCCTCTACTGTCAGCCCAAGTTCTTTATAGATCTTCCCGGCAGGTGCACTGGCTCCGAACTGGTCGATACCGATCGCCTTCCCTTCCCTTCCAACAAACTTCCCCCAGCCTAGCGTTGACCCGGCCTCGATACTAACCCTGGCACTGACCGCACTGGGGAACACACTTTCCTTGTATTCATCCGACTGCTCATCGAACAATTCCCATGAGACGAGGGATACGACCCTGACCGTCTTCCCCTCCTTCCTCAACTCATCTGCAGCTTTTGCAGCAATCTCTAGTTCTGACCCGCTGCCCATGAGGATGAGGTCCGGCTTGTTGCCGGAAGAGTTGTCAGAGATTATGTATCCACCCTTCTCAACCCCTTTGATGGATGTGCCCGCAAGTTGAGGTAGCTTTTGACGGGATAGTGCAAGGATGGATGGCCTTTTCCTGTTGAGTACGGCGACTCTGTATGCACCAGCAGTCTCAGTCCCGTCAGCAGGTCGAAGCATCAAAATATTGGGCATGGCCCGGAAGCTGATCAGATGCTCAATGGGCTGGTGTGTAGGCCCGTCTTCTCCGAGGCCTATGGAATCGTGTGTCATCACATAAAGCACTCCAGCCTGACTCAAGGCCGAGATTCTGATAGCGGCTCTCATATAATCAGTGAAGACAAAGAAGGTTCCGCAGTAGGGTATGAGGCCCGGGCTATGGAGAACAATGCCATTGCAGATGGCGCCCATGCTGTGTTCTCTTACACCAAAACGAAGGTTTCGCTCCTCAGGTGTATCCTTCTGGAAGTTGCCAAACATTTTCAGCAATGTCATGTTTGAGGTCGCGAGATCAGCACTGCCTCCGAGGAATCCAGGGATCACTTTGGCAAGTGCATTCAGGCATTGCTGAGATAGATTTCTAGTGGCATCAGCAGGGCTTTCAGTAGTGTATGTCTGCAAAACACACGCATAATATCACTCATAAATGTCTACTATTACTTGAGTATTGGGAATCTAAATATTGCCAAAAAAAATTACTGGAAGAGCCTTTTCCCATCCTGCAGGCAATTCTCCGGAAATGATACATTTCAGATCAGCAGCATCCTCGGGATACTTTTTCTCATACTCTGCAAACTTCGCATTCCATTCAGATTCAAGTGCAGCACCTTCTGCAACATGCCGACTCCAATGGCTGAAAAAGATGAGGCCAATCCATTCATTAGACACAGAAGAGTTCAGTAGAACTTGGTAAGAAAACAGAGTAATACAGAGTGCACGAACCTCTTCACATCATCAGGCACATGGAAAGGCTCATGAGCCCATTCAAGGTTCTGCCGTGTTGCATCAACTTCCTTTGCACCCAACGCACTCCCATGCACACTATATGTGTTTGCCTTGTTTGGTGATCCATATCCAATGGTAGTTGTTACCTGTGAAAGAATGAAATACATCCTTTATTAGCACTCAATCAAGAAAACCAAAATCACATCTCATCACATGTAAAAAATAAATGAAATAGAGCATTAGCAGAAGACCTTGATCAGTGTGGGTTTGTCCTTGACGGCCTTTGCTTCTTTGATTGCAGCGCGGATCTCATCATAGCCTGTGTTACCATTCTTCACCCAAATGGTGTGCCACCCAAGAGCCTCAAAACGAGCATTTACATCTTCACTGAATGCAATCTCAGTGTCTCCATCAATAGAAATGTGGTTATCATCATAGAAAGCAATCAGCTTTCCCAGACCCAAGTGCCCGGCGAGGGAACCAGCTTCATTGGAAATACCCTCCATTTGGCAACCATCCCCAAGTATTACATATCTAAAAACATGCAAATTTCAAATTATTTATAGCCACAAACTAAGAACACAAAAGAAATAATTGGTGAAAACAAAATAAAATCATTTACGTGTAATGGTCAACAATCTCATTGTCAGGCTTGTTGAAACGGGCAGCCAGGTGCTTCTCAGCAAGTGCCAGTCCAACAGCACTTGCAAAACCCTGACCAAGAGGACCTATTCCAAAATGAAAATATGAATGTATCATAAAAGAATCACAAGACGAACAAAATAAGTTAGGCATTCATGTACATGGTAGAAATGCACTCTCCATAGCATCAAAATATTCAAGAAGAACTCAGCTTAAGAATCGAACCAGTAGTGACTTCGATGCCCGGCGTCTCGAAGTTCTCAGGATGACCAGGAGTTTTGCTTCCCCACTGCCTGAAAGACTTTAGGTCTTCCTCCTATAAGATAAAATCCAGAATATCATATGTTACAATAAAAGAGCTAAACCAAAACTTAACAACAACAGAATTGGAAACAACTTCAGAAGCTCAGATCAAAGAATTAAGCAACTAAAACAGACAAAAAACCACATTGATTCTGATCTACCGTTTCTGTTATAACAACCCTAATGAATCCACAAAAACAATAATTGGAAACTAAAAAAAATATTAAATTTCCAAAAAAAATTCCATAAAAATGTATTATTCCAGAGCACCAAAAATACAAATTTCTCACAAACCGATGAACTAAACCCAGAACTAATCATCCCCAAATATACTTCTCTTCCTATAAGATCAAGTCCAAACATCATAAGCTTCACCCTGGAAAGAGCAAAAGCAAAAACATGTTCAGATCAAAGAGTTAAGCAACTGGAAGAACTAAAACCTTTTTCTTCTACAAAAATGAAAAACCACTCTGACTCTGATGCTAAACAAGTAGCATCAATCAATTGGAAACATTGAAAAACGCCTCATTTTGATTCTGATCTACTTTTCCTCTTAGGTAAAAGGCACAGAATACCTCCATACATTCTAAAACGAAAAGTGAATTAAAAAAATGGAACATTTCCACAAAAAAAATTTCCATCAAAACATTCTAACATTACCCAAAAGTTCCAAAAAAGAACTCGGAATCAGCCAAACAAACTCCAAATCTCATAAAGCTCTCACCTTGATGCTGTCATACCCAGCGAGATGGAGGAGCGCGTAATGGAGCATGCACCCGTGCCCAGCCGACAGAACGAACCGATCCCTGTTGAACCAGAATGGATTCTTCGGATTGAACCGCATGATCTCGTCGAAGAGGACGTGCCCCAGGGGCGCGCACCCCATGGGGAGCCCCGGGTGCCCGGAGTTCGCCTTCTCCACCGCGTCGACAGCTAGGAACCGGATCGTGTTCACCGACTTCTCCACCAGCGACGGCGCCGCCGCCACTGACGCGCTCACTCGCAAGGCGGCGCTGCGGTGGATGCGGAGGCGGGAAGAGATGCGAAGGGACCCGCCGGCGAGGAAGCTGAGGCGGTCGGGGAGGGAAGCGGGGCCGCCGGCGAGGGGCTTGGCGGCGGAGTGGGACGCCGAGGTGGCCATTGACGTCGCGATCTGCGCGTCTTTGTCGCTGGGTGTTTGAGAAGAAGAGAAGTTGTTGCTCGCTGAGATCGAGGTGGAGGAGCACTATACAATTATAAGTATTGAAGGGTTTATAATACAAAAAACACCCAAAAACTTTTGACATTATTACAGAAAACACCTTGACGCGTCGCAGTTACATAACAGCCGCAGATCTTGACTTCTAGAAACACGAGGGATTGAATGGCTAGTTTCATGTGAAGACAATTCTTCTACCGACGGATGGAAAAGTAAATATCTTAGAATTTGGGAAGTTACAGTCGGCGCACAGCCATTTGCCTCTGCAACGAAAATTTAGTCGTAGAGACCACGTATCAATTTTAGTTAAAATATAAAAGACAAAAAATTTCAAAATTATTTTAGAAATTAAATTTTTTTTTATATCGTGAAATATTTAAAATAGTTCTAAATTAAAATTAAAACTTTAATAGAAACGGGTTCGGTGTCAATTATTTATTTCCTTCTAACAGTCAATGTAAACGTGGATAACCTTTGAAAATCTTGGGATTGTTGAATTTTTTTTGGCCTTTCGGCCTCTCTTTTCCGATCGGCGCACGCCGCCCCATGCGTTGGCGAGGCGCAGGCCCCAAACCACATTTGCATACAAACCCTCTTCAAAATCATGAAATTACACACGATCCAAGAGCTACTCAAACCTCTGCTGGGGAAGGTTACATGCTCGATTTTTTAAAAACACTTTTTTTTTTTTTCTTTTTTTGACGTAAATTACAAACTCACGTCGATTGCGAGGCAAAATCCCACGGGACACGCATGCCTGTTTTTGCGATTTGCAGGCAAGCCGAGAGCAGTTGGAGAGCAAAATCTCGTTTTCAGAAAAAAAAATTGCATGAAGACCCACGCACTATCAATATTTGCATTACAATCCTTGCAAAACAACAGAACCAATGTTTGACTGCCTATTTCAACCCAAACAGGCTTCTGAAATTATACAAGTGTCTCTTCAAATTAGTTAAGAAAGAACACCTTGACCGAGCTTCCATTGTCACTGCTTTTGAAAACAAATTCTGGCAGACAGCACAAGGTGAGAAGAAGAAGACAACCTTGTTAATGCATCAGAGAAGTCATTCACATCATCCTGACGCGCTTGCACTGAGACTTGGCATCCCGAATCCCTTTTCCTGTCACCGAGAAAGGCGCTGAAGCTGGACGAAGATATGGAGATTTGTCGAGATATGCATGGCGCTCGTTCCCATTCCAGTACAAAATAACTCGGTTTGTGCAGGAATGCGACCAGCTCTCTCCTGCACAGCACAAATTATTCACTACAATGAGGAACTAGATTTGCCCTATTCTCCAGTTCTGTAGGTATTTTGCATGAGCAATCAATCAAAAGAATCTACATAATTTGGTTTTGCCCCGTGGAACAAACACAAACACCATAATTCATATAATAGTAAATTGCCCTACAAACAGATTGAATAAACAGGTAGAAGCGAGAAACTAATTCAAAGATGTTAATTACTTCAAATGAAACAATTTCTGGAAACATTTGGTTAAGCAGACATGTCGTTCTCCACCTTGATAAATTTAATACTAAACGACTAGCTTGTTGTAAGCCCAAAAGGATCACCATCAAAATTTCATCTATGTAATTTCCAATTTTCTAATCCTGATAGTTTTTAACATATCTGTTTAACATCCTTTTTGTCTGCCATCATACTGCCTTTTCTTTTGAATTTTCTTTCACATGCAGCCTATTGTGTAATCTTTACCCCAAGACATTGTCTTAAAACTCTTCATCCACAAATTCCAATATCTAATGCTTAAAAACTAAATGGCATGCACAGAAATTCTTGATTATAAATTTAATGCCCAAACACAAGTTTCATGAAGAACACGTAACACAAGAGAAGGGTGATGAGTAAGACCCTTAGGATGGCATGAAGTTCTAGGATGCAACAAAATTAGGACTTCAACCAACAAGCAAAAACTGTTTTATAGAACAGCGAGTTAACAATATTATAATGACCAAAACTCCAGCCAATAAATTTGTTTTTGTGCCCAACAACCCACCAGGTTTCATAATATAGTTCACCAAGCATGTATGCTTGGCAGGTTTGTAACCTAATGGCTCAAATTCTCTTCTTATCAAGATTGAAATCAGAGGCCATTCTCAAAAATAAACCAAAACAGACTGATTTTTATTATAAAATATTATGCTTGGCATCAAAAAACAGCATACTGATTTGCAAAAAGTAGAAGTTGCACACACAACTGTTGGCATCATGACTGAGAAGAAGACAACAGGAACAACAATACAACTACAAAGAATGACAAGACGATTTCCAAGATGATGAAGAACAAGAGATTACCCAATGCAAGCGTTAACTGAAATGATCCTTCTATAAACTTAGTGGTTACTTGATTCATCAAAACAACCTGTAAACAGAAATAGCAGGTCTGGTGAATAAAAGAAATGAAGGTCACATAGAGAGGTCTGCTGCTTTTTCTATGTATTAGCATTAGCCCTATATAGTATAGATCCTTTGATAACAAGAACTAACTATAAGGTATACACTTCATTCAGGAAAGATACTAAAGTGTTTGAAATTCCAGAACAGAATAGCATAAATTATAGCTGAATTGTTTCAAATTCCATAACAGAAGAGTATAAACTATCTCCGGAGACGAAACACCCTGAATTGAAAACAAAATTAATACTCCTAAATCATTGGACAACTCTGGAAATGTCAATCTGCAGTTTTATAATTACCTCTCAGTTTCTGGGGACATATGAGACTAGGAAATCTAGAATCTTACTAGCACACGTTGACAAAGAACTAGAACTCCTGCAGTTTTACAATCATAACTAGGAAATAGAAAATTTAGAGAGGATTTCAGCATACTTCCCTAGAGGTGTAGTTTCAGAGAGGACAAGCATGGTGCACTGCTGGGAAGTATCCCTTGGGAAGTATTGTCCTAGTATCTCTTTAGTTCAATTTAACAATTGTGCGTAAATGAAAACCAGCCAAATGTTCGCAGTATACTAAAACAGAGCAACAAACTTACAGATAATGAGTACTTCTTCGCAAGATTCATCAACTTCAATGACATGCCACCAAGTACTCTAGTTCTAAGGGCCATATCATCAAAATCTTGGCGGAAATGAAATGTGACACTATCAATGATCACAATCTTCACCTGCAAGGAACCAATATTCAGGACATAGCACCAAGGATATGTTGCATAAGCTACAAAAAGCATGTAAACATGGAACTCAACATATATTGATGTTTGCATGAAAACAACCCTACAAAAATCTACCTAAATGACATTTGTGCAAATGGATTATATTAAAGGGAGATTAGCAAAACTTACTTCTTATTTAGTTGAGTGTATTATTACTCCTTGCTTAAGTTTATTTCTAAGGATAACTGATACGGCTGGATTGAGCCATCGTTAATTTATGGAACTTAATTATTAATGTCCAACTAACAACCTATGTACACTTCGCCATGTATTTACAAGTAGGCTGAGATTCCTACAGGGATAAGCTACAATGCAGCCAGAATGATAAAATTAAACAAAAGTGACAGAGATTTAGATGAAATTAAAGACAAACATGTGGAAAAGAATTGACAAACAAGAGAAAAAAAGGAAGAGATAGAAGAGAATATTAGGAACTAGCGTGAGATCAACATGGTCCTCTCTAAGTTTCTATTAACAACAGAATCAAGCATGAGACAACTAAGTAATATCTCCATTGCACCAAGAGTATCATTTCAATAGACAAAAATAACGATAATAATAAATGAAAACAACAAAAGAACACATAAATGTTTGTTTGCAAGGTCTAATATCAGCATGTTTTTCAGCATACCTGATTCTACCAGAGAATCCAAACTTTATTGCAGATACTTCATTCTCTTCTGTATTTAATTTCTTTTTTCGGATGGATAATTCTACATCTAATTTACACCAGTGTCAATAACCAAGAGATCTCAATCCTACCCAAAAACGTTCAAATTGAAAAAAGAAGTTGATATAGGTTCTGAAGAATGTAGTACATAGTGGATGTGACTGATTCCAGGGAAATTGAACATGCAAACACTTCGCAATCCACAATGTGATTTAAAAATTCAAAAATTGAAGCTGTTCATCCATTGGTTTACCACTGGCAGTGGCCTCAATAATACCAGCCAAAATCCAGAAAACAGATAATGTTGCCATAGGTTTGTACAAAACAGAGGCTTACAATCTCATCAGCAATCTATCTTATCCTATAATCTGTTGAAATAAAAAAAATGGTTTGTTTATAAATCGAATCTGTAATCATTAAAGATTCTTAGAAAAAAAATAATCAGACACATCTCTGCCTACTTCTTTATGTTCTGCAAGGAATTGGTCCAGATAATTTATCACTGCAATTTGCTCGGTGTAACTGCATATGCGGAAATAGAAGATGTTCTCTAAGAAATTATTAAGCTTCATTTTGTCTGACCACATTTGGACTTCTGTTGGTTGGTATCCAAAATTATCGAGGGCATCCACAATACATGCTTCAGCAATTTGATAAACACGCTCAACCATAAAACTTCCTTCAGTGTCTGATACAACAAATAAATTGTTGATGTTGAAAGCTGTCTAAAGTAACAACTGAATATAGCTTGACAAAACAGCCAATTTGGAAATTTACCTATATAAACTGCTGTTCCACCAAGTCCACCAAAATCATATGGAATCTGGACATTACAAGCAAGCTGTATCCTGCATTTTCCAGTTATCTAGAATATTGATCCAACAGAGGCAACAGGTGAAGAAGAAACTCAACTTTTCAAATTCATCTTCTTCATTTGATTGGATGAAAAAAACAAGCTAGCGTACCCCAATTGTGTTTTACCAATGCCTGGAACTCCACCTGCAAATTCATACTAATAAGAACTTGACAAGGGCATGACATCACCTATATTAACACAACATATATACTAAGCACATCGCAGTTAGGAAAAGAATATGTGTTCTGGATATTGACTAATATAAACTAACATTCAGAAACAGCCATTATAGAATATTTTGAGAAATTGAACAAAATGAAACCAGGTAACCACAAAATTAGATTATGAAAAAAATTGTCACCTCATACCAAGAGAATCCATAACCTCAAAATCAGTTTATGGAAATTTTGTTGTCACCTTACACCAAGAAAAGAAAATAAGATATAGGCTGTTCAAGATTTGGCATCAAATTGAGATAAGTCGGTGATGCTAAATTCAGAGTTTCTTTCTCATGAGACAGTTTCGTTATGCATGTAAATATGAGCAATCCACTATAAGCAATCACCTATTTCAGTAACTTCTTTGCAGTGTATTCCCCCACCCAGTATGGAGTCTAGATCTCCAGAACCTGTGCTAATGTGCCTCAGAGTTTGTTCCTCTGAGAGCATATCCCATGCAGTCTGAGCTCCTGTAAAAATCACATTGGCTATCACAGTTGATTAAATTAAAGAAATTGCAATAGTCTATACTTTATAGAATGGTATTCAAATATTTAGGTAGCACAGGGCAAAAACTATATCTATATTACAATCTGTAACACCATTAAGATTTGTTTGGGTACTTACATGAACATTACAGAATGGTAAAATATATTTTGAACAATTTTAAAGCAGACTAAAGGCACAACATGACAAATTTTCCTCAAGAAATAAATTAAAAAAAACTGAAGTCTGAAAATGTAAGTATTGGAAATGAGTTGATACCCTTAAAAATTTTGTGATTACTGCCCAGCTTTTCAAGCCAACTGCTTTCAGATGAGAACTTCAAGATATCAAAAGCTTCCTGAATTGCAATTCCTAGATCTGTGAAATAACAAGAGGAGTGAATTTAGAGCTGAAATGACTGAACATCATAATCGGCAGTTAAAACAGCAGAGGGAGAAATATTGATACTATTGTGAAAGCAGAAAAGGGATCCCAACAATGAGAAGATAAACTAATCAAATAAGCAGGGCACCAGATAATCACAATAGGAAAAATAAAGTTTTTCATTTGCAAAATCATACCAGATGGAAGTCATAAAGCACAAGAAAAATCAATCAAATAGGAATTAAACGAACGAGACACTCATATCATCTGAAGCTAATGCTAGCTTAAGATGCAAAATCTAAAAGATATCAAACATAAATCAAAAACTAGAAACATGGCACTGATAGGTATAGCATTCAGTGCCTCGAATCATTCCAGAAGAATCAAATGAGAGACTAAGACATTGGGAGGAGCTTGTGTGACCATCACGTTAAAACCTGTAAATGAACACTGATTTTTCACAAAGTCTTGCGATTGTCGAAAATTCATCGCGAATTTATACTCTTTCCTTCTCTCTGACTTCCTCCATTCATATCTAGGTTAGAGAGAGAGTGTGTGTGTGTGTGCGCGCGCGCGCGAGCGCCCGGGGGTGGGGGGGGGTGGGAAGGTGGGGGCGTGTGGTGCGCGCGCGTACCTTCGGCGAGCTGTGTGGGGGAGACGGCGGAAAGGGAGGAGAGGGTGGTGTAACCGGCCGCGAGGAGCTTGGCCCTCTGGGAGGCGGAGATTGGGAGGCTCGATATCTCCATCATTGTCTCGAATGGGTAGCACCAAAGAAACCCTAGAAACAGAGAGAAAACGCCGTCGAAAATCGAAACTTCCGCTTCCCCGCCACCAAGCCAAGGTTGTCCTTTTTTATAATCAACCCCCTATAAGTTTCCTGAATTACGTGGAATTGTTACATTTGACTCCCTGAACGGTGAGATTTCGGCGACTTTACATAGAGCACCGAAGATCGCTTGAATATTACGTTGTAGTGGTTTTGATTTTTTTCAAGTTAAACCCTCGTAGTCGTTTCAATTAAATGGAATTAGTGGAGCAGCGCAATGGCTGTTAAGGAAAAAAATTCGGCCGTATATACAATTATTTAAATATCCAAATGTCATTTTAATTTGAATTTTTAGCAAACAACAATTTTCTTTTTATAAATTTATAAAATATCACCGTTCTTATTATATATAATTTGCAAAAAAATTACATATATTATATTTAAAATTTACAAAAAAACTATTTTCTACTCAACAATATTTTTCTTATTTGTTTTATAATATTTAAATTAATATGTAAATGACATTATATCCCCTAACTATTTAAATTTAAGTGTAAATATACACAAAAATTTTGAATATTATTTTATTACCGTGAACTAGTGAAATTAGAGAAATGATAGTGTTCGAATTTATCTTTTTCAGATAAAAATAATAAATGATTAATAATAAAATGTTATACTAAAACTTAAATAATTAGGGAAATCATAAATTTTTATATTAAATTAAACGATAAAATAAGTATTGACCATGAGCTAATTTCTTGTAAATTTTAACTATAATACATGTCAATTTTTAATACTAATGATAAATGAAATGAATTTTCACAAATTTACTTTATTTCTTACTAAAATTTCTTATAATTTTGGCAATGTAAAACGTACCACATTATCCTTCATCTTAAAAAAAATTTGTACAACGCCAAAGGGCCTATTTGATTTGAGATTATAACTAAAGATTGTCCGACTAAAAAATTAAAAATAATTTATTTTAATTTACTATTAAATTATTATTAACAAAAAAAAACATTAAGTTTTTATAGGTTTAATTTTAATAAAAAATATTAATTTATAAAAGTAATTTATAATCTACTAGTTGGACTATTTAAAAAAGTGTAAGATGATTTAGGATAAGTAGGTTATAGTAGAACACTTTTATACACTAATTTTTTTAAAAAATTAACCCTACAATAATTTAAAATCTAATATGTTAATTAATTTTTTATAATAATTTAATTTAATAACAGATTAAATAATTAATTTTTTTTATAAAAAAATTAAATTTTTAGTCAAATTATCTTTAGCCTTAGCCTTAAACTAAATGGGACCAAGGGCCTCTTTGGACTATGATTGGCTACAATGTTCTTAAATTTCTAATAGCAAACTTATTCTCATCCAGGGCACCATCAGTTAGAAAAATCTATGTCAAAAATCCTCTCATGACTCATTATTTACCTTAATCACCATATCATCATCATCATCGTACTACTCCAAATGTTTATTAATTAATTTCCCAAAAAACCACGTGATTCCATTTTATTAGCAATAATGGACCCAAATTTTCATTTTCCATAATATTTTTCCTATTTTAAGTAATGCATCCGGATACTTAATAAAGCTAAAAGATAATAATCAACCTTATCTCAGGAAAAAAAATAAATCGGAAAGTTTATCCTAAGCTACCATTTATTTCATATAACTCCCTGCATTCTACCAAATTACATAAACATCCACAAAAATTTAATATTTACACGTTTTTCCCTCAAAGCCAGGATGGCTAAGAAATCTTTTTTGGCATCCCTAGTTAAGACTTGGTACAATATAAACATAAATTAAACAAGAACAAAATCCTTAATCAGAAGTGTGCAAGTAATCTTGAAAGTTACAAGCAAAACACTAGAGCTTCCAAGCTTGACATAATTAAAGTATTAAAGAAGGAAATTTTGATCAATTTCACCCAAAGCAAGTTTATTTGCCGAAATTAATGATCAAACCTACTTAAATAGGTTCAGGTTCAACCAGTCCCTACAAGTGTTGTAAATGAGTTGTTCAAAACAAGAACATGGTATATTTTGAGGCAAAATGAAGGAAATAAGGCACTATAAACATGCGCTCGCTTGCTAATGTCGTCGAGATGATCATCAAAATCTACAATATCTTGCCATTTCTCAGAAGCAATATAGTCCAATAAGACAACATTTGCAGAGGGCTCTATCAAGATTAACTTGTTAACATTGATGCAAGTCTCAAAACGGTACAACCCCTGGAAATAACCATATGTTCTTCAACAACCATCTTTGTCATATTGAGAACATCTTAAACTCTTACGGGGGCTCATTCGGTTCATGATTGTCAAGTTAAGCTACAGTAAACTCTTAACGCACCCCCAAGCTAACTCTAGCTTGCCTCAGTTATTTTAGCTTACACTAACTTATCCTCAAATGCCTCAACTAAGCTTATGAATAAACAAATGAGTTTGAGGTAATTTTTGATCAAACTAAATTTGATCAAATTTTAACTAAAATCTGAACTTTGATGTAATATAAATCTCAATTAGATGTAAATCGCAATTAAATTTGATTAAAAATTAAGTTCAATTTATACCTAAATTATCGCAAAATTTAGATTTAAATTAAATTTAATTCAAGTGGATTGAATGAGCTCAAAATTTAGATTAAAATTGGGTACAAAATTCATTAGAAGTTCGAACCAAAATTGAAAAACTCAAATTCTTATAAATAAATCCTTGAACCAAAAAAACTTACAAATAGATTCTTAACTAGATTTTCTCTTACAAATATATTCTTGAGTTGAAAATTCTTAAAAAAATCCTCAAATTATAAAATAGTCCTCATATTTCACAAAATACTCCCCTCACAAGTGGATAATTATAAATTGGTTCACACATTTTGTAAAAATTCTCTCAAAGATAAGTAATTATAAATTGATATTCACAAAATTTAAAGTTTACAAAAAGACCTTTCAAAAATTTATATTTACAAAAAACCATCAAAATTTTATACTTTTTGCAAATATCTTCTTGTAATTTAAGAATTCTCAAATAAGTACAAATTTTAAATTTCAAATTATCTTATCCAAATTATCATCATGTTGTTATTTAAATACGAATGAATGATACAAATTCTTATCCACATTCAAATAGAAATAAATCTCATTCACATATATTTATTTATATTCAAAATTTGAATAAAATATCATTATCTCTATCCACAATTCAAAATTTTAAATATATATGATCTAACCCACTCATAGATTATAAAAATCCTAAAAATCCTGCAAAATAGAAAAAGGAGAGATCAAATTTTAGCGACATAGAAAAGAAGAAACTGAAGGAGGTATTAAACAAGAAAAGTGAATGGAAGATCAAATTGAAAATTGTATAAATAGGTAAAAATCAAATTTATCTTTCCTTCTTTTGGTTTACTTTGAAGCCCTCTGCTCCTCTTGTTTTCTTGTGTTCGTGAGGTAGCCCATTCTCGGTCGCTAACTGCTTCCCTCCCTGCCAAACCCTATCATACCGCATGCTACTTGAGTCTCTGGACACCCGAACCCTAAAGCTGCTTGCTCTCTACCACTGTTGCACCGCCCATACCTCCGCTAGTAGCCTCCACCAATACTAGCAACTTTCATGCAGCCAACCCCTCTTCTCCAACCTAATACCTATGTCCATAGTCCCCATCACCAACAAGCATTGCCTAGCCTCAATATTAACTAGATCGAGACCTCTTACAGCTATCTCCTAGCGATCACAACCCATGGCCTACAATACATTCTCCATCGCCTCCTCTTATTGATTCGCTGCCAAATTGGACCTCCTCCGGTCGTCCCTCACAGCCATGGGCCATTTGTGGCCTCTTATTGTCATACAACCTTCTATCATCCACCTTGTACTCTTCGCCCACATTATGTTGCCAGAGTTTAGGCTTGCGAACTAAATTGCTAAAACCAATTGAGTTCATTCACCCGAACCCCAAGATTCAGTCGCCCAAACTAGTAAACTGAGTTCTATTGCACCCAACTCCGCCAACTCTCTGTATCTCATTGCTTCCACTAATTGGATTTGACTGAAGATGCTTGGATGAAGAAAAAGAAGTTAGGGAGGAGAGAAGAAAGAGATAAAGAAGTGAAAGAAACGTAAAAAAAATGTGTTGTAATGGTTGCCAAGAAAAAAAAAAGAAAAGAAAATATTTTTATTCATCACATTTGCCTCTCTTGATTTAGAACTAATCTGTGAACTCATTCGAAAATTATTTCGACCTAGGATTAACTCAAATGTCATTAGACCTAAGTCAACTTGCAGATTCGCCTGAACGTCATTCAACTCAGAATAAGTTTGTAGACTCGCATGGATATTACTCGACTAAAGGTCAATTTGTGAATTCGCCTAAAAGTCAATATGACTCAAGGTCAGTTTACAGGCTTGGTTAAAAGTCAATATAACTCAAGTTCAAATTATAGGCTAGCCTGATAATCAAAACGACTCAACTAGCATACGAGCTCACTTAAAAGTCAAATTAACGCAATGTTAGCATGTGAATTTACCTGAAAGTCAAATTGATTCAAAACCAATTTGTGGACTTACCTGAAAATCATTTTAACTCAAGTCAGCTTACAAACTCGTCTGCTAATTAAAACTATTCAAATCTAGTCTGCGAGCTCGCCTAAACATGAAATCGACTTACGTTTAGTCAGTAGACTCACCTGAATGTCAAATCGACTTAAAATTAACTTGCGAGATCATCCGATAGTTATTTAATCAATGGACAACCCAAGCACTCTCTAATTAAAGTAAATCAATTAATACAATTGACTTAATCAAATTTAAAATTAAATTAATTTTGCCAAACTATATAAACTCATTGAGCTATACCGACTTGATTTGAACGAACCACAAAATAGACCAAATTGATTAAATAGATTAATGAACTAAATTCAAATTAAAATGAATCCAATCCAAATTAAATCAGCCCAAATCAAATCGGGTCTAATCGGCTTAGACCTAATCTTAATCAAACTTAAATCAAATTCAACCCAAATCAAATTTACTCAAATCAAACTCTAAATAGGTTAAACTGAACCTGAATTAAAACCAGATCATGTCCAAACTTAAATTAAAATCAAATTAAGTCCAAAGCCGAAAAAAATTAAAATTAAATTAAATCTAAGTCTGAACCAAAATCAAAATTTAATCAAATTCTAGTCTGAACCCAAATCAGAATAAGGTCAAACCCAAATCATGAATTAAAATTGAGTCTAAGACGAGTTAAACTCAAACCAACATAATTTGAACTAAAACCCAAAAAACTCAATATGGATCGAACCCAAACTTATAAGAAATCAAATCCAAACCCAATGAGAATTCAATATGGGTCAAACCCAAATCCATTAAGAGACTAAACCTAAACTAAACGAGAGTCTAACATGAATCGAACCTAAATTCATAAGAAATCAAACCTAGTTCATCAAAAATTAGATCTAAAATTCATTAAGGATTCAATAAAAACTTCACAAAAGTTAGATCCAAAATCCAATAAAGAGCCAATAAGTGTCAAATCCACGATTTATTAAATATTCAATTAAAATCGAATAAGAATCAAATCCAAAATCCATAAAAAATAAAATAAAAACTCAATAAGAATTGGATTTAAAATTCATTCAGAATCTAATAAAAATTCAATAAACATTGAGTCTAAGATCTATTAAAAATGTAAAAAAAACTCAATAAGAATTGAATCCATAATACAATAAGAATTTAATACAAACTAACCAAGAATTAAATCAATGATCCAATAAGAATCTAATGAAAATTTAATAAGAATTGGATTCAAGATCTAATAAAAATCCAATAAGAATTGGATTCAAGATCTAATAAAAATTCAATAAGAATTAGATCCAAGATTCATTAAGAATTCAATAAAGACCTAATAAGCATTGAATCCATAATCCAATAAGAATTCAATAAAGAACTAACAAAAATTAGATTCAAGATCTAATAAAGATCCATTAAGAAACCAAAAAAATTAAAATCAACATTCATTAATAATCCAATAAGAATTAGATTTATGATATAATAAGGATTTAATAAGAATTCAACAAAAGTTGAATTCATGATGCAATAGGGATCCAATAAAAAACTAAGAAGAATTAAATCCAAGATTTAATAAAAATTCATTAAAAACTCATTAGGGGTTAAATCCAAGATCCAATAGAATCCAATAAAAATTCAATAAGAATTAGATCCAAGATCTATTAAAGATTTAATAAAACCAAATAAGGATTTAATCCAACATCTATTAAGAATCCAATAAAAATCTAATAAAAAATAAATCCAAGATTCATTAAAAATTTAATAAAAATTCAATAAAAATTCAATAAAAGTTGAACTCAAATTTCATTAAAAATCCAATAAGAATCTAATAAAAAGTTAGATCTAATATCCATTAAGAATTCGATAAAAATTCAATAAGAGTTAGTTCCAATATCCATTAAATATTCAATAAAAATCCAATAAGAATTAGATCCAAGATCCATTAAGAAGCTATTAAGAACTCAATAAAAATTAAATCAAACTTCATTAAAGATCTAATAAAAACCCGATAAAGATAGAATCTAAAATTCATTGGGGATTCAATGAGAACGCAATAAGAATTAAATCCAAAGTCCATTAAGAATTTATTTAAGTTCCAATAAGGATTAAATTCGAGATCCAATATGGATCAAATCCAAAATCCACTAAGGATATAACAAAAATCCAATAAAAATTGAATTAAAATCCAATAAAGATTAAGTCTAAAATCTATTGAGGACCTAACATAAAGTTGAATCCAACTCAAATTAAATTGAGTCAAACTTAAACCAAAAACAAATCTGAACATCAAATTGAATCAAATCAGGCTTAAAATAAAACCAAATTTGAATATTAAATTAAATTAAATTAGACTTGAATCAAGATTATATTTAAACATCATATTCAATTAAATCGGATTTGAATTAAAACAAAGTTTAAATCAAATTAAACTCAAATTCAAAAGAGTTAATTGACAACAATACAAAGTTGTCAATAATATCTCAAATTCAATCAACAATAAACAAAAAATAATCGTTAATTGTTAAATTAAAGATCGTGAACATAAGCTAAAGTCATTTACCATTTTAAACTAAATTAGGACATACTTGAATTTGTATAGTTAATCAACCAACCGTTGTATTCAAAAGAAATTAATCGACAATAAGAAAACCGTCGACAATATTTCAAACCCAATCAACACAAGCATAAAATCATCGGTAATATTTCAAATCTAATCAATAACAAAATAAAAATATCATCAATTATCAAATCGAAAATGATTAATATAAGTTAAGGTCGGAAATTATTCTCTTAAATCAAGTTGAATTAAGATAAATTTAAACTTACTCAGTCAATCAAGTAAATACCGTATTCAAAAGAAATTAATTGACAAACATAAAATCGTCAACAACATTTCAAACATCACAGACACAAGCATAAAACCGTCAAAAATGATTCAACATTAATCAACAGCAATCTCAAATACCATTAATTACCAAAGCGAAAATGATTAACATAAGTCAAACTCACTAATTATTTTCTCAAATGAAATCGAACTAAAATATGCTTAAATTAACTTAGTCAACCAAACGCCATAATCGAAAAAAATTAATCGACAACAAGTATAAAATTATCCATAACACTTTAAAATTAATCGATAATAAATTTAAAAGTTGTCAACTAACAAATTCAGAATGATTAGTATAAATTAAACCCACTAACTATTCTCTTAAATCAAAAATCAAAAACAGTCAACCAACAATAAATAAAAAGTTATTGGTGATACTTCAAAATCTAATAAGATCAACTGGCACAAATCAAAAAAATTAATCACACCCTAAAACCAAATAAAGTTATCAACATCCATTAAGAATCAAATCAAACATCCCAATTAAATCAAATTAAGTTACAGCGAGTCCATCTATCATGTCATTTTTTTATCAAGTGTATGGGAGTGAGATAGCGACTAGCACCAAGTATTTCTCATTCCCTTTCTCATTATAAATTTAAATTCTTTAAATTGTAAAATAAAAATATACCCTTTCTTAAAATAATCAAATAATTTTTATTTTATTTTATTAGTTAGGTATATCATTTTCAAAGATTTCTCACAATAATCAGAGCAATTAATAACATGAGTTTACGCTTGTTAAAATTCATGTTCTCACAAAAATTTGATCAAACATTCAAACTCACCCAAATTTTATTTATTATTTCGATATTACTTCTCAAAATTTCTAATTGTCTTGGATAATCAATCATGGCTCCACAAGAACCTATTTGAATACCTTTAATTTCCATAGAAATTTGGGGGTTTCAGTGAATTTTTTCCTCTATTAGAAAATTTTCCAACTTGGATGTTTGCACTACTTTCTGAGGACTTTACTTTTCTTTTGGAATCATCAAATTCTATAGGAAAAATAAAAAGTGACATCTTTTTTTATTTTTCCTATGGATTCATGATGTAGGACACTCAAAGGAAGTTCAAAAATATCAAAAGAAGTTAATTCAGAAGTCAAGGGGCCATGACAAATGATTTGATTCACTCTTCTATTTAAACTTAGGATTTACCTTACTTAGTACCTTTCTATCTTTAAAATTCTCTTTATTATGATGTCTGAGGTCTTATTCTTGGATTCCACCAACCCAAGACCAATTTTGGACTGAATCCTATTCAGTTTAGGACTTGGAAAGGATGAATCTTTATTTAGGATTTTATTTTCGTAGGTTAACTTATTTAGAACTTCTACCAACCCAATTAATGGGTTTAAACTGAGTTATATTCAGTTTAGGACTTGGGAAGCCAGAAACTTATTCAAATTGGATTTCTGGTATTTGTATAAATAGGGCTTCAGTCTTATGAACGGGGGACAACTTTTATTCTCAATAAAGTTCTACTATAGTGAATTTTCTTTCTTCCTTGTGGATTCAAGGAGTTCTTAACAGAGGCAACGGTGTTTTCCTCATCTACCACACTTGTTGCTACGTCAAGTGGTATCAGAGCGAGGCTCTCCTTGCTTAATGTCTAACGACGACGCAACCAGTAGCAACCCTAGGGACGGTGCTCCTGTGGGTAATCACATCAGCCGTGAGTATTTTGATTCGACCATGGAGGCAATCCAAAACTCACTTGCAAGGTTGATGCTGAGGATGGATCAACTTGAAGGCCTGAATCAACCACGTCGACGGATCGATGAAGTGACTCGCGATCCAATTGGTCGAGGAAAGGCGCCGCAAGTGAATCCAAAGGGTTTACAAATCCTTGAAAATTCCAGCGACGAAGAAGTTGAAGACATCCTTCATCGACCAGTTTCTGAGCATGATAGACGTCATGAATTTTCGCTTGAAGATTGATCTCCCATCTTTCAATGGCCAACTTCAGATCGAAGATTTTCTCGATTGGCTTGCTGAAGTGGAACGGTTCTTCGACTACATGGAGATTCCAGATTCAAAGAAAGTGAAGCTTGTTGCTTACCGACTCAAGGGGGGTGCATCAGCATGGTGGGAACGCATCCAGTTGGAAAGGACACGCCAAAATAAAGCTCCAATTCGAGCATGGTCACGGATGAAGGCTCTTCTCGAAAAGCAATTCCTTCCCATAGATTATGACCAGGTACTCTTTCAGCAATATCAAAATTGTCGACAGGGTAATCGCAGTGTGAAGGCATATGCTGAGGAGTTCTATCGCCTATCAGCACGTAATAATCTAATAGAGACTGAATCTCATCAAGTGGCAAGATTCATCGGTGGGCTACGCACAACCATCCAAGATAGGATTTCTTTACACCTATTTGGACGGTTAATGAGGCTGTGAGGAGTGCAACTCATGTGGAGTCCCAATTGGAGCGACCTGTCATCAGAAATCAGGTGGGGAGAACCATTGGTGAGAATTCAAAAGGAGCACAATCTATTCCTAATGGAGGTGCAGCTACACAACCTTCTCGACCTCCCACACAAGTGAGTCTTGAAGCTAGACCTACAAGGCCATCAGGAAATGCCACATCAGCAAAGAACCCAAGTTCAAATCCTGATCTAAAGTGCTATCGTTGTGGAAAATTTGGACATCATTCTAATGTTTGTCCAGTACGACAACCTGTGAACTTGGCTATTGAAGATAATTTTGTTGCTGACAATTTACATGACTCAAAAGATGATGACCTAGCTTGTGATCAAGAAAACTATGAAGATGGAATATTCGAGGAGCCTGATGGTGAAAGGTCATCTTTAGTAGTTCGAAATCTGATGTACATCCCAAAGCAAGAGGAAAACCTACAACGTCACAATATCTTTCGCACTCGATGCACGTAAATGGCAAGATCTGTGACATGATTATTGATGGAGGAAGCAGTGAAAACATCATCTCCAAGACTATGGTTGACAAGCTTCAATTGAAGACAGAATCACCTCCTTCTCCCTACAAGATCGGCTGGATTAAAAAGGTTGGTGAAACCAAGGTAACTGAACGGTGTCAAATTTGTTTTTCCATTGGAAAATTCTACAAGGATGAGGTAACCTGTGATGTTGTGGAGATGAATGCATGTCATATTCTTCTTGGCAGACCTTGGCAATTTAATAGAGATTCTACACATCATGGGCGAGACAATCGCTACATCTTCTTCAAAGATGGAAAGAAAATTATCCTTACCCCCATTGGCGAAGAGCGTCGACCCAAAAGTTTACAAGAGGAGGGTCACTCCTTCCTGATTGTGCAAAATTTTATAAACGAGGCTAAAGAGACATCCCAAATATTTGTTGTGATTGAGAAAGGAATGAAGACAATGCCCACTGAAGCTCCAAAAGGCTTGCAACCCTTCCTAGATGAATTCAAGGAAATCATGTCCGATGATCTTCCTGATGAACTACCCCCAATGAGAGATATTCAGCACCACATTGACCTTGTTCCTGGAGCGAGTTTACCAAATCTGCCCCACTACAGAATGAGTCCAAAAGAGTCACAAATTTTATAAGACAAGGTTGAGGAGTTAATCAGAAAAGGAATGGTCAGAGTCAGCATGAGCCCATGTGCAGTTCCAGCCTTATTGACACCTAAGAAAGATGGAAGTTGGCGGATGTGTGTAGATAGTTGAGCTATCAACCGAATCACGGTAAAGTATAGATTCTCAATTCCTCGCTTAGAGGACATGTTGGACATGTTGGAAGGGTCAAAGGTTTTCTTCAAGATAGATTTGAGGAGTGGATACCATCAAATCAGAATTAGACCCGGTGATGAATGGAAAACTGCTTTCAAAATAAAAGAAGGACTTTATGAGTGGCTTGTTATGCCTTTTGGACTCTCAAATGCACCAAGTACCTTCATGCGATTGATGAATCAGGTACTCAAACCTTTCATTGGTCATTTTGTTGTTGTTTACTTTGATGATATCCTAGTGTACAGTCATAATGAAGAAAAACATAAAAGGCATCTAACAAAAGTACTTACTGTGCTGAAGAAGGAGAAGTTGTACATCAACTCAAAGAAATGCCATTTTATGACTAACCACTTGGTGTTCTTGGGTTTCGTTGTAAGTGCTGAAGGCATTCATGTTGATGAAGAAAAGGTAAAAGCTATTAAGGAATGGCCTATACCCAGAAGTGTATCAGAAGTTAGAAGCTTCCATGGTCTGACGACATTCTATCGGAGGTTTGTCAAAAACTTTAGTTCCATTATGGCACCAATAACTGAATGTTTGAAGCAACGCAAGTTCTCCTGGACTCAAGAAGCTAATAGATGTTTCGAGTTGATTAAGGAGAAGTTATCTACTGCACCTATTTTGGCATTGCCTAGCTTCGAGAAGTTATTTGAGGTAGATTGTGATGCTTCGTACATAGGCATTGGAGCCGTTCTATCCCAGGAAGGAAGACCAGTAGCTTTCTATAGTGAAAAGTTGAGTGAAGCTCGAAAGAAGTGGTCAACATATGAGCTGGAATTTTATGCTGTTGTACAAGCAGTTCGTCATTGGAAGCACTATCTAATTCAACGAGAGTTCATTCTATATACTGACCACCAAGCTTTGAAATTCATTGATAGCCAAAGGACTTGAATCGCATGCATGGTCGATGGTCGTCATTCTTACAGCAATACACCTATGTTTTGAAACACAAATCTGGACAAAAAAATAAGGTGGCAGATGCTTTGAGCCGTAGGGCAGCCTTGATGGTAACTATAAGCAACGAAGTTGAAGGGTTTGATTATTTGAAGGAATTGTTTGCTGAAGATGAAGATTTTAAAGAGGGGTATAGAAAGTGCCAAGCAGGACAAAGAAGTGATTTATATCTCCATGAAGGCTTTCTCTTTAAGGGTTCTCGTCTTTGCATTCCAAGGTGCTCCTTAAGAGAAAAGGTGGTGAAAGAGTTGCATAGCAGGACATCTTGGGCGTGACAAGAGCATTGCACTAGTTGAAGAGCGCTACTACTGGCCACAACTTAAAAGGGATGTTGGTCGCTTTGTACAAAGATGCTATGTATGCCAAACAGCCAAATGAAGCTCTCAAAACACTGGCCTTTATACCCCATTGCCTGTGTCAAATTCCCCATGGGAGGATCTATCGATGGATTTTGTTTTGGACCTCCCCAGGACTCAACGAGGCTTAGATTCAGTATTTGTTGTTGTCGACAGATTTTCCAAGATGGCACACTTCATTCAATGTAAGAAAACAGCAGATACAACAAGGGTGGCTAATATATTCTTTCAAGAGATTGTAAGGCTACATGGAGTGCCAAAGACTATCACTTCTGATCGTGACACAAAATTTCTAAGTCACTTTTGGAAGACATTGTGGAAGCGATTTGATACGTCTCTACAATTTAGTAGTGCTTATCATCCACAAACAGATGGACAAACTGAAATGGTGAATCGAACACTTGTAAACATCATTCGGTGTCTTGCAAGAGACAAACCAAAGCAGTGGGACTATGCCCTTGCACAAGCTGAATTTGCTTTCAATAACATGAAGAACAGGTCCACGGGAAAATCGCCATTTGAAATTGTCAATGGAAGAACACCAAAACACCCGCTGGATTTGGTGATGTTGCCCAAATTACCAGGAACAAGCATAGCTGCAGACAATATGGCGGAGAGAATTATTGAAGTGCATACTGAGGTAAAAAAGAAATTAGAAGAATCCAATGCCAAATACAAAATTAAAGCGGACATTCATAAACGTTCAAAAGAGTTTCAAGAAGGAGATCTGGTGATGGTGCACTTGAGGAAGGAACGGTTTCCAGCTGGAACTTACAATAAACTGAAACATAAGAAAATTGGGCCACTGAAGATACTGAGAAAGATAAACAACAATGCCTATGTCATCGACCTCCCGAAGGATTTGGGGATCTCAAACACTTTTAATATTCAAGATTTGTTTGACTACTATGCACCTGAGAACTGCACATTACGACAAAGTAACTCGAGGACGAGTTCTTTACAAGAAGGGGACACTGATGTAGAACACTCAAAGGAAGTTCAAGAATATCAAAAGAAGCTAATTCAGAAGTCAAGGGACCATGACAAATGATTTGATTCACTCTTCTATTTAAACTTAGGATTTACCTTACTTAGTACCTTTCTATCTTTAAAATTCTCTTTATTATGATGTCTGAGGTCTTATTCTTGGATTTCACCAACCCAAGAACAATTTTGTACTGAATCCTATTCAGTTTAGGACTTGGGAAGGATGAATCTTTATTTAGGATTTTATTTTCGTAGGTTAACTTATTTAGAACTTCTACCAACCGAATTAATGGGTTTAAACTGAGTTATATTCAGTTTAGGACTTGGGAAGACAGAAACTTACTCAAATTGGATTTCTGGTATTTGTATAAATAGGGCTTCAGTCCTATGGACGGGGGACAACTTTTATTCTCAATAAAGTTCTACTTTAGTGAATTTTCTCTCTTCCTTGTGGATTCAAGGAGTTCTTAACAGAGGCAACGGTGTTTTCCTCATCTACCACGCTTGTTACTACGTCAATTCATTAGATTGTAGCTTGTGTTCTATGTCCCCGGAATATTGAATCAATATGGTGCACAACGAAGGAAGTAGAGAAGGTTTCAACACCTTTATCATCGTCATTATCATTTATGATTCTCAAAATAAGTCATATCCATCAATAGTGGATCATCATGAACTCTAAATATAGGCTGAGAAGGTTCCAAGAAGAGAACACTAATTTGATCTAACCTCGGGATCGGATTAGCTCATGAATTAAGCCCCAAAAAAGAACCAATCCAAGCTTGACATGAGTTTAAAAAATACAAAACAATGCAAACTTTTGTGGTTCATCCATTTTGTTTTTGGATTGAAAACATGAAAAATGACTACAAACAAAAGAAATAAATTGAAAATAAGAAAACTGAATTGAAATTTAAAACTTGTATTCTATCCACACAAAAGGTGGCCGATGTCAGGATTGGAGTGGGTCTCGGAAACTTTTTCTTTTCAACCTAGGAAATGAGCCACACTGAACCCCTCATCCTCATCTTAACTGTCGAATATTTTTCTAGGTCGTCCAGGCCAAAGCCAACTTTGAAGATAAAAGAAAACATGTGACAAAAGATAAAAGTTAACTAAAAATATTGAAAAACAAATTGGATCTATTGCACCAAATTTAGAACTTCAAAGTTTGCCACATCAACAGAGACTATGTACAAAGAGCAACAATAATTTTTGAAAGAGATGGCTAAATTATTCAGGAGACAAAAGTTAGAAACCAGGATAAGCCAAAATAAATGCACACTAGAAATAGAAAATCAATAAACAGAAATTATAGATCCCGCTGAAAATTAACCACCAAGAGATAATTTAAGTTAATAGCATTCAGATCCTAGATTCATCAACTAAAAAAAATAGTAGGTAATGGATGACTTTAAGTGTTTTGAAGGCACTATAAAGTTGAAGTTCACGCTTCCTAAAGGAGACATGGTGTGGTTCATAGGCTTTCTAACAGAACAAAACATGCAGTGGTGAAAATGACAACATGAAGGATGATGTTGATAAAACAAAGAGACAAGGCCAAGTTCAAGAACAAGCATAAACTAAGACACATACTAGGGTCATCCCATGAAAACCTAATTATTGAAGAATTGTTTTAGCCGAAATAACCATAACAAAGAAAAAGACAAATGGTGCATGAAATATCGGTAAGGAGTGCACTTAGGGAAATCTTCCATAATCATCTGAAAGACCAAGTAGTTATAAAGTGAGAAATTCACTTCACTAAGCTAGTAATAAAATTTCAAGGAAGCGATGAAAGGATCAATACCTGTAGTACTGGATCTCTATCCTTCCTCTTCGGCAACCCCGCCAATTTCTTATTATCCAACTGCACCACAAAAACCTCGATTAAACCCAAAATCCCAAAACATCCAATCAAAACCCCGAAAATTCTGCATAAATTCTTACCAAGAGCACCGCCGCGCGGGGGAAGTACCGCGAGATACGCTCCCCGATATTCTTCGCAGCAACACCGAGCTCCAAATCCTCATGCCGCTCATTGGCGTTGTAGTACCCGACCACGCTCAAGCCCTCCTCCAAAGTGCGCTTCCACCTAACACACCAACTCAATCTCGCATCAAAACCCTAGCTTCCGAATCGGATCCAAGCCAGAGAACAAGAGAGAGCGGGTACCTGCATGAGAGCGAGCTCGAGGGAGGGAAGAAGGCCGATCTGGGAGTGGGAAAGGGGGACGGCGTCTTCTATCTGGACGGCGGCGGCGGCCGAGGGGTCTTCCCGGAGGCGGCCGAGGAGAAGACCGTTGACAGCAGCGGTTCTGTGTTTGAGGGCGTGGAGGACGAGCTTGATGTAGGCCGGCTGGGAGAGCTCGTAGCGGGAGTCGGTGGCCATGTCTGGAGCTCGAGGTCGACCTCGCCGGCGAGATGAAGAAGGAAGAATCGGGTTTTGGAGTTGGGCTGGAAGCAGCGTCGTTCTTTGGGGCGGGTCGGACCTGTATAACCGAGCTATTCATGCTAAACCTGGTCCGGTACCAAAAATTAGAACCAAACTCGAGCCACGGTCCGAGTTGAAACGAATGAATTCTGGAAAGGATTAATTACGTTTAAAATTTTATCAAATTATATATTTTTAAAAAAATTTTAAAAATTTATATATAACTCTTTAAAATTTTATTAAATTATATTTTTTTTCAAATTTAAAATTTTACATATAACTTCTTTAAATCTTCTTAAATTATATATTTCTCCTTCGAAATTAAAAAATAAAAAATTTATTATTATATATATTATATTTTTTTTATTAGGTGTATATTTATCATTAGAACTAATAATATTTAAATAATATATTTTATTTAACATCATTTTGATTAAAATGAGAAGGCAAAAATATCTATAGCTTGATTTAAAAAGATTTTGGTGGTTAAGATTATTATTGAAAAAACTCTCTCTCATTTGGTTTGAGATTTATCTCATGTTAAGATTCAACAAAAAATATAAAATAACTATTATTCTTATAATCTTGTTTAAACTCATTTCAATTCAATCTCATTAAATTTAAATCTGATATGTAAAAATACATTTTTGCTCCTAGCTTTGTTTTAACCGAATTTGACCTAATCTTAACTAGAACTAGGATTTAATCTAGGACAGATCTAGTATTTGATATGAATTAGATTTGAAGTTTATTTTTTATTTATGTTCTTCATTATGCTAATATACATTTGATTGGAGACATTTTTATCTTTTTATTTTAGTTTAAATGACATCAAATGATATATATTTTTCGAATATTATTGATTTTAATGATAAATTTATACCTAAATTTTTTTATTATATTAGATAACCCAAGAAAAAAATATATAATTTTTTAAGTTTAAAGAAGAAATATGCAATTTTAAAATATTTTGAGGAATCATATGTAATTTTTCAAGTTTTGAAAAATAAAATATGCAATTTGATAAATTTTTTAATTTTATATATATATTTTTTATTTTAAGGAGTAGCATATAATTTAATAAGATTCTAATGGTCCCCAAAATTAATGTGACTTCATAATTATAGACATTATAATTCAATACATAACCTGATGTACTAAATTCTAAAATTTATATGTAGCTATCATGTTATCTCTAAATGCGTTGCCATCGATTCTGTCATTTAATTTATTGTCTCTATTGTCTCTATATTTTTTTTAGTATCCCTATTATTGTCCCTATATTAATTTTCACAATATTAGTTTTCTTATTGTTTTTATTTTTTTCATCGTGTTTTTTTTTTCTCTCTCTTTTTTTTAGAAAAAGCTATATAGAAAAATTTCTAGAAGCTCTTGTCCTTTATTGTTTAGAAAGATGTATCGATTTAATATTAGTTTGTTGAGTTTAGTATCATTTGGAATACAATAAATAAAATTTTTTATTCTAATTTCATTTTTTTCCTTTTTTAAAATTCACAAGTTATTTGTTTCTTGGACATATAATTGGATTTGTGGGATGGCTTCCATAAATGATGGATTTTGGTTTTGAGAACATGTAGTTCTTTGATTCCGTTCATTTTTATGAAGCTTATGGGGATAAATACAATTTCAAATGCAAGATGTTAGATGAGCTCTATGACCCCATTTGATTTGGTATCAGAATCAAAATTAGCATATTTTAGAATTATTATTATTTTTTATAAAATTGATATTACTTAATTTATACTATTATTAACTTAAATTATTATAAAAAAATTAAATAGTTTTTCGAACTTTAAATTATTGAAACATTACTTTTGATAAAAAAATATTAATTTACAATATTAGTTCACTAGTCTTGATTTTAATTCTGATCCCAATTCTAAATGAAACGGTAACTATGTTTCCCCCTTCTTTGTACACTTGCTTTTAACAGAACAAATTCTATGACTGACAGAAACCAAGTCTATTTCTTTCCTCCACCTCGTCTGCCTTCCAACAGACATTACATTGGGCCCAATCTTCCATTGCACCGAAAATCCAACTTGAATACAATAACACACGAAATTACTGCAATTTGTAGGAGGCGATGAGTCTAACTTTTTCATGCGATGCAAATAATCCGAACTTGGAAGGACTAATGTGCAAAAACCTTCAATTTCCCAATTCAGCCCGTCCAAAACCACCGATGCACTTCCCTCCCTTATCGCTATCTTCCTCCCGCCTCGCTCGCCATGGCCGCGCCACCACTCTCCGCCACCTGCTCCGTCAAGGTCCTCCCTTTCTGCCGACCTGCCTCCTCCCTCTCCTCCTCCTCCTTACCTTTCCTATCCCTCTCACCCTCGATTTTGGCTTCCCATTCTTTCGTTTTTGTCCCATCGCGGCACCGATGGAGCCCTATGGTTCTCGCCGTGGCAGAGGAGAAGGAACAGAAGTCGGGCGCAGAGGAGGAGGAGGAGGAGGGAAATGAGAAAGGAGGATCGGGGGATTGGGAGCCCCGGCCGAGGATTTGTGAGCTCTATGTCTGCAATTTGCCGAGGAGCTGCGATATTGAGCAGTTGCTGGAGCTGTTCAGGCCCTTTGGGACCGTGGTCGCCGTGGAGGTATTCAATGGTTTGTTTCTCAAGGACATTTATTTCGATTCGTGAATGGTTTCTTTGATGCTTTCTGTAATGTCTTACTGATATTGAGACATCGGTATTGTTTTTTGAGCAACAAGACATCAGTATTGTTCTTGTCTTTGAGCTAATTTTGTGACTTATTGTGCTGTGTTTTTGTGAAATTTTTGCAATTTAGTTATAGTAACCGGAAATGTTGTTATGGAACCAAGAGACGGTGTTTCTAAGCTAGAATTTTCTTAAACAACTTGGTTTATCAGTGAGAAGGCTTGTTCAGAGACCAAGTAACCAATTGCAAACTATCGTTATTGTGCCAGCTGGAGCTTTATAAAAAGGGTGGTCACGCATGCCATAAGCTTTGATTGTCGATAGGTGTTTCTTATAGATGATCTTCCTTTTTGACACACTAAAAATTTGTTTCATTTATATCACCTTTGAATTCTGATACAATTCACTCTTAAATGGCTATTGTGCTTGTTCAGGTTTCTAGGGATGCTGAAACAGGTCTTAGTCGAGGAAGTGGTTTTGTCACTTTGAATTCTATTCAAGAAGCTAAAGCAGCAATTGCAGCTTTGGATGGTTCTGTAAGTTGTGAGATACTCATGAACTATTTTTCCAAGCATTTCAGTTTTACATTCAATCTGTGATTATTCCTGTGGTGTTCTCTTTTTCTAGGAGCTTGGTGGGCGTGAACTGCGTGTTCAATTTTCAGCTAATGTGGCATCTGGAAGGAGGAATCCTGGGGTTCTGAATACTGCGCCGAAGAAAGACATCGTCTTTGAAAGTCCATATAAAGCCTATATTGGTAATCTTGCATGGTCTGTTAAGCCTGCAGATTTGAGAGAGCATTTTAGTCAGTTTGGAACAGTAGTTAGTGCAAGGGTACTATATGACCGCAAGGGAGGAAAAAACCGCGTTTATGGGTTTCTATCATTTTCTTCTGCAGATGAATTGAAGTCTGCAATTGAGACAAGTGGATCGGTATACCTCTTGGCTTTTGCTTATGCACATGAGAATGAATAAATTTAATGGCATATGCTGAGGCAATATATGGATCTGCATTTCTTTCAATTATTAGCATGGGTTTACATTTTCATGACAGTATATTATACTTAGCCTTTTGGTTATGGTGCTCTTGTAATGCAATTTAAATGAGCACCTGAAGTTTCTGTGTTTTAATCCCTTGTCAGTCTAGTCCTTCTAAATTTCCATATGATTTTCTAGGAGCTCCGTGGGCGTAAAATATTGGTCAGGGAAGTTGTCAACAGGGAGTGAGTTGTGACATTGCCTATCCATGGCCCATTTGATGGTCTTCATTATCGGGGTTAACATTCTTCCTACTTTTAAGTGGATTTTGTGGTTATGCTGCATTCTTGTTGTAGACCAGCGCCATGGGATGAAGAAACATATAATATATAGAAGGTAACTAGATTTTGTATTTTTCACATCTATTTTTAGACCTGCCAATGTTATTAGATAAATTTATGCATGCAAGTCTCATTTCAATGTCAGAAGGTCTCCGCATTTCTAATATTAAGGATCTGCATGGCTCCTGTCTGTATAACTATGCAAGTCTCATCACACTGAGAAATGATAAATTGCACCTGATAACTATGCAATGTTGTTTGTAGTGCTCCTTAAATGATTGAGAGCATACACAGCAATGTCTTGATGCCTTCCTGTAAAATGTGCATAATGTGCAATGAAAAAGCTAGAAATTAAACAGTTAGAGTTTAGTCATATTGAGTGATGTGTTGTAACTTGTAGGCATTCATTTTTGAGTTGATTAAATTCTACACAAGCACTTATGCCTTTTTAGGTGGAGCCTTTAAATTCATGATTTTGATTTCAATCCTTCAACCTGATTCTCATTTACTTTTTTTCTCCACAGAAAAGAAGATTTATTGTGTTCTCAGTTTCCCATTGGCTTCTTTTTGTCGGTCAATATTTGATCAAGAATATTTGACTCATCTGGTTCATATATGACAAAGTTTAAGCTAGGCTAAATCAAGACTTTTACTAACTTATCTAGGACCAATCATTGGTGATCCTTGGGTATCCTAACTTATTTCACAATTTATCCTCAAATTTTAACTGAAGACCAGATAGACACAAAGTGAATTTTTCAAGTGTGTATTCGCTTGACATTTTCAATCTGAAGCCGGTATATTGGAGCTGTAATGTGTAGTGTGTTCTTTTTCCAACAACACCATGTTTTCCTTTTCCCTTCTGCAGACAAGCAATTTGCCTTTTCTTTGTTTTGGTGTTAAAAAAAACTGCTTCTATTTTTCTGCAAGATTTTATATGCTTTGCAATGGTGATTAATTTCTGCTCTTTCTCCTGCAGGATTTTGGTGGCTTTAGCATTGCATAAGTTGTACCGTATTGAGCTATGGGATTTATCTGTATCAAAGGTTTGCTGGTTTACTTCGAACAACTTTATTTGGAGATTCATCTATTATCCTTTTCTGCTGAATTGCAATTGGGTTTCTCTAACTACATGGAAACATATGGCTTCTGTCATGTTGAGTTCATTTTCGCTTGTTTTGTAGAATACTGAATGGGACATGCACTGTGTTCTTCCATATCTAGATTATATTTGATTTTTAAAGAGAATGTAGAATAAGATTATTGAACTGATTTTCTTCCACATCCCTGCATCTGCAAGTCTCTCATGATACTCTTTATTTTGTGAAATTTGTTAAAATTTGTTGTGATGGACTGTTTATGGTGATAAGAAACTTATGTTTGATTGAGAAAACATTGTAGTGGAATTTTAAGAGAACCTATTATTTGTCAGAGATCAGGAAAATGGAGATGGATTAATTGCACTGGATGACAAGCCAAGGGTTATTTTATGAATAAATTTTAAATCCCAGTGATAATTAAGCTGAAACCTGGGGCAATTTGTTGTTAAATTAAATATTGGATGCCAACTGAAATTTAAAAATTTAATTAAAATACTTAATAAATGGATTAACTTGTATTGATTATTTTCTTCTTAAAATGCTATTTAATGTCTTTACATGTTCTAAATCTCGAATGCCAAGATAATGGAGAAAAATTGCATAGTTATGCTCCCAATGTCCGTGCCACAAATGATAACAAATAATAAAAAGAAGATGGAAGTAGTAGTGTAATATTATGAGAATTAATTATATTTTTTCCTGATAAGGATTTCAACTTTTAATTCCTGGCTTTTTTTACATTAAAAAAAAGAGCGATTTTTTTATTTTAAAAAAAATAAGATAATTGATTTTTTATAAATTCACAATAAAAAGTGTATTTTTTTATTAAAAAATTTAATAATTAGATTAAAATTTTAATTAGCATAACTAACGTAGTTTAACAGTGTGATATTTTTTTTATTATCGAAGCAACAATTTCAACGCTCAGTTCAAATAGCTATTGTAAAATCATTGGTGAATGACGGATGGTGTTCTACCCGTCGGCCACCGACTCCGCTTTCCGAAACGAAAACATCGAAGGGACAGACGTGGCATGCGACAGGGCGAATCATGAGGACATTCACGCATGAAAGCTGATGCACCAATTTCAATCAGAAAATCTTTTTACCAAAAATATTCAATCATAAAAAATGGCCCCGCGAATGCACGCAAATGAACAGCCCAAAATACATAAATAGAGAAAATGAACACGTCTGTGAACCACAAAACAGTTAACATGTGATAATAATAATTAACAAAAATGAAGAACAAACAATTCACATCATCATTTGAAATTTCAATTCTGAATGAAAATTTTAAAACAGATTAAATAAAAAAAAAATGTATCATTTGATTCTCTTATTCATAACAATGACTTATCGAAATACAAAAGTTATGTGAAAAAATTGGATCCGAAATTCAAACAATTGTATTTTTGGCAAAAATGGAAACACCGTTTAATTTCAGATAGTTTTAGATAATCGAATTAATCTGTTTTATATAATTGCTAGCACCACTAGTAAAATATTTATGCTTTTTTAGAAAATTATCCTTACTTTATTTGAAAATAAAAAATATAAATTAAGGGTGAAATAAAAAAATATTTTTATATATTTTTTAATAAAAAACTACTTTTTTTAGTCTCATTAAATTTTATTTATTTAATTGCAGAATTATTGTATTTTCTAGTTGGAAAGCAAACAATGCGGAAATGATCATTAGCCAAGACTGATTATTTTTCAGCAATTATTTAAGTTATTTTCTGTTATTAAAAATCCATATGATCCGATTTGATTCGAAATCAAAATTAATATCAGTGTACTATTTTTTATAAATTAATATTTTTTTAATCAAAATTTATTATATAATAATTTAAAATTTAACAAATTAATTATTTTTTTATAATAATTTAATTTAATGACGATGTAAAATAATTAATATTAATTTTATAAAAAAATAATTTATATTCGAACCAAACCCCAGCCTATAACTCTTATAGTTATACTAAAATACAAAATTTAAAAATGGCGCAAAAGTTTAGGCAGGGGCCCACGCGTGACGCAGACAAGAAGATGAACAGCGATGCGATGAGGAAAATGAAATGATGAACTCAGCCGTCCGGGGACAGCGGAGAATCCAAGTTTGATAATTTGCCGACCACTCAATTAACCCGTCAATCGACGTAGATGAAGGCAGTTTTCAATTTTCGCGAAGACCCGTAATTTTGCCAAAATCGCATAAAAAGACGATAAGAGGTCGTTTAGACGAATATTCGGCTGAATTATTCGGCAAAAAAGTCGGAATTTTTTGTCAGGATAAAGATCCTGTCATCCGGATATTTTGCACAAACACACCTAAAATGTCATTAAATTAGGTACACATTTTTCTGATTAATTTTTTTGTACATTTTTCCTTAATTTGGTGATTACTCTCTTATTTATGTTTTTTCTGATTTTCGTTTAAAATTGGATTCAATTATCAGTGATAATCGTAGCGATGAATTTAAAATATCCATAATATAGGCATGACGATCCAGATCGTTGAATTATTACGAATTTAAATCGTTGAGTTATCACAGGTAGGTCATGAGCGATCACAATGCCCCAGCTTCCATCAGTCTGAACATTTCATCGCTATTTCTTGCTGACGTCGCTTGTCGGTTGGTACGTCAACCAAGTGGTCGACAAACGAAGGTCGCTCTGTTCAAATCCCACACTCCAGAAATTCAAATTCAAGCCGAAGCACCGCCGGGGGTATTCCCGTCATTTCATACGTCCCTTCCGTACCAGACCCTCGTTCCATTACTGTACAAAAATCCAAATAAAAACTTCCACTTCCCCGAGCCAAGTGCCGCTCATCTCGGAAAACAGCACCAAACAACGACGAAATCATTTACTCGTCAGCTCAAAGCTCAAAGCTTTCTGGCCTCATCTCCAGTGGCGGACGCCTAGCGCCGTCCAGGGCTCCCTCGGAGGCGCGGTGATGGGGGCGGCGTCTGCGGCGAGGCACCAGAGGGCGGCGGGCGCGGTTCCGGCGAGATGGGTCTGGTTTCTTTGCTTTTCCTGCTTCTCTCTCGGCGTTCTCGTCGTCAACAGGTTTGTGATCGGTTTGGGAGGGTCTGGGTCTGTTTTTGGTTCTCTGTGGACGTGGAATTTGTGGGACTTTGATTTGGGAGGTAGGGATTTGAGAGGTTGAGGGGTTTTCTGATCGATTTGTTGAGGGTTTGGGGTGGTGGACGCTGAAAGGTTGTGCCTTTGTGCTGGTGTTATCGTTCTGATGAACAGAAAATAGGGGATATGGGAATGTAGAGGTTATAAAATTATTTTTATAGTGGAAGGCATTGTTCTTCTCTGTTTTGATTGGTGTAGAACTCAGGTTAGATTTAGTTTTGGCGCAGAAAAGGATAAATTTCAGCTGATTGTTTGGATTCGAATGGTTAAGTTTCAGAGTAAATTTAATACTCCTTCGGTTAACACTAGATTTACACCGCATTTCGGAGGTTAAACGGCGTTGAATGAAATGACTTCAATCCGAGTTCCGAACCACATTTGAAGTATGATAAGTATAGTTCAGCTATGATACGCACAACTTTTGGGCTATCGTGGAACTGAAGAATGTTTGAAACGGCGAGTCTGGCGCAATGGGGTTGCTTTAATATTTCTGTTTTTTGGAGTTCAATTTAGAATGAATGTTTAGGTTACTAGTAAGTTTTTGACGAAGGGAGGGTGTTCCAAGGAGGTTAGACGTACATAGGGTTACAGGTGGTCCTATGACACTAAGCAAGGCTTCAAGAGGACAATCAAAAATAAAGGACAGTTTTTTTGAGCAAAAAAGGATGGTTTTTTTGAGCTTCTTCTGGATATCATCAGGTAATGTTCTTTAAATTGTTTTAAATAAGGAACTGATTTAGACAACAAATTATGATCTCTCCCAAATCAGGTCTGTTGCCACCCGTAAATGCTCCACAAATCTTCTCGTGTACCTTGATCTTCATCACGTATGAACCATTTGAGATGCTCGGTGATCTCCTTGCTCAACAGCCTAAATGAGGATATTAGGAATTGGGACCAATAAATCTCTTTCCATGTTTGAGTTCTAGATTTAGTGTGTTACGGTTTGTGCCAATAGCTTTTCCATCTATTCACAACTCGTGTTATTTGTTCTCTAATTAAATTGCTCTTATATGTGTGAGATATGAGAAGGAGATTTTTGTTTGGTTGTCTCTTAGATATTGTTAAACTGTACATAGCAAAAGCTTCTGTGCTTTTTCAGGTCTAAATTTAACGGGGAGGAAGTATCAAATCTATAATTCCTGAAAACATTGGTGTATTTGCAAGTGCTTGAAATTATGCTACTATTGTTAGTTGCCAAATGAAACATAGTTCATTCATGGCAATTGTTGCAGAATAAAAGCCTGCAACACTGGGTGCTATTTGAATTTTATTCGTCTTATTTATAAATTTTTATCAAATAATTTTTGTACCATTTGGACTCTACAGAGTATGGAGTGTGCCTCAGCTGGCCAGAGTCAATGAGAAGGTTGATAGTTATAGGAGGTTAGACTCTCAAGTTCACTTAAATTGTGAAAAAAGGGTAAGCTTCTGCTGGCAGCTCTACTGTGTATGTGATACAGCAGCCTGTTTCCTACTCAAGTTATCTGGGATTAAGCTTATCAATGCTTGTGTTTCAGAAATTCTCTTTCCAAGATGGGGAAATTCTTCATCAAGTTTCTCGAACTCATGATGTGATCAGGTAAGTCTACATCATGCTCTCCAATAAAAAAATTAGTCTACATGATCACTCAAAAATGAAGGCTGCCATTTTTTTGTTAGCCGGCTTTTTTGTTGCTCTACTTCTTACTTTTTTTTGCAAGGTTCAGTATTTGGAATGATGTCCATCATTATTTGGAAGTGGTATATATCTCTTAAATTCTAGGTCTCTGGACAAAACAGTATCCAATCTAGAAATGCAACTAGCAGCAGCTAGGGCTGCACGGGCAAGCAAGCAGGATAAGTCTCCAGTAGCTACAAAACCAGGAGCAGGCAAATTAAGTGAACGCCCAAAAGTTTTCTTTGTCATGGGAATAATAACTGCATTCAGCAGCAGGAAACGGAGAGACTCACTCCGAGAGACATGGATGCCTCAAGGTACCACTGAATTCATCTGCCATTTTTCACTTTGTGAATTATGAGACGAATGTTATTTGTATCTGGTGGACACTGTTGTCTGTTGCTAGGAGAAAAGTTAAGAAAACTAGAGGAAGATAAAGGAATTGTCATTCGCTTTGTTATTGGTCACAGGTATCGTGTTGTGAATGATCAAATTTCTTTATTTTGGATTTTTCTGCCTTTGGCTAACCTATTGGAAGGCCTTTGCATGTTGCAGTGCAACACCTGGTGGTGTTTTGGACCGTGCTTTAGATGCAGAAGATGAGCAACACCAGGATTTTCTCAGACTGGTACTTCAAATTTTCTTTTGTTTTTCTCAACCATTCTGGAATTATCAGTTAATGCACATAACTGCAACCTCTTAATGGCAGAATCATGTTGAAGGGTATCATGAACTTTCTACGAAGACTCAAATATACTTCTCAACAGCTGTGGCTACTTGGGATGCAGAGTTTTACATTAAGATTGATGATGATGTGCATGCCAATCTTGGTTTGTTAGCGATATTCTTGTTTTAATTTTTTTTAAGTGTTTATAGTTATACAATAAGTAAAAAATGGCTTGACCTTGCGATTGTAAACAGGTACAATTGGTTCTGCTCTAGCACGACACAGATCCAAGCCTCGTGTTTATATCGGCTGCATGAAGTCGGGACCAGTTCTGACAAAACGGTAAAATATGTTTCTATAGCTTCAGCAGCACATGACATTTCCTTGTGTAGTAAGCAAAACTAATTTTGCTTTGTTTTTGTGTAGAGGAGTTAAGTACCATGAACCAGAATACTGGAAATTTGGAGAGGAAGGCAACAAGTATTTCAGACATGCCACAGGGCAGTTGTATGCCATATCAAAAGACTTGGCCACATTTATATCAGTTAACCAGTATGTTTTAGATCTTCTTCACATCAAACGTACAGTTAGACAAGTCGCCACTCTTTGAGTTATAATTAATACTTTGCAGGCATATACTACACAAATATGCTAATGAAGATGTTTCTCTGGGTTCTTGGTTCATCGGCCTTGATGTCGAGCATATAGATGAAAGGAGTCTCTGCTGTGGGACCCCACCAGGTAACCGAGAAACTGGCTAAATTATTGTTGTCTAGCCTTAACGTCATTCTGTGTTATTTCAAATTCTACTTTTTTTCTAGAAGATAACTAATCTTGGGGACGTCTGAAAATACCCTGGCAGCCACATTTTTTGTTATTTGCAGATAACTACATGAAGTATTGGTAGTTGCAAAAAAGTAACTCTAAATGACAATCTTCTTGGCAAATTAATCTGCAAACATTTGCTAGTTATGGGATTCATTGTGTTCTTTCTTAGCAAGACGTTAACAAGAAATTGGATGTTGCAAGTACATAGTTACTCTGGATAAAACTGAACTTTCCCAGCCTTCACATTGCATTGCCAAGATTTTCTTTCTGATCTTTCTAAATGCTAAATGCTTCCACCTTTGCTGCACTATTCTGCACTCTCCACTCTACAGATTGCGAGTGGAAAGCTCAAGCTGGTAATTCTTGTGGAGCATCATTCGACTGGAGCTGCAGTGGAATTTGTAAATCAGCAGAGAGGATGGAGGAGGTTCACCAGCTTTGTGGAGAAGGTGACGGAGCTGTGTGGCACACAATGTTCTAAGAATCTGATGGTGTATCCCTCTGTTGTGATTTTGTTCTACATATGCTGTAATGTGTATATATGTCTTCAGGTCACAGCTTTAATCGTTCATCTATTCTTCAGAATTTTTCCCTGGCATATTAAAGGTAAACCATGGCTTGCATGTGCATCTGATCTCAAAAGAGGATTGGATATTGCAACAGTTTTTAATTCTTTTATTTGGGAACTTCTTACATATAAAAACCTGCATACAGGTTTCGTTATCAATAATCCACAATTTAAAGATATTTATTAACAAACCCCCAAATTTAAAATAACCTACATCACATAAGTCCACTTGATAGTCATTTATCCATATTACACTCAGTAGAAAGAAAAAAAGCTCCTTGATTTCACACAGAGGATCAAGCTTGAGGACAAAAGTGCACTCGAAATTATCTATCTGATCAGCAATTGGTGTGATGTATTAAATACAGAAACACCAACAAAATTGATCTGAAATTGTAAACAATTTGCTGGGTCATTTATAAAGTTTCGTACAAATCAAGAAACAGGAAATGACAAGGACATGAACAAAAGGAGAGCTTATTTTCGCAAAACCAAGCAGGACTTGAACTGGTGATCAGAAATGCAAATTTCCAAACAAAATCATCATTGGAATACCGCATCTAGTTTCAAAACTTAGATCTGAGCAGTGCCTTGCGTGAATCCAGGATCCTCGCACCTGTACTTACCATCAGGGCCAATTCCAAAACCTTTTGGATCAGCAAATACGTTTTCCAGAAGCTGGCTTCGCGGAGGAAGAGGGCTTTTGTCTGCGAATTCCACAGCACCTTCAATGACATCATCGATCTTCTTGTCAATAGCCTTCAGCTCAGATTCAGTTGCTAGATCGTGCTCAAGGATGTACTTCTTAAAGCCTGTTATGGGCTCTCGTGCAGCATAGTGAGCTTTCTCATCTGCCAAAGTTCAAAATAATGTCAAGACAATGCTTTGACAGGTGATGGTCATGTTAACCATTCTTACAATAAAAATTCTTGGATCAAATCCAATAATATTCTACATAAAGATTACTTGCTTATTATTGTTGATGCGTTCAAACTGATAAATGTATGATTCAAGAGTCTCCCAAGTTTTTGCAAATGAACTCCAGAACCAAAATCCAAACATATGTCTTTAAGGGAAGAACAATGGAATTGAGGTTACAAATACAAGATCCTGATTTCATCCTTGCATACAGCACAGTCGTACCTATCTTCCTAGTACAGTATAATGATATTGTTTTAGAAAAAACCCATTAAAAAACTCCTAAGGAATCTGACTAGCATAGACTAATTGTGCCAATGAATATGGAAGTAAAACATATGCATCACAAGATGATAGTTACAATGACATCCTAATTGGTCTTCACAAAAAGTGATTCTGAAACAAGCAGGATAACTAACACAAAGAAGCCATGAAGATTGTAATCCTTGTCTTCGTGGCGTCTTTGTGTTTTTTTTTTTACTAAAAAGACACAAAGCAAGCAACATTAACTAACAAAACTTGACTCCTGATAGATGCTTATGCATGATTTTCTCGAATTAAGTAATCCACAGCAATTCCAGCAAATGGTCATTCTTTTAGAAAATAACTCATCAAGCAGCAACAATGCCAGAAGTTTCATCATCCTTCTTGTAGCTTGGTTAAGTGCTTAATATCTAACAACAAGGACAATGATTGGAGGATTGATGCTGTGAAGTCAAAAACAATACCAGATGGAATTGGACCTAAAAAAGCCATTCAGGTTCGTTATCGATTAGGTATCAGTGGGAACATCAAGATTCATGAGTAAGTTTCTCACAAGCACTTATTTTTGAACTTTCCAAGCCTCACTAATTATCAGCAATGGACAATAAAAAGGTGCAGGAGATCAAATGATTGTGTGCCATTCTGAAGAACAAGTCTATTGAACCTTGCATAATGAGTTCCTATTTAAAAAATCATCCTTGAGATAGCAAAATACATTTTTCACATGAACTCATCATACAGGCAATTATGGAACCAAATAGACTAAGTCATAAGCACAGAAGGGGTTCAGATTAATGAGAATCTCACCTGGCTTGCGGAGCTCGTCAGGATCAGCGAGCGAGTGGCCTCTGAACCGGTATGTCTCACACTCCACAAGTGTGGGCCCCTCGCCCCTCCTGGCCCTCCCAATCGCCTCCTTTGCTACCTCCCTCACTTTCAGTACATCCATTCCATCGACATGAACTGCAGGCATCCCGAATGCAGGACCCTTCTTCCAGATGTCCGGGTCAGACGTGGCCCTGAAGTGCGACATCCCAATGGCCCATAGGTTGTTCTCCACCACAAACACAATAGGCAGCTTCCACAGTGCCGCCATGTTAAGGCACTCAAAGAATTGACCATTGTTGCATGTCCCGTCACCAAAAAAAGCCAGTGTTACCTCGTCACAGTCCTCCTTGAGAACCTCCCGCCGATACCTGCATTGTGGGAAATCAGTTCATATTTATTGCCATGAAACGGGAAGAAAACTCTGAATTTTTTATGGAGGGTCTTTACGAAAAAATGACATAATTAAACATATCCCCCGAGAAAGCTAAAGATATCTAAATGCAACCACTTTTAAAATTTTTATTTTCCAGAAACGAAATCCTGTTCCATTTTTGTAGTTTTCTAAGCCAATTAACGCACTGAAATGCAACTCTCACCCATTTTAAAAAATTATGAAATCAAAACTATAGAAAATTTCATCAATTTCATATGCCGAAACAAACAAATTTATACCATAATTACTAGTTCGATTTTTTTTACCTTTCAATTTACACTAAAATAATTTTATCTTCTCTTCCGGAAAAAATTTTGATATAAAGAAAAATGAATAGGGTTTTGCAACAAAAAGTAAAATTGCAAAAAACACACAGCTTTTTTTTTATTTGTGAAAAAAGAAGCCACTTTAGTCCGGCATCTTCGCAAAAAAAAGAAAAAAAACACTATTCCATAGAAAGCCAGTCTAAGTGCATTCGAATGCGGAGAAAACGCAAAGCACGAAGACGAAAGAGAAGAGAAAACGGGCAGAGGAACGAACTTGGAAGAAAAGGCGGCGCCGGCGGCGACGGGGATGCCCTCGCCGATGAACGCGAATCCCCCAAGCACCCCAAACTCCTTGGAAAACATATGCATGGACCCTCCCTGGCCCCTGCAACACCCTCCGACCTTCCCAAACAGCTCCGCCATGACCTCCCTGGCCGGCACGCCCTTGCTGAGCGCGTGGACGTGGTCGCGATACGTGCTCACCACCGCATCCTTCTTCTCCAGCTGCCGGATGAACCCCGTCGACACCGCCTCCTGCCCGTTGTAGAGGTGGACGAACCCGAACATCTTGCCCCGATAGTACATCTGCGCGCACATGTCCTCGAAGCTCCGGCCGAGGACCATGTCCGAGTACAGATCCAGCCCCTCCTCCCTGGTTATCACCTGCGAATTATAGAAATCATAAAACTAGATCTGCAAGAGTCGAAATTGAATTAGGGTTAGGGATTACGGATTGGGAGGTGAGGGCGGGGGGGGCGGGGGCGGCGCGGAGGGGGAAGCGGAGAGAGGAAGAGGATGTAGCGGCGGCGGGGGAATGGAGGGGGGGGAAGAAGGAGAGGGGGAGTTTGGTGGCGGAGAAGGCGGACATTGAGTGGGGAAAGGAGGGATATTTTGTGGGTGAGAGTGGAGGTGGAAGACAAGGGATTTATGGAGGATGGGGCGGAGAGTACGAGGAGTGAAGCGTTGGATGCGCCGACGTGGGAGTTGGGGACGGGTGGGTCTGGGAAGTGGCTGAAATGACCGTTTTGGGCATGTCTGAAAGAGATTAACGAGTTCGAAAGATCGTACGGCCCACGATCCATGATCCATGATCTATAATTATCAAAATTTCAAGTATAAATTCGAAAAAAGCACCTTCTATAGAAATTCCCAAATGTCCCAAATAATTCACTCAAATAATATTGCTTAATATTGCTTATAAGAAATTCCACATGTTATTGGATATTTTCCAAGGACATATATATATATACTTGCCGCCCCTACAGCCGCAGAAGCGCCGGCCACTGGTGGTGTGGCAGTGCCTTCTAAGTTAACGGCAGGGATCAGTTGTGGTTCCTTGCTCTTTTTCAGTTCCGCTGACATCTCCATCATCATCTTCCGCATTGCTGCCACTTAGCTTTTCTCATACAGGGCATGTAGCCGCGACTTTGATCAAAGTTGCCCCTGGCCGCTGAACACGTTTCGCAGTCATCTCCGGAATGCCTTCTGCTCTTTAGAGAATGATCTTTGATTTCAAATTTATCTATAGGCGCTAGCTGTGGCGGGGTTTGCATGCAGTTCCGAAGTCCGGGCGGAAACAAAATCTGGACACAAAAATCCCTGCTCTTGAAGACAGCCAAATAAACAGAAGCATATATGGGGTTCGATGGATTTCTCAATTGCAGAGATTCAGACAACAACCTAAGTCTCTGAACTTACATATCATAGTTCATCAAGCACAAGACAACAGTATATAACAAGTAAGTCTACTCTAGGGATGTTAGTTTCCTGAACCATCAAGGAAACATCAGTTGAGGCTCTCATGGAGTGGCGACCTTCTCTTTGACAAGAGGAGCAATTTCCTCTGCCTCAACCCCAGGTTCGCTGCCAGTGACTTCAAGGCTTAAGAGCACATCCTCCCATTTCTTTGCAGGTCCCTGTGCACAACCAGCAAATTTTAATAAGCTTTTCTTTGCATATATACCGCTGTAAAACCGTAGTATTTCTGCATCATGCACTTGGATCATTAAGTATGTTGATATATGAAGATAATCATGCTACTTCATTATGACTCAGATATTGCATGGCAGAATGTGTTTAGTGAGAACTGGATAATTTTTTGTTTATTAGATTAAATTGGCATCACAGATGTTAACAGATGGCAACAGAGATCAACACCAACAGAAGTAAATGATGGGTGTATGTGTAGATAACATGATTTTGTATGGTCATCTAGATAAGGATCATTTTAGGAATAGAATATATGCAATTTCACATTTTTTGCAGGCATTAAAGTAACTATCAGAAATACACAAGTATGTGGTAAATATAAACAAGACAGAGCACTATTTGGTTTTCTGATTCTATTGTTTGATGCAGTGTAAAGCTCTACAACGTGTTTTTCATGATTTACCTTCCAGGAAAGGTCTTGAGCCATGCAGTTCTGGATCATCTCAGCAAAAGCGGGTCTGCCATACATTTTCAAAGCTCTTTTGACTGTTGAGACAATCGCAGCCACATCCTTTGGATCAACGGCTTCACACTGGTGAAGAAATAAGAATTATGCTCAGTGGAAACAATGGTGAGTAAGCCAAAAATGGAAATTAAGTTGAAGGGAAAAGATTCTCCCACCACAACGCTGAAGGGGCCCATGTGAAGACCAGTTATGCCTTCCTTAACTGTGTCGACAAGTCCACCAGTGGATGAACATATAGGCACCTGCAGGACATCCATAAAGTTCATCAGAGCAAGAAATAACCTACGTAGATTTTCTGCAGTCCAAATATAAGTTTAATCAATGAGAACAAAACTAACACAAAGTTGGAAGACCAGCTGTGTACTACTAATGTAAGCTCTAATCTAATGCAATGTCAGGGAGCCTGAGAAAACCCTTTACCTTCGTTTCTTCTTTTTCAAATGTTAGCATTTGCTCAACTATAATCAAAGTATCATATAGATGCATGAATTATTTGTTACATGTCCAAGTACAAGGCATGATATGAACTCATCTGCATTTTACAATGTCGTATGGTTCTAAAGCAGGGAAAGGTAAGAGATCATACTGTTCCAACCCGCATAGCTTGTAACTGAATAAGACCACAAGGTTCGAATCTGCTAGGGATGATAATATAATCAGCTCCAGCCATCATCATATGAGCCAAGGGCACATTGAACCTAGCAACTCCTCTTGCTTTCTTTGGATATTTAACTTCCAGATCATCAAGCTGCTTCTCCAGTTTCTTCTTGCCAGTTCCCTGTTAAGTGCAGAGACAGCAAGCATTTGTGGTGTGATGATAGAATTTAACTATTACTAAAGTAGAGAGTTTGATTGAATCAACTGCCAACACTTACAAGAATGATTATTTGAACATTCTCTTCAATGAAACCCGGAATAGCTTCTGCTAGGATATCTGGGCCTTTCTGCTCTTCTAGCCTCCCAATGAAAATTATGACAGGGATACTCCGATCCACAGGCAAGCCCACCTCAGCCTGTAATGCTTCCTTGTTAAGAGCCTTTGCTTCCATCACCTGAAAATATCCAAAAATAAATTAAACACATAAGACAAAGATTCTTCCTTCTCTCCAGCAAGGGGAAAAGGCTTGCAAAGTAAAAAATAACACTAAAAATACAATCAGAAGGAGCTGCTCTTACAGTTGTTTCATCATAATTAACAGAAATATATTTGTCTGTCATTGGATTCCACTCACGATCATCCATCCCATTTGTAATCCCTCTGACACACCTCAAACGGTTATAGTTGTCCAGTTCACCACCTCTCGCTGGTCCCGAAACAAGTTCTTGGGCGTAGTATGAACTCACTGTTAAGACACAGTCTGATTCTAAGATCCCAGCCTTCATCCAGTTTATTTTCCTTCCTTTCACGGGTTTGTTATAACTGCAAATTTATGAGAGATAAAATGCATGATTTGATTTTTACCACTGATTGCTCATATATTCTAGGGATAAGTTGGAGATGCATACCCATCCATGAAATCAAATGAAGATTTGAACTTGGCCGGGAGATTGAGAATTGAGAAATCAGAGAAAGCAAATCTGCCTTGATAGGCAATATTATGTATGCAGAAAGCAACCTAGCAGTCAAATAGAAACCAACATCAGCACTATCCATGATACTTTCTTTGAATCATGACTAATACCATGATGGCTACAGAGCTTACTTTGGCATTTTTATAGATGCCCTTTGATTTGTAGAAGGTCTTCAAGTAACATGCAAGAGGAGCTGTGTGCCAATCATTACAAACAAATACTACATTCTCTCCTGCAAGGATTTGGGTATTGGAAGTAACTGAAGAAGTAAAATCTGTAAAAATAACTAAATATGACAGTTGAAAGAAAACATCATACCGTATGGTCCAGAAAAGTATTTGTTGTTGTTAAGGTTTAGAATTTTTGGGGCTTCCAAAGCAGCCTGAAAGCAAAAAAACAATTAGAGGTTATCAAGTTGATCACACAACTGGTATGCAGAATTGCCTTCAATCTAGATTAGTTTGTGTAATTCAACTCCATGTGATAACAGACCCTTGAAAGTAATCATGGCAAAAAAAAGTAGCCATACATCCTATTCTCAGAATAATATGCTGCCAAGGAACGTAAACCATTAACTATCTTCTATAATAGTATGCCTAATAGGGGTAGCTGTTGCACTTTATAGAATTATTTTAAATTGAATTATCACAGCATAGGTGCAAATTGTAGATCTGGGTATTTACAAGGGAAAAGAGATAACATTGAAAAGGTTGCAAGCAAGAGTTATTAGGAAGCATAGCCAGTATCATCATTATCAACTTGAATAATGATGAAAATCATGCTTCTTGTAGTTGTGTCAACCATTTGATAACTATTTCCTTCAATAAGTATCCCCAAGTAAAATGGTTCTGAACATTTTTTCTTCATAATACCGATGTTAAAGAGCTTAATGTAAGTTAAATGAGGAGACTGACCAGGCATAGAAGGCTGAATCTTTTCTGGTTGTCCTGATAATCAATTCCAGTTACAGGACCATATATTTTTCCACCAGTTTTTCCCCATACCTAAACGTGTGCAGAACAAGAATGCACCACACATTCATTTAACATGCCATAAAATATGTTGAGCCTTCTCAAAAAAAAAAAGAAAAAGATGAAAAGACCTTCTCAAGAAACATTGGATGGTCAACAAAGACTCGATCAACCCCTCTTTTGTAGCAATGGAAGAAGCGGACAGTTTCCATGCTATCACCAACTTGCATCTGCAAATGGGATGAGAGCTTAATTATCAATAAGGCATATCAAGCAAACAAAAAAAAAAGAAAAACTTGATATTCAGCACAAGAGAATTTGTTTATGAAGAAGTGGATAAATAAATTTTAGATACCTCAACTAGAACACTTGTATCCCATGCATCTTTATATTGATCATAACGTGGAACTATAGTCATAACTCGGTGTCCATTTTCCTACAGAGAAGGATCACAATATAGATCTTCAGCTATATCAAACAGTTGAATTGCAATCTCCAGGGAAACAATTTACACAGACTGCAAAGATAAAGCAGGGTCCTACTGCCAAAGCAGGTGGCAATCCTCCGAGAACATCACCAAGCCCTCCAGTTTGGCACCATGGAGTCACCTCAGTTGCCACAAAGATGATATTCATCCCAACCCCACATACGATGACCATACAAGGTCCCCGCTGCTCCTGGCTGAGTGCCATCCTTCTGGACTGCCTGGGGTTTGTTCTTGCTCTGATTCTCATCTGAAGCAAATCCAACTTATTTTGAGGTCTCAGGCCCTGATAAGAAGTGGTGTGGCTGTGCAGGCAAGGAATTCTTCCGACTTTGAACGTCCTCTGCTCTGAATCAACTGCACTCCCGATGGAGTGGGAGCTTCTTGAGATGAAATGTGAGGCTGTCACCGCAGCCATCGCCAGTTGCTCGCTATAAAGAAACAGAAAACAAGGACCAAATCCATTAGAAGATTGATTCAGATGACATTAAATTAAAGAAATCAATTTATTTTTTCCCATCTAAGGAAAAGTTCAATCTTTGATACTGCTCCGTAAATTTTAAGCTGATCCTTAGTTCCACTATGGGAAGAAGCACATAAAAATCTCTTAAACTAACATTAGGAACCAGAAACCCATCATGCCCTACCAAAGGAAGAGCACTTCGGCAGATAGATCAAGTCCAAACCATGAGATAAAGAAACAAAGAACAACAAAATGTCAAGTCCAATTTAGCTTCTTCATGAGAAAAAAAACCCCATTTTTGTTGTTTCTCTAAATAATATTTGAATTGATCATTGCATCCTCTCCTCGCACTACAAAATAAAAAACACACTTCAAACGTCCCGATTTCTAAAGCTAAAATCAGAAACCAAAGGCCAAAATTGGACATGCATATCTGTGCATTAAGAGAACGAAAACGTTATTAATTTGGAAATCAAATTAATAGAAAAAAAAAAAGATCAACCAATCGAGCGTGAACAAACCTGAATTTCCATTAACAAAGCAAACTAAAGAAAACAAAGAACTCTCGTCAAATCCACAACTACCATTTCATACGAACCGCTTCCAAAGCAAAAGCTACGATCTTTACATACAAGAAACATCAACCAAAAACACGAAAATGACTTTTTAAAAAAACGGAGAAAATTAGAGAATAGAGACTGAAACAAATATAGATCAAGAAATTTACCTCCTTTCCCCTCCGATCGAAGTTTAGGGCTCCAAATCCGAGGATTGAGATCAGAGCCAAAGAGAAGCAGGGGAGCTCAGACTCAGAGGCGAGTGACTTCCTCCAGGCTCCAGCTTGCTGCTTGGCTATTTGTAACCGTTCCGCCTCGACATGGGGCCAAAAAGGCACGTGGCGATCAAATAGCGGTGGAGTGTTACGCGCCTATTAGATGGACGGCTCACAGACGTCGAGATCGCGAGGAGTGGGACCGCGTTGGGAGGGAACCGACGGGATATTCCAGGGGAGCACCGCTAGGATTCGGCCACGTTGATTCACCATTTTTTGGCAGTGAACGAGGAAGTGTTGGGGTAGACCTGAAAGCAATCCGAGGGTTAGGGATATCCGTTCGTCTAGTTTGGGATATGGTCTCGTGTTGATCACGAGGCATTGAATGGAGGGATCGCTCGGCGTAAAGAGGTTGAGAGGAAAACGACGAGAAGCCTCGGCCACTGGAGGCTCCATGTTGCAAGTGGGTCCCGGCAGGCTGAAGTTTTCCCGTGACTTCTATCGAGGAGTTTTTTTGTACATAGACCCTCCTAAAAGTAGGAAAATTGAACATAAAGATTTCAGTGTAATACGGCTTCCGAATATCGCCGTGATTTCAGTGTAATATTTCTTTCAATTATTTTCTTTTTTCAAAATTTTCTGGTTGAAACCCTTGGTACGAGAATTTATTTTCGTTTTTCTTACTTTTTGTTCTGGTTGCGTGGCAGATGTCACTCCGTATTAAGAGTTGTATTTCCTTTTATGTGAGCAATAAAAGATTGGCAAGATTATTGTACTTCTCTTCTCCTCTATACTCTTGTGGTTTGTGCGAATTTGACGGGCTGAGGTAGGCGAACCTTGGCGCCTCTATACTCTTATGGATTTGTGCGAATTTGACGGGCTGAGGTAGGCGAACCTTGACGCCATCACGGGCAAAATTTCAGAGTAGAAATTCGCCGGTGTGACAGCAGGAATAGTGCACATTAGTTTTAGAAACAATTTAATTTAATTTATTTATTTTTAACAATGATTAAAAATAATTCACTTCTAACATTTAACGAAACAAAAATAAATTTTAAAAAGTATAACTTTTTTATTAAAAACTTTTTATAAATATTTAAAATTTATTATTATTATTATTATTATTATTATTTAAAATATAATTATAATCACTTTTAAAAATTATTTCAGAGCAAATAAATATAAAAATAGAATTAATTTTTTCATTTTTGCATCAATAATAACCAAAAATAAACTAACCAAATATAAAAAGCAAACAAAACTAGCCTCACTTTTAACCACTTTTCTCTCTTATTACAACCAAATAAGCCCTTAACAAACCCATCCTTCCAATTGATGATAGAAAACTGACCAAGAAGCTGTCAGGGCAATTCTACAACTACTCTAGGGACCCATCGATCAATAATAATGTCAAGGTTTATACCCACAAATGCGCAAAAATGTCTGACAAAATTATTCTGATATAAGAAACTCTCTTAACATTGAACCAGACAAGGCCAAACCAAAACAAAAGGCTTTCACCCACCTAATCCTGAGTCCACTAACCCAGTGCCACATATAAAAACATTTGACTCCCACAAATTGCAACAAGCATCAACAAAAGTTAGAAACACAAAAACTGCAATGGAATTATTAGCAGCTGAGAATTGTGCAAAAACTGGAAGATTAAATCCCATAATAATTGAAAGCATTGCGTAACCATTGATTGCATCACAGCAAAAGAAGCAAGACATCAATTTCTAGTCAAAATGGCCCTCCTAAGTTGAAATTATAGGGAGCATGCGATACCAAAATTCATAGAGGCAACAGCTTCAATCTTTGTTTACCATATGGTTATACCAAAAAAGGTGCTATCCTTTGACAACATGATCAAGCCAACAAAATTTCACACAAGAGAAGCCAACATGATGAATATCCCTCCGTAAATAGTCTCAGCATAAAACAATCCATCAAAATCTGACTAGATTCAATAAGAAGCTGACTGCACAAGACAACAAAACTCTGGCACAACAGCATAGAAGCCAATTAACCAACAAGCTACATATGAACATTTCCTGATCAATTGTAATTCTGAGCTGTGATTCAAATATTCTATATGTAACCAAGGTCTGAAAATATTCGAAACATAGACAGCTACAGAGGAATTGCACAAAGGAGGTTTGACACATGTTAATTGGCAATTCCTAAAAACCAACTTTAAATTCAAATTGTATAGTTGGAATTTAATAGAGCTCTACTTCTACTTCCAACCTTCTTGTTATCATTAAAATTACTATTACTTTGTTATAAAAATGCCCCTACAAATTATACTGCAATAAATAATACAAATGAGATTAGGAAATGTGCGTTAAAGAGTTTTTGTCAAGTATTGGGGCCCAGACCACAACTAATTCCACCAAAAACTTGAGGACTTAAGAGACCAAAAGGAAAAAATAATTCATTAGCATATTTCTCAAATATAATCGAACTTGTAAAACATGAAAAATTTTCCTAAACCAAAAATATGCAATAGAGGAACAACTTAGTTTTGAGTAACAGATCCCACCACACCTAAAATAATAGAATATGGAAACCAAATACAAGGCAAAGTAGGCACAACAGAAGTTACTGTGGATTATTATTAAAAAGCATAAGTTCTTCATCAAAACAAAATTGATTGTCTCACACAAGAATACCAAGGTGATTTCAATAACAAATCAACAGATAGAGAACACAGCCAAGGGCAACTTTGATGGAGCAAACATGAACTGATATTTTGACAGCCACACAAAGTTGCATCAAAACAACATAATTAACTCAACATCAAATACAATAAAAAACAAAATATTTTGGCAATAGTCAGGGTACCAAAAAGTGCTCTCTTCACAAGTTTCTAACACAATCTAATCACTAAAAATTGAAAAGACAAACACCTCCAACAGACAATTAAGTACGTAATCTCCATAAGGAAGAAAGCATCAAAATATGCATTGCTTAATCAAACAAGCTGAATCCCATATCCTCGTCACTCTCTTCCTTGGGTTCCTCCTGGGAGACCATCATCATCAAACAATAATGAATATTGTCAAGATCTCACATCCCAAAAAGTCTTTAAAAATCACATAACAAACACCATAGCGAAATAGTTAGGAAAACATCTCACCTTCTTCTCCTCAGCAGCAGGTGCGGCGGCGGTAGCACCACCACCTGCACCGCCTGCCGCAGCAGCAGCAACGGCAACCGGAGCAGCACCTCCACCTAAAAAACTCAAATTCGTGAATAAATTTAGAACTTTTGCCTCTATGAACTCGTATAGTAGGAAGAATAAATAACAAAAATTCATCCAACAACTTTTATACATGTTCTTCGATTCATTCTTTCATTTGTGATTGCTTATAATCGACAAAACAAGAAATATCGAAGACCAAGCAAACACGGAGAAAAGGGGAGAAATCGAACCGGATCCACAGCTAAGGATAAGGTCGTCAACGCTGCGCTTCTCGACGAGCTTAGCGAATAGCGCAGGCCAGTAGGTCTCGATCTTAACATTCGCAGCATTCACCAGCGTCAAGATCTTCTCGGGCTGACCAAATCCCACACAACTCAATTCTAAAAACCCCAGAACTCGCGATCTACAATGTTGAAATCCAAAAAAAAAAGAAGAAAACACGAAGAAGATGAGGACGGGGAGAACCGTGACGGGGATTTTGTCATCGTAGAGGATGAGGATGGCGTAGGCACAGGCTTGCTCGCTGATCGACATCTTCGACGAGATCCGGCGATCTGCGCGGAGAAAGGACCTGACCAAGGGATTTCAAGAAGAATCGGTAGAAGAATGAAGGAGAGCGAAAGAAGACTTACCGGACAATGGCGCTAGAGCCTGAAGGCGGCGAGGAAATGAAAGCAGAGCGTTATGCGTCACTGGCAATGGAGGGGTATTTATAGAAGCGGAGGAACTAGGGTTCCACGGGGGCACGCGGTTGGGGATGGTTTTGGGCCGGAGTTGGTTCGATTAGGCTCATCCTTGGCCGGTATTAGATCGGAAAAAACCGATAAGGGCAATTTTGGTTATTCGAATTCAACTCCAAATTTTATGTAAGAAAAAATAAATTCAAAGCACAACAAATGGAATTAATCATCTGGAGTATCTAAAGGACAAATTCACACAGAAAATATATAATACTACATTTATCTTTTTTTTTTTTGGTAAATTAGTTTGAAATACATTACTACTTACGTGCACTTTCTTATGAAAACATAAATTGTCATGATGCAATTAGAATTTAGCTGCTAAATTGAAATAATAATGACTCGTTTTGTTACAACGAAATGTTTGATTCGGTTCACAAACGTTGATGGGATTTAGAAGAATCAAAACTTACCTGAAATCGAATCCGAACCCAGACTCGTTGAAGTAAGGGAGCTCAGCCCCCTATCGTTGAACTATTGTAAATTGATCCAAGTCGGGATTGGTGCGGGAGGTTCAGGATTAGCTCCACCGCGGTACGATGGACTTCGTGAACTTACTTTATGATGGATAAATTATACACAAAAAAAGCTCAATTCATAATCCAATCAAAACATAAGAGATCTGCGACAAGGTTCGGAATGAAAATTACGATTAATATCTCAGCCAACATATCAGGAATCAAATATTAATATTAAATATAAAAAGAGATACGTAGGTCAAGATAAACAAATTAATGTTAATTTTTTCATTGTAATTTTTTTTTTAATTATAGGAGCCATTAATACAGTATTGAGTTGAGAGTTAAAGGAACAGTTGAAGAGCTTCTGATAATTCATTTATAATTTATATTCTTATATATGAACCAAATTAATAAATTTTGTATTGTGATTTAAGTTTAGACCCAACTTAAAACTCCTTCTATTTATGATTTATCTTATATTTTTTTTATCAGATAAGTGAATGAGAAACTTCCGATAATGTTAAGTGATATTTTGAATATACTTAAATAAATTTTTTTCATAATTGTTATATCTTAATACATTATATTTATTTATAATAAATTTTTTAACATATAATTGATATGATGTTGTATTATATCGTGATTTGTGATGTTTGCGCGATTACAAAATTTAAAATCAAGAAAATCATATCTGTAAGCTTATATATACTTGTAATTATCAAAATTTAATATATATTAGTATTGAACTATATCTTATTTCAAAAAGTTATTCATGTATTTTTTTTATTATGATTTCTTCTTTATGAGTAGCTTGTGGATTATCTTTTTTTTTTTTACTATATTATCTCTTTTATGATTTATATTGTGACTCTACAATTAGAGTAAAATAATAGTAATGTTTGTTATTTTTTGGATTTTGATGATTATCAAACTAATATTTAAAAAATTTCTTAAATTTTAATAAGTTTCAAAATTTACCATAATTATTTATACTTGTGAATGACTGGATCTCGAAATTAAAGTTTAAAAATACTAATTTAAAAATAAAGAGAATGTTAACTCAAAAATGAAGATTAAAGATCAAGTTAGAAGCTCAAATAACGTTCAAAAGGGACATCGACTAAGTTTAAATTTTTATTTATTTTAGTCGTGTTAAATACTTGCTTTAAGATCATTTTATTTAGAGTTCATTGATTGTGTAGGGTTCTACAAGAAATGTTATAATAATTGCTACAATAATTATTACAACAAATGCTATAGTATTAGACATTTAATTAACAACTAGACGTCTGGTTGGCAAATTGGTCCGACAAAATCGGACATCTAATTAAGCTTTAAGCTAACTCTATACAACTACAACCAGATACTTGGTTGTCTGAAATGGACATTCGGTTCGCGAAATCTATGTAATTAATGGCTAGTTTTTTTACTATTAGAGCGAATTAAGGTGTGAGATTTCATCCCTAATGACTAGATTCTACCTTAAAGGTATAAATAGATATGGTTGGACCTTTTATAATTTTATTTATTGTTTAGAGAAGAGGCCAAGCCCCCTATGCCTTCTAGAAAAAATATGCACTAAACCTTCTAATCTTAAAATAAATCCTTATTACTCTTATTCTTAACATTTGAGTGATTTTTTAATAAATGTATTATTTTTTTCTTTTCACTTGTAAACACTCCTAGATGTTAGTGTGATAATATAAATATTTTCGATATAGAGTGGATCTTCTAAGTGGGAGAAAGATCAATTTGTACGATCGTGATTTCACTCTAACGAAGTGACAGATTTGATTTTACTTGAAAAAAATAATATTTTGATTTATAATATGATGTAAAGACTTGATTTCGTCTCAGAAAGCAACATCACTAGTGGAGTGATATAAATCCTCAAAAGTGAAATAGGAATCGTGAAGTAAGAACGATTGATCTCCTAATCACGTAAAAATCATAATATACATTCCTTATCTTGCTTTACTTTTATTGCAATTGTGGTTGATTGAGAATTAATTGAAATTGCTTGAATTCTTCATTATCTATCTTGGTGAATATTAAATGAGCTTTAATCTACTTCATAACAGAAGATTTATAATCATACTTTATATTTCAAAACCAATTTCAAAACTTCCCTCAAAAGTTGCCATATGAGTCAATAATGTTGATATGTATATGATCATGAGAAACTGATTTTGCTGTCATTCACGAATATCAAAATAGTGGCATATTCGTGTGTGGCTTTTTTTGGGGCATCTTGCACTTGTGAACAGGTCATTGACTTTATGTGTGTCAATTTATTTGTAATTTAGGTCAGCTATTAAGTTTGTTTCCCTAATTTATGCAAGAGAACCATCCATTACCTACTTATATAATATTATATTTTTTTCTCAAAAAGAACTTTTGTTTTAAGGACTTATGAGTTTGTTTGTTGATCTTGAACATAAGTTCATGTATTATGAGTTTTAGAAAATTTTGATAAGATTAATACCTAATGTAATCGAATATTAAAATTTTAATTTATATTAAAATGTCAATTTAACATGAGATTACTCATTTTTTTACAAATTCTGATGTTAGAGATTAGCCTGGGGAAAGAATGTATAATATTTTACAATAAACCTTTTGGACATTATTTCATATTAGAGTTATAAGTAATTTTATACAATTTATTTGCTGATCTTTTAACCTTTTCAAATTAGTTGTAATTCTTATATTTTTTGGATTATTTGGAATCATATGACTATTAAATATCCTTAGTATGTGGACTTAGTACTTTGAAAAGTTTATGGCAAAATAATTGAGACTTGTTGATTAGAGTTATTTGTTAGACGATTCTGAGAATTGGTTGACATAATGTTATGAAGAATGTGAATTCTACGTAATAGAATTTTTATTATATGATTGTAAGACTTGTTAGAGGAGATATATCTTATTTTTATACATGTTCAATTTTATATGTATGTCATGTAACCATATATATGATATCTGTCATGTTTCAATTTTAGGGTATGGTAAGCTAATAGGATATAAATATTAATATGAGAAAATATATCAAATAATTTATATTCCATCAAAAGCAATGCCATGATAAAAAATAAATATTAATATATAAAAATTTTTGGAATAGACTTGATATTTATCAAACAATGGGGCAGAGAATAAGAAAAAGTATATTCATCATCTTTCTTTTATATATTTTACCTTTTTTTACTACTACGTAAGATCAATTTCTTCTATTATTTTCCTTAACTGTTACAAATTACCAACTCGATGTTTAAAAGCTCTCCAAAGTATAAGTTTTTTGTTCTCCAATATCATCAAAACTAAAATAAAAAATAAAAAAATAAAGAAAATGAGATGAATTTTGATCCAATAAAAGTGTGGAGAGGAGGTCTTTGGAGCTATAGAATGGGTCCTAGTTTCACTCTTGGGTGAACTTTGTCATATTACCCTTAAAGTCTCTTAAGGTTATTATTTTTTTGATGTGCTAACAATGGCGGAATCATAATCTATTACCCCTTTATTTTCTTCATCTCTGAGCTCTCTTCACTTCTTTGAATTTGTGTTTCCAAAAAGTGTTAGACATCAAAAGAATATGTGATTTTTTTTCTTTTATTTAGGACAAAAAATGAGGTGAGCAAACACTTTTTTTTATCATATGTAATAAATCTATATTATAAGAAAAAAGCTAGAAGTTCTTTTATTTTGACTTTGAGCATGAAGTTATAGAGTCGCTACTCTTTCTTTCCATCTTTATTGAATTAATATCATTCATATACAATAAATCTCAAAAAAAAAAAAATTTAAAAAAATACAAAGAATGTTAGAACAATGACTCATGATTTCATCTAATTTCAATTTGTAAACCTCAAAAAAAAAAAAGACAATAAATAAAAATAAAAAATTGAAAAAAATAAAATAAGGAGGGATTTTTGTAAGAGACAATGTCGATGTGGTGATCAAACTCTTTATTTTCATCGCTGGATCTCAACATAATATATATGAACTTCTTTTACTCCTTCGACCATTGCATGGAACCTAACAAGCTTCTCAAAAATCTTAAAATCAAAGAAAATAAAAAATTGAGAATGAGAAAGAGAGATAAGAATTTGAAGATGAGAGAATTCAATGGTAGTGGCGTTTCTATGGGTTGTTTGTTTGTTTTATTATTTCTTTTTCATCGTACTCTAATTTGGGAGAATAAAATGAGAAAAAAATGAAAAAAATCCAAACGTCTCACAAATCATATAATTAAAGAGAAACTAAAAAAATTAAGAATAAAAAGGAGACATAAGAACTCGAAGATGAGAGAAATTTAATGGTAGCGACAATTTTATGGGTTGTTCACTCTTTTTCTTACTATTTTTTCCTTCAACGAATTTTAATTTGGGAGAACAAAATCAAGAAAAAAAAATTATCTCAAATAGAAAATCATAAATTTATGAAAAAAAAGATAATAGATAGAATAAAAACGACCTCCTAAATAAAAAAAATATGAAAAAAAAGTTTTAAGTTTTGATTTTGGGATTGATTTTGACAATCAAAATCAAAATGATACATAAAATCAATTCATTTTTATTTTAATTAAATTATTTTTAATTATCTTTTATAATAATTTAACTTGAGATTAAAAATATTTAAAAAATATTAAAAAGATAAAAAAATTATATGCATATATTCTTTTAAAATTATTAGATATTTTTTAGGTAGAAAATTACTTACTTTTTTTAAAAATAAATGTAAAAGTGAAAGTTGAAATTCGAATTAAATAGTTAGTTTATCTTTAAGCCTAGACTTCTCACAAACCTTAAAATTTAAAGAGAAACTAAAAAAAATTAAGAATGAGAGCAATAGATAAGAACACGAAGGATGAAAGGGATTTAATATCGTGGATGCTTCAATGGATTGCTTGACTTTTTTTTTTGACTATTTCTCTTTTAATAGACTCTAATTTGATAGGACAAAACCATAGAAATGAAAAAAAATCTCTCTCAAATTGAAAATTATAAATTTATAAAAAAGAAGAAAATGGATATAATAAAAAAGACCCTCCCAAATAGAAAATTATGAAAAAAAAATTAAATTTCAATTTTAGGATTGATTTCATCAATCGAAATCAATTCGTTTCAATTATTTCAACTAGAGTCAATCCATTTCTTTTTTCATTTCGAAATGAGAATAATATATAATTAAATATAATATAGTCTTAAATCAAATTAATATAGTATGCTATATACTAAATTATTATAAAAATCTAATTTAATGAGATATAGATATTTTGTTATATATATAAAATTTTATTTGTCTAATTAACCTATATAATACTAATTCATCACACTTATCACCATAATAAATAATAAATTTTTTAGAATAAATATTTCCACATAAAGAAAGTGATGCAACTGTGAACTCCACCGTTTCTTATGCACACTATTAAACAAATTAAATTGGTGTATGGAAGTCACCGGTTTCAACAAATACAAAACCATATTGAAAAACAACGCTGGGTATTTGCGAATTTCTCTACGAGGCTGTTTGGATGAATTTTCAATTTGAAATTGAGGAATTGATTAATTCTTTCAATTTCAAGGAATTGAAAGAATTATTGGAATTATCTAATTTCGGTATTTGGATGAGTATTTTTGGATGAAATTAGAAATTAATTAATTATCTTATTTTTAAAAAATATATTAAACTTAATATTAAATTTCGTACAAAATATAATAAATATATATAATTTATAAACATAATATATATATTATTTTTAAAATTTAAATACTTTATTTGTAACTAAATAAAATAAAATAAAATATTAATATTAGAAAATACTAAGTTAATCAAAAAATTAATATAAATTTAAAAATGGCCCAAAAAACAAAAAAGTCTATAATTATAATACAATTAATTTAGGATTTATTTAATATTTTTTATTAAACGCAAAATACGTATATATTAAATTTAATATTAAATTTAGTAAAAAATATTAAAAAATATAAATATAATTTACAAACATAACATATATATTATTTTTTTAAAATAAATACTTTATTTATAAGTAAATAAGATAATATAATATATTAATATTAAAAAAAGCTAAGTTAATTAAAAAATTAATATACATTTAAAAATGGTCTAAAAATAAAGAATTTTATCATTATAATACAATTATTTTAGGATTGATTTAATTTATTTTTTGTTAAATAATTTGATAAACGTAAAATACATATTTTCCTAGAAATATAATTTATTATTTCAAAAATTAATATAATTATTAAAATGACCCATAAATGGAGAATTATATAAATATAGCACAATTAATTCAAGACTTATTTATTATATTTTAGCTAACAAGTTAAATAATTTGATGAATTTTAAATTATACTTTTTAAAACATAATTTATTTTTAGTTAAATAAATATTTTAAAACTAAAAAAGTAAATTAATTTTGAAATAAATTTTTTTTAAAAATGGTCTAAATATTATATAAATTCATCGTTTAATTTATGGGTCTCACCACAATTCTCATGAATTTGATGAATTCCTCTTAAAATTTTTGGAATTCAAAATCGAAATTGGAAAAGAAAAGGAATTATTTCATTTCTTTAATTTCGAATTTTAAAATCAAACAAAAACACTAAATTTAGGAAATTCAACTTTTAATTATTTCAATTTTCTCAATTTCAAAGATTTGGAATCGATCTAAAGAGCCCCTGCTTCAAGAATCCATGGGTTTCGTGTTCCAGCTATTGCCGGCCGAATCCTTTTATTGGGTCCAAACGCATTTTATAGATAGTCTTGGACCGGGTTCGGCCGGTTTTGTCCCGGTCTTGGATGCACATATAAATTCAACCCCAACCCGATCACACATCGGTCCCTTTCCTCAAGGCGACGAGCTAGGGCGAGCTCGCTCCCGAACCCAGCTTCCCCCCACCCCCCCCGCCCTGTCGGAGTCAACGCTTGAGGCGGATTCCAGAGATCTCTTCTTCTTCGGTATGCTCCTCCTTTCGGCGATCCAATCCTTTCTCCTCTTCTTTTGTGTTATTGCTCGAGAGTCGCTGTTTTAGGGCTCGTTTGATTTTATTTCTTGGTTTCCAAGGCTTTTGCTAGATCGATTGAATTCCCTTCTTGTTTCTTCTTGTTTCTTCTTGTTTCTGTTGTTTGTTATGAGAATCGAAAGCTCGCAGAGGAAAATCTTGAATAAACAAGGGTTTCGGCTTTAATCAGTCTCAATTATGGTGTAGTAGAATCATTCACAGTGCGGTAGAGACGCCATAGATCATCTTGGTTTGATTTCGAGATAGTTCCTTTAAAACAGAACGTGAACAAATATATGGTTTTTATGAGCCTGTGTTCAGGTGTAATTGTATAATTTGCACCATGGCACTATGTTAAAAATGTAGAATGTAGAATTTAGATTTAAAATCTTTAGCTTTTGAATCGATATTTAGATAATAGGTTGAGCTAGTCATCTCAGTGCCTGCTGGCTGTTGAACTTTTGGTTCATATCTCAGCATGCATTTATAGCAATGACATGTAGAATGTAGAATGTAGGATCAAGATACTTACAACTTTTTCCACAGTCACAGACACAGATTATAAAAAAAGCACATAGAAAGAATATGTTGTAAAAAATAAAGCAATTCGGCCATTAATATTAATTACTTCACTTCATTTTCTGTTCTCTTCCTTTTTGTTGATGTTTGAGATGTGCGGGTTTGTTCCTTTGACTTCCTTTTCAAGAAGGCACGATTTCATTTCGTTCTTTCGGGGCATATTTATTTGTTTATACCTGGCAATCATTTTAATGAGAAACATATATGAGTTTTTGTTATCAGCTACCATGGCTTCATTTCTCACTGTCGCACTGAGATAGACTTAAAAGTCTTGTATCTCATGCGTTTTCCAGGTCTATTTCCTTTAGAGCTGTTGTGAAGAAGCCTATTTAAGGTAATCTGGTAGATCTTTTGCCACCCTCTTACATCTTGTGACAAATCAAAATTTCTGTATGATAGATGAAAGATGCTGGAACAATAGGAGCTTTGCAGCTGTTCATAGGACTATAGAGAAGAGGGAGAAATCAGTGTGGAGTGATAGTTATTTTGTTAGAGGGGATTCTGCATACACAAGGGAGCTCTACTCTTCAAATTGATAAAGAAGATGAATTGTTGGACAAAATTTCAATTATTTATGGCAGTGGAGCCTTTTGGATGCTATGAACAATGGAGCTTGTGGAGCACCATTTGGATCAAGAAGTGCTCTCTTGGTTTGATACATAGTTTTGCCTTTGTTTAGTTATTGTTGACCACGGCACATATTGAGAACCAACAATTGTTTTTATCTCTTTGGTTGTGTTCCTTGTTATGTAATTTACTTTCATGTGTCTTATCCTTCACATGCAGGATATAAAGTTTTCAATCTCAGAAATGAGCGGCCGATTAAGTCGTACCATATATGTTGGCAACCTACCTCTTGATGTACGGGAATCTGAAGTTGAAGATTTGTTTTACAAGGTGCATATCCCCAATCTTAATTGTTGTTCACTCATGAGCTTTCACCATTATGAACTGATTAGTGAAAATTAAATTGCCACTTCTAAGTTTCATTAGTTTTAGTGAAGTTTACACACTTTTGGTTGCTGGACCATTGAATTTTGTCCAACTTTTCCAGAAAAGTTGCTTTGACACTTGTGTTCTTTAGATGTTTACTTCTTCTGTTCATTTGTCCATTACCTCCTGCAGTTTGTTCTCATCTTGCTCTTTTTCGTAATTTTAAGTCATGCTCTAAATAATGGTTATATTGTCAAATAGCCTAATTGCTCTTTTTTGCATTTTTAATTCATGCTCTAAATAATGTTTATATTCTCAAATAGCCTAACTTGCCTAAAGATGCAGGTAAACTTCAGATGTCATACAGTGCCAACCCTGTCCCTGAGTGGTGTATGTCTTGTTGCTACAATTATCATGACCCTCACTGCAACCTAAAATCTTTAGTTAACACGTTATCATGTTTACCTTACCTTTGCCTATACTTGTGGTCATTCATAGCAACTGTCTTTCCATATCCTTCAATGCTTTCTGATCCTCATTCAAGAACAATGCTCCTTCAGTTTCCACATTCAAATGATGCAGTTTGTAGCTATCCTAGTCAACAACTTATATATTCAGCTATTTTCCCTGCAACTTCCATAGTAGTCCAAGTATGTGTAGTAGATACTTGGCCTCTCTGCTGTCCTTTGCTAACACTTCCCTAACCTGTAACATTTTCTGGTGATGTTTTGTTCCTTGTGTTGCGGTTAATTTTATAGGGCTATTCATCAAATGAAATTAGATGTATCAGTTCGTTTGGAACTTTTGATTGGCTACCTGCATCTGCTGCAACTGTGCTATTTATTGGTTATGAATATTTCAATTGATTGTATTTTTGATCTTTCAATGGAACACTGTTATCAGTTCTGATAATTTACAGATAACAAATCTTTGTTCTCTTTGCATTCTTGAAAAAATTGACTCAATTGTTGTTGATTTTTTGAGAATGATCAAGTCTCTTTGTTATTTTTATTCTAATTACAGTATGGTCGCATAGTGGAAATTGAATTGAAGAATCCACCTCGCCCTCCTGGTTATTGTTTTGTGGAGGTATGTACTCTTGGTATAACTATCTCAAATTCTGAAGAATACATCTGGATGTGTTTTCCTTTTTTTCTGCTTCATGGTCTGCTTGTGGTTATTCAGTTTGAAAGTTCTCGAGATGCTGATGATGCGATCAGAGCTCGTGATGGTTACCTGTTTGATGGTCATCGATTGAGGGTAATTTTTGGAACTTTTTCCCTTATTCTCATGGTAACCATCATAGTTGTCTTCCCTTTATTTTATTTTTCTATCCATAGGTTGAACTTGCCCATGGAGGTAGAGGACCTTCTTCTTCAATTGGGAGAAGCAGCGGCCGCAGTAGTGGTGGAAGAAGCAAACATGGAGTTTCTCACCGTTCTGAGTACCGAGGTGAGTTATTCTTTATGATTTTTAAATCTTTCATGTAGTATGCATTAATATTTGATGAACAGCTATCAATATTATAATTTTGATCTACTTACAAATTCATTGCCTTGTAATCTTTCACATGTGGCAGTTATTGTTCGTGGATTGCCGTCCTCAGCTTCTTGGCAGGATTTGAAGGTTCAGAAAGCTTAGTTACTAGGTCTTATTTGAGATTGCAATTGCAATATGAAAATGATCACTTTTATTGATCTATGTTCTAATTGTTTCTAGGATCACATGAGGAAGGCCGGAGATGTATGCTTCGCTGAAGTTTATCGAGATCGTGATGGTAGGCCCTATAGACTTTTTTTGAGCAATTGTAGGCCCTGTCAATTTACCATTTAAATCTAGCCTTTTCTGCTTATTGCCTACAACTCAAAAATAAGATTTGACCCATAATAAACACCTAAGGGCACATCTCTCACATATAGAAATTATCTGCATTTTATTGGTTTCAACTTTCAAGTCACCACAAGATTCATATAAACATATGGTGGGGTCTTTGCTTCAGATTACATTGCCTTTAATTCAATGCTTGACGTATTGGATGAAGTTTGTAGTCTCATCTTTTAGACATTTGTAGCTTTGTAACGAGTGAATAATGCTTTACCTAATCCTTTTTCTTGGTTATAATAAGAACAGAGAAATTGCCTGCAGAAAATGTTTTTGTTGATTGTTCATTAAGTTTTTGCTTTTGGTCTGAATAAGCAATGTTACGCCCACTATCTTTTACTGTTAGCTGCCCATGTCTTGGTGTGTATTGGACTTTGCATCTGAATCCATTTGTTGATTAATTATGTAGTTCATGGAGCTTTCATTATATACTTCTTATTCTTAGATAGTGAATCTGCAAAAAAAGGCTGCATTTTAGGCATTTGTCAGTCTTCATTCTCAATGTTCTGAAGGCACTTCTCTGTAGGCACTGTTTGGCATTATAGCCTGGGCTTAGCAAATGAAATGTTCTGCTATTGTAAAATATTGGTTTTGCTTTAAGAGTGTCATTCAGTTTATTCAGCCATTAAGTCAGATATCTCATGACAAATCATTTCATTCAGTAAGCTCTTTCTTGCCATACGCCCTCCACCTAGTGCCTTATAAAAGCACTTTTTTTCCTGCAGAACATACATAACATTTCTTCTTAGTTCAAGGTTGTTGTTTCCCATCAATGCTAGGTAAAACATATTGCAGGTCTCAAGTTTGAGCTCGTTTTGCTAGTGCAAAATGTCCCTGGATTTGCAAATACTTCACTGATGAAATTCATTTTTTCGATAAACAAGCATTTCTCTGCTAGTTAAAACACTTGTCAAAAACTGTAGTTGTTAGCTACCCTTTCTATGTTGCATTATTAACTGACCTCCAAGGGGAACCCTTTTTTTATGATAGTTCTTTTCCCTTATGGATTAGTTATTTAGTTTAAACCAATCAGGTTGGCTTTCTTGCTTGAGTTTTTGTGCCTGAACTGTTCAGTCAAGATTCTTTCTCGGTTTGCTCTATGTTTTGTTTGCTTGCCATTCTTTAAAACATAAAACAAAGAGGATTGTTTGCTTTGTATATTGAGGGTGAAGTATATGAGAACTGACATTTTCTTACTCACTATTGGCAATTTCAGGAACTGTTGGTTTGGTCGACTATACCAATTATGAGGACATGAAATATGCAGTAAGCATCTTCTGTATAATTTGATGAGTTTCTTGTATGAGAACTTATGTTTTTGCTGGAATCCAGATTCGGAAGCTTGATGACACTGAGTTCAAAAATCCATGGGCAAGGACTTATATTCGCGTAAGTCTAGCAATCACTTTCTGCCAAGTTGAACTCTAGAATATAATAAAAATTGCTTGGATGCATTTCATCATTAATCTGCATTTTTGGCAGTCTGATATGAATATATGAAGAGAGGAAACACATTGCAGCATTTAAAGTTTAGTGGAAGAAGTTTCCAGGAAGTTAAACAAGCAAGTAGTGTTTGAATTTTGGAGACTTTCGGCATTTGCTAATTTGGAACAATTTTCATCAGGATTTTTATTTTATACATGTCATAGAAGAGCACTTGGGCCTTAGCACAAAATTATCTTATTTCTCCAGCCTTGTTATGTCAATACTTTTTGTCCTTTGAAACACACACCTATTCTACTATGTTTGATGTGTATGCTGGAGAGATAAGTTTTACTCATACAATTTATCTTTTTTTTATATTTTTTATCCAACAACATACAACTTGTCTTGTTCTTGCTACTCTTCTTTCTTCATTCAAGTGGAGGATTTAGTTCACTGTCTCTCTACAGTATTCTTTCACTGTTGTTTCCTTTCTTGCCTGTGCTATATTTGGAGTCGGGACCATTAATTTCATAGCCATAGAAGAGATCCTTGCTTTATTGCGTCCTTTTTGTTTGTGTGTGCTATAGGAAAGAATAAGTCAGTGGTCTTGTTGTCAAATATAAAGGCAGGAAAAAACATAATAGCTTTCATTAGCAGTTTGATTACTGAAAAGGACCTCATGGGAACATAGTGCCTATGGATAGTTTTGAGTTTTCAAAGAATTTTAGTTAGAGAAGGCTGTCATAAAATGATTCAAGTCATGGGAATGACAACTATTTTGTGCACTTGCAAACTACTCTTTTTGCTTAAGGTTTGGAAGTATCAACTGTTATCTTGGGTCGTTTGGTTGCTTGTACTAATAATTCATCAATGTATGCTAGAATATAGAATTTGGGTAAACTTAAAGTGTCCAATTAAATAAGCATGTGCTGATCTTATTATTATTTTTTGTGCCTTTGTTTCAGGTGAAAAGCTATGAAGGAAGTATGTCGAGGAGTCGAAGTCCAAGCAAGAGTCGTAGTAGAAGCAGAAGCCCTAGAAGGAATCGGAGGTTTATTTTCTTTCTATCACATACGAAAACCAGTTGTATCTCGATGTATAATTCCCTGTTTCTATTCTGCTAGTGCTTATGTTGGTCTATGTGCTGCAGCGCCTCAATGGAACGACCTGTCTCTAGATCAGCATCTATCTCTTCTAGGTCTAGATCTGTATCTCCTGCCAAACCTTCAAGGTATTAGTTTAAGGTTTTGTTGACTTTGCAACCATAAACAAAACACACTTTCAGCTGAGTCAGCGATCTAATATCTTTTTTTGTTTTTGAACATACAGATCAAGATCCAGGTCAAGATCTGGCTAACTGCTTCAGGTAAGTTAAACACTTTCAAGTCTTGTTGATTACAATGGCTTAGCTTGGTAAAATGTGAAAGTTGGTTGACTAGTATGCGTAAGTGTAATCGTTGCATTTTCATTCAATCTCAACCACAAAAAGAGTAATGATTACACTTAGACACACCCCTTAAGCAACTTTAACATCCCATAGGTACGTGTTTGGTAGAGCAAGGGCATGACCTAAGTCTGCTTAGATAATGAAGATCTGCTCCTTGGCCTAGGCTCTGACCTGTCTGGCCTGATCCCACCTATCTGGCAAAAAAATTCTTAGTGTGCTTGGAAAGAATCACCGGTTATCTTTGACTGGCTCATAGCTAGTTAGTAAAAAATGCTTTGATTAGAGGTGGCAAGATCCATTTGTCCTAGGTATCTATCTAGGTAAACATTAAAATAGCTAGATTTTCTTAATCACAAATTACATTTAGAATACACCTCAAGCATTGACTTGGTGGTTGTACTAATCTCTTCTATGTGAGAAGTCATTGGTTTGAACCTTACCTAAAGCTATGTTTTAATAGTAAATCCGAGTTGCTCAAAAAATTATATATATATATATATTTAGAATCATGTATTTGAAGTGCTTGTCAACGAAAACCTAAAAGTGATAAATTTGGTGCCTAGGCTCTTGTTTAGTCTCTTAAAATTTTCATGCTTGGTAAAGGGTTAAAGTGGGTCTGATAACCCAATGTATACTTAGCTGGCTGATAATCCCCGTTGTTAACCCATTTCTAACCCTCTACTGAACACATGCCAAGGCAACTATTGACACATCTTTAGATATAGCAAAATTGTGGTCTGTTGGAGATAATATAACCTACCATTTTCCATAAATTTATGAATTGCCTATACTGGCTATTGAATTTACATTTAGTGCAACTTCACTACCATGTTTATCGGGTAACCATTGTTTGCCTATGATTTTTCTTACATACAAGTCTTTGGAGACCTATATGTAAGAAAGGGAATGATTATAGAGATTCTTTTGTAATTATCATTTTTATCTTATACAAACACTTTCCACTTTGCTTGATGTCTGTTATCTTTTGCAGATGTACTGTTCTGCTTTTCTTGCACTGAAGACTCAATCCTGTGGAATTCGTCCGACTGGTCGAATCTGCCCGAGTATCTATCTATTATGTTCAGAACATCCTTTTCCAAGTAATATTTAGCAAAAGACAATGGTAGTCTGAAGCGTGTTATGCTTATTTGTACTAGTTTATGAGGTGTAGAACAAATTGGAATGTTTAATGTACCTTGCTGGGAACAAGTGTAGTTACTTTATGCTCTGAACCAATCCAGTTTTATGCATTTGTTTTTGTGCATTATCTTCTCTCAGTGTCTTGAACCTGTCCAGTCTGAAATGAACTGAAAGATTTTCTGAGCTTAATCTAGTTTTGACGTTTTGGTTTGGTTTTAAAACGTAAAAAAAAAAAAGAATCAACCAGTAGGATTTTGAAAAAATTCAGCTAAATTTAGTTGTCAAATTGAAAGGCTTCAAATCCAACACTGTACCAAGCTAAAAAGTCGCGAGAATCTTTTCTATGTTGCTAGTAGACAATTTTAGCAGGTTATTGAGTCATATTTTTTGGAGTTGTTTTTCTCTTTTATTTGATATTAAAAGCACCTTTTATATCTGTTGTAAGTATATGTTTTATTGGTGTTGATGACAATAATAGTTTGTAATTAAAGGAGACAAAAAATTGAAGGTAAATTACACTAAATAGAGTATCATTTAAAATCAAGGGCCATGTTTGGTCAGTGTTAAAAGTTGGCCGAAGTGTGTCACAAAAATGTAATTTTTATTTTTTTTATTCAACTTCAATTAAAAAAATCTTTAACAGAATGCAAATAGGGGTGCCATCAAATAGAACTTAAGCGAGTTGATTTCGGCTGGAGTTGGCTCGTGAACAAAAATGCCGGTTCAATTCAGCTTATAGGATCAAACAAGTCGAGCTCAAATATGAGTTTTATAATTTAAAATTTTGATAATTATTTTCAACTAAATAACATCAAAATATTTTTTAAGAAACTTAACATTAAAATGATAAATTAATATCAAAATATGATAATATTCATGATTAACTAGTAGTTAACATGTAAAACAATAAAATAATAAATATAAATTTTTAAAATTAACATGTATAATGCTAAATAATAATATAAATAAATATGTCATCCAAATAATAAAAATATCAATAAATATTATATAAAAATTTTAAAAAATAATTTGAAAAATTAATTAAGTTCTTGATTTGGGTTTCAGAAAGAAACTCGAAAATATAAATATATATAGGAATTTTTGTATATATACTTCTAAAAAATTTTGATATTGCATGTGTACCTCTCAAAAGATTGTAGTTACACTAATACTCTTTAAACAAAAAAAATTTCTTGCACCAATACCCCTGGGGCGACATGCTGTTACCTTGGGCTATGGTTATCACATTTTAATCCTAGTTTGTGGCTAACTAGAATTGTAAAATAACTTTTTTCCCTTAGGTTGGGACACATTGTGTCGAGCTGTGCCAGGCTTATCTCTCTCTTTGGACTCGTACCGCCTCCTCCCTCCTTGGCAAATCCAAGCACATCTTCTCGTCCCCTCTTTACTCTCTTGCACTTATCATCTCTAGTTAGACGGGGTTGACACCATCGTCAAAGCTCTAGTTGGCTACTAGAAGGAGACCAAGTGACTATGGGATCGATTTCGGAAGCTCGGAAGTGATGGAAGCTCCGGAAGCGATCTCGATATACAAATAAGAGTTTATTTTAATTTTAATGTGTGCTATAAGATATTATGAGAATATTGACTTTTAATAAATACAAAATTCTATTGTTAATTACTCTGACAATTGTCATAAATTCTTTAAAATAACAAACTTATCTAATGAAATAGAGATATAAAAGAAAAGAAGAAAGTGTCATTCGATTAATTTGAGAGAGATGAAACATGATATAAGTAAGGACATACTCTCACTTTATAATAAAATTAATATAAAATTATGAAAAATATGAGAATAATGAAAGAAAAGATAAGGAGTGAAAAAGGAGTTTTGATATATATTGCTGCCCTATTCCGGTATACTGGATTATGTGACGTCCGATTCGGATAAGTTTTGACTTAGTTTTCGACAGATATTGATAACATGTTGATGGGTGAAGCTGACTGCCTTGGTTTTTATTAGTTAACCTTATTAGGATTTGAAGTGTCACTACTTGCTTTCTACATATTGTCAATTGACTTTTTTTTTGATATTTGATTCAAAAGAATAATTAGTGATCTTAGTTTTATTCTAATAATTTCTAATATGATAATTGAGGGCCTTTTAAGAATATTGTAAATTAGATTTGGAGTACCACCAACAGTCTTTGTGTTGTCAATGGCTTTTGAGTTTAACTAGCATGAAAAGTATATCATCAATGGCTTCCAGAGTTGACTAGCTTAAGAAAGTGTCTCATTAATAGCTTCTAGGGTAAACTAGCTTGGATGATATGTCATCAACTGCTTCTAGGGTCGACTAGTTTGAAGAACGCGTTATCAACTACTTCTGAGGTTAATTAGCTCGAAAGATATGTTATCAACTACTTCTAAGGTTGACTAGCTTAAGGAGTGCGTTATTAACTATTTCTGAGATTGACTAGCTTCAGGGGCATGCCATCAATTACTTCTGTGGTTAACTAACTTGAGGGATATGTCATTAACTACTTTTGTGGTTAACTAGTTTAAGAGATGTGTCATCAATTATTTTTGAAATTAACTAGCTTAAAGGGTGCACTGTTAATTACTTCTGCGATTGACTAGTTTAAGGGGCACATCATCAATTATTTCTGTGGTTGACTAACTTAGAGAAAGAGAAGAGGGGAGGGGGGGGGGGGGGGGGAGGTCATCAACTATTTATGAGATTGACTAATTGGAGGGATGCATTATCAATTACTTTTGCGATTGACTAGCTTGAGAGATGTGTTATTAACTATTTTTGGGATTGATTACCTTAAGAAACATACTATTAACTGTTTCTAAGGTTGACTAGCTTGAGGGATCTGTCATCAATTGTTTCTGAGGTTAACTATCTCAAGGGGTGCATCATCAACTACTTTTGGGGGGTAACAACTAATCATTTTGGAGATCCATTCCTTTGACTAGCTTGAAGGACGCATCATCAACTATTTTTAGAATTGACTAACTTGAAAGGTGCGTCATCAACTGCTTTTGAGGTGGACTAGATTTGAAGTATGGCTAATGACTTTGAATGTATTAGTGATCAACTATTTTAATTTGGTAGTATCACAAAGTGCTTATGGGGTTGGGTGTAGCTTTGAGGTGCCTGCCATTAACTACTTCAAAGTTGACTAGTTTCGAAGTGTGGTTAACAATTTTGAGTGCCTTGAAAATCAACTTCTTTACTTTGGTAGTATCACTAATTGCTTATGGGGTTGGGGGTAGATTTGAGCATATTGGTGATTAACATTTTTGATTTTAAAGTGGCATTATCCACTATTTGTAGAGTTGAGTAAAACTTTAGAGTGCTGCCAGGGGCTCTTATAGTACACTCAGTGAGACTCAGTTTGACATAGCCTAGTTCCATTTGGACTAACTTGGTTCAGGTTGGAATGACAATAATACTCGTTGTTCATAGTCTTTGGGTGTTGCTGAAGGTTTAGCACACTCATTGAGATTTAGTTTGATCCTATTTAGTTTTTGTTTAGTTTAGGATAATAATATCACCAATTGTTCATACCTTTAGAGTATTATCGAAGACTTAGCACAAATAGTGGGATTTAGCTTGACCTTATTTTACTTCTATTTGAATTTGTCTAGATCGGATTTAACCTATACCTTGGTTCACATTTGAGTCTGGTTAAATTCACTTCTGTCTTGGATTCAATTTGAGTTGATTTGAAATTTAGACTTGGTCTAGATTTAAATTTGATTCATTTCAATGTTTAGAATTTGACCTAGACTTAGGTCTAATTTGATTCAATTTGATATTCAAAATTTGATTTGGATCAAGTTTGATTCGATTCAATTCGACGTTTAGAATTTAGTTTGACTCAAGTTTAATTCGATTTAGTTTCATATTCAAAACTCAACTTTGGTCGAAGTCTGATTTGAAATTTAATGAGTCATTTTAATTTGATTGATTTGTATTAATCGATTTGGTTCAAAAGCTCTTGGGTTGTCATAATGATATTACAACGAGCCCACATAATGACCATAAGTTCAAGCTAATTTTTAGGTGAGATCACAAGTTGATTCTAAGTCAGATTAGTTGTCAGATGAGATCACAGGTTGACCCTAAATTATTTGACTTTCGAGAAAGACCGTTGGTTGGCTTTAAGTCAGAGTGGTTATCGGATCAGACCGTAGGCTGACCTTAAATCAGATTAATTGTTGGGTGAGACCGCATATTGGCCCTGAATCATTTGATTTTTGGGCGAGACTACAGATTGACCTTAAGTCAATTAGTTATTGAGCGAGGCCGCAAACTGACATTAAACTGTTTGACTTTCGGGTGAGACCGTAATCTAACCCTAAACTTTTTAACTTTTAGGCAAAATCGCAAGCTAGTCTTAATTCAAATTGATTATTAGGCGAGACTATAGATTGGTCTTAAATCTTTTGACTTTTAAGCGAGATCATAGGTTGACCCTAAGTCGGATTGGTTATTGAGAAAGATTGCATGTTAGTCCTAAATCATTTTGTGAAGATGTTTTATTATTATTTATTATTATTTTATTCTATTTTTGTTCTTGTTCTCATTTTGATTCTTATTCTTGTCATTGTCCTTACTCTTCTCTTCATTATCAATCTAAGAGGCTCTCGTCATCAATTCTTATCCAATATGACATTATGATGATAAACGAGGTCGTGATGCTGGCGGAGATCCACTAATATACGAAGGGTCAAGGATGGTCAAGGTGTTAGTAGAAATTCGCTATCATATAAATATGTATGAATGATTGTGGTATTGGTGGAGATTCGCTAGCACGTGGATGACTATGGATGACCGTGGTATTGGTGGAGATTAACCGTTATGTGGAGGACCATGAGTGACTGTGATGTTGGTGGAGGTCCATCATTATATGAAGGGGCACAAGTGGCCACAACATTGGTGAAGATCTACCATCATATGGAGGACCGCAGGTGGTCATAGTGTTGATGAACAAAAGATAGATTTGTGATGATGTTTAGACATCCGATTCTTTCATATTCGATCACTCAAATTTGTAATTTATTCTACTGAAAATATATGGCGGTTGGCAGAAAAAAAGGCCACGAATGGTTACAAGCCTTGAGAAAGGAGTAGCAGTAATAACGAGTAAGAGAATACAAAGGCCTCACGAGAAGGGGGGGAGGAGGAAAAGAGAGGGGGGAAGAAGAGGGGAGAGGGAGAGGGGGAGGAGGGGGGGGGGGGGGGGGGGGGGGGGGGGGGGGGGGGGTGTGTTAGTGGGGTTTTAAGAAAAGATGAAAAAAAGGATAAAATTTTACATCTTTTCGATCCCTTTTGATACTTTTTTGTTCTCCTCCTAGATGATGAGGTTTTTCTCAAAATTTTTTTCGGTTCGTGCAGAATTTACCTAAGAATTGTCTATAAATTCTTCTCACATTTGTGTGCCATAGTTCCTTTTTTATAGGACTTCAGGAGGATGTCCAATTATGATTATTGAGATATGATTAAGAGATTTGATGAGTATTCACTTATTATAAGCCCCATATTTGAATCTTAAATATTTATCTTAAATATTCTTTGAGATTATATCTTTCTTGTTGAAAAATTAGATTGATTTTGATGAATTTTGAGAAGGATTTCATTTTCATTTTTATATATTCACGACTGAATTGGATGTCCAGTTGGGCATGACTGTCGACTGATGGTCATCATCATCCATTGAATCCTTAGTTCCCACAATTCCATATATGCAAATCCAGGAGTGGAGGCCCTCATCGTGCTTCTTGAGCCCGAGGAAGTCCATGCACTGGAAGAGCTACCGACGACTACAGGTTGTGGTGGACAGGCGACTCCTAAGCCAAGAGCAGAAGTAGGAGCCATCCGATGCGGCTTCGATAGGATTTCGGGCGGCTATGCAGAGGTGGCTTGTGGGTTTAGTCGATTGTGCAGTCGGGACTTGGAGACGTGGGATCACCGGACTGGCTCGGAGAGGGGCTTGACGACGACCTGACTGGTTGGAGGAGCGGGTAGTTTAGTGGTCCTATAGGAGAGGAGGAGAATAGGCAGAAGAAGAGAAAAGAATGAAGCTAAGTTTGAAACTTCACTCTTTAGTCTTCTTCGATGATGACCTTTCAAATCTCTCTATTTGTTTCGTCTTTGATCTCTTTCTATTTTCTAATTTGCTAATTTTGTGGGTTTTTATAGGGCTTTAAGAGATAGAGTTAGGTTGAAAACAAATCTTCTTTTGTTTGAATTTTGAATAATGGATGTGTATATAGACAGATATGGATGAGATTTATCCAGATTGTGGATGAGCTTGTGAAGAGATATGTATAAATTTATTTATTGTAGATGATGATATTTTGAATGTTATACTCATCTTAAATACTAAAATTATAGAGGAATTATTTATAATTTTTTAAAAACTTAGACTAAGTTATAATTTTATGATTTTTAGGGGTCTTTTCTATAAAAAGACTTATTTATAAAGTTTTAAAATTTCCATAGTGTTCTTTTTTGAATGAAATTTAAATTTATTTATAAATAAAAATTTTTGAGGGACTTATTTGTAAAAATTTAAATTTTAGGGGCTTATTTATAAATAAAGAATTTTGAAAGAGTTTATTTGTAAATAAAAAATTTTGGAGAAATTTATTTGTAAACAAAAAATTTTGCAAGGATTTATTGGCAAACTTTAGATTATATGGGGACCAAATCATAATTATCGATTCTTTGAGGAGTTTATTTGTAAACCCTAAATTTTATGGAATTGATTTGTAATTTTAGAATTTTAATATACTTTTCTGTAAAATTTATATTTTAGGGATCTATTTGTAAGAGAAATTCGGTCAATGATCTATTTATGAAGATTTATTCAATTCAGAGGCCTATTTATAAAATTTTTATATTTTGTCTATTTGGTCAATGTTTTAAATAAATTTTGGATTTAATTCTAGTCTAAAAATTCAACCTACCTTAAGCCTAAATTTTTCAATGATTCAAGTTCGAATTGAACTTAATTTTCGATCAAACTCGAACACGATTTAAGCCTAATTAAAACCTACATTTGAGTCATAATTTAATATCATATAAAATTTAATTTTAATCATATTTCAATCAAATTAGATTGTGGAAAAAATTGCTTCAAATATGTTGATGATCTTATCTTCACCAGCAATTTTCCAATGATGTTTGAAGAATTCAAAAAAGTTATGACAAGGGAGTTTGAGATGACAGATATAAGACTTATCTCCTATTATTTGAGCATAGAAGTAAAACAAATAGAAGATGACATTTTTATCTTGCAAAAAAGCTACACAAGGAGGGTGTTGGAAAAGTTTAATATAATGAATTATAATTCAGTAAATACTATGGAATATGATGCAAAACTTTCAAAGAAAGATTTGTTTATGGGAAAGTTGAATTTAATATTATTCAAGAGTCTAATGAGAAGTCTAAGATACTTGTATTAGGCCAGACATTTTCTTTGCCATTGGAATGACGAGTTAATTTATGGAGAGTCCTTCATATTCACTTCCATCAAGTTAAGAGGATATTTAAAAATGAGATAGCCGAGCCATTTCCTTTTATGATAGTGGGCCAGACCAAATGAATAAAGAAACAAATTTATTCAACAAACAAAAACAAAAGGAGAGAGGGGGATTTGAACCCCCGATAGTCCTTTGTTCAAAACTATACCGGTTTTCAAGACCGGAGCATTTTATTCTTCTCAATGGATGTTAAACTCAAATGATATTGTGATGTTGATTTTGCTTGAGATATTGATAATCAAAAGATTACTACCGATTTTGTTTTCTTCTTAGGAGATCACCCAATTTTCTAGTGTCTAAGAAGCAACCTACAGTGATACTCTCTACATGTGAGTTGGAGTATGTTGCTGCAACATCAAGTGCATGTCATGCTATTTGGCTGAAAAAATTATTAAAGGAACTCCACTTGATACAAGAGAAACCTATGAAAATCATGGTTGATAACAAGGCAGCTTTAGCACTTGGAAGAAATCTAGTTGTTCATGATCAAAGTAAGCACATTGATATGAAGTTCCATTTCCTTCGTGAATGCATTAAAAAGAAATAAATTGAATTGAGATATGTGAAGTCTCTTGATCAATTGAGAGACGTCTTCACAAAGCCACTAAAGCAAGAAACTTTTATGAATATGAGAATGCAGCTTGGCATGGTGGCAAAGTCAAATTTACGGGAGAATGTTGAAATATAAACTTGACTTTTCAATTCATAGCAGAATGGATGAATTTAGAAAATCATAACTCATTCATTTCTTGATGAATCATGAGGTGTGATAGTTCGTTGGAAAGCTTGAAGAGTCTAGTTTCTACAGAAATAAATAATCATGAATAAGAGTTTTCTAAAAATGGTTATTGTTAGTTGAATGAAATAGTGTCGAGAAGTTTCAGAATTTGAAAGAGTAAATAATAGTTCATTATATGTTTTGAGTTTTGATTAAAGGTGCATGCATCCATTTAGACTTGAAATAGTATAAATAGCTATTGCATTTAGGCATTTTTTTAATCACCACCAAAGCAATATTCGAGAATTGTAAACTCAAATTATATATGAAGCATTTCTTTTAACTCCCCTTCAACTTATTCAAACTAAGTGTTGTGAGTGTCTACCAACTTTCAATAGATCTCTAGTCTTACAGGCTCAAGTATGCAGAAGGTTATATACAATAATAACAAAAACAAGTAGCAAAACTCCAAAATACAACTACCAAAAATCTGATTATTTCCTCTATTTATCCAAACATTTTTTAAGATTCTATGATCATGGTTACTCACATCCAAACACAAACCATTAGAATTTGAAAAAACTTATGTGATTAAAATCCTACATGACTCACTACTCATTCAACTAGCTAATCGAGATTTTCTCACATTCATCTCAATCCAAAACGTTCCCTTAATAGTGTAGCACATATTGTATATTGTACAACAAAGAAGAAAGCTTTAAGGTATAGTTTATTTTATTCTTCTACAAAAGCTGTAAGTTGCAAGCTATGTCATGAGACACCAAATCTCCTTCAACGCAGTAGGATATTCTTACATTGCGTCAGTCTCAATGTCATCCTCCACAACCTTCCGTTTGACTTCTGCATGGTTCAGCATGGCCATGTTGATTGCATTTTCTGGTGCCCGAGGCTCTTGCTCAGCCTCCCTTGCAAACTTGTACTTTAGATAGACCAGCATTTGCGTTAAATTGAGGAATATGCCCACTGATTTGGAATCTACATTCATCAACAAGAGCATCAGAGTTAGTGTTAAACAATGGATTACTCAGCATATTGTAGTGATGTAATTACATAAAATAGTAGCTGTTCATTAATGATGCAATGATTTGAGTGTAAGTGTCTCAAATCTGTTATTTTCTAACTTTCATCATCAAACACGTACAACTATCTGATTGCTCAAGTACTCTAGCTGCACATGTACTATTGAAAACTACTACACAAAGTGGTCAACATACATTAACAAAAGGATTTCCTTCAATCTCCTTTATTCATCGCTAAATGGGATATTTACTTATGCTCTCCCATGCGTGCTTCCAGAGAATATAAACAAGAATCAGTGATGTATTTGATGCAGTAAGAATTGAATGACTCAGGAGAAAGATCACACCAACTCACCATTATATATATGTCTCTGGATACAAGACCATACGAGAACCAAATCATGGAACGCACGTTTGATACCAAGGGAAAGAATGGCATCAATCTGGCATTCTTGGTTCGCATGACAGTCACCTGAAGAGTAGCCAAACATAGTATGTTTCGTTAGCCAAGTGAAATCCTAATCACGAGAAGTCAACTGCATCAAATGAAGTGTGTTTTACCTCACAATGTTGCTTTGAGAAGTCATGGAGGCTACAATAATGGAGAATGCCACATGTACCCAATCGACGATCTTGATGCTGGTTGTGCCTCCAGTTAACAGCAGAGTTGGGAGGAGGACCGAAACCAGGACAACCATACTCAACAGGAAGATAATGGCAGTATAGACCTGAAACAAGATGATAAGCAGTTTATTTAACTAAAAGCAAGGAAAATGTGCAGCGGACATACCCTCGCCTTCCTGGGAGCATAGACGAGATAGACGACAATGCATATGGTTTGGATGATGCATCCAGATGAGTTGATGCCGAGGAAGAGGTAGTCTGCATCTTTCTTGACCGAGGCATAATAGATCCATAATATAGCACCGAGCAAGGCAAGCACATAAGGCACTGATTGGAACTCTTCTGTTGATTTCCTCCTATAAATTCCATAAAATGTTGGGCTGCAATGACAGGATCAAGATTGAATCTTGAAGTTATTATAAAGCGAGAAGAGGGAAACAAATTGACAACTAAAAAAGAGATGCTCACAGTGGTGCAAGGTACGACGTTAATGCCGAGAGAATACCTGCAAAAGGAAGGTTCATGATTAGCAACATGAATTATTTAAGTTTACTCCTTCAACAACAAATAAAATTAGGTTATTTTCTTTGTTCATGAAGACAAGCAACCCAACTAAATGAAGTGGCAAATTGTTTGCCAGGAAATCAAAGAACTCAACACCATAGATCTTCATTTCCATCCACAAAACGCACAAGAACTCTTAGAAACAAACTGCAATGCTGGGAAAGTAGACAGTCAGACACTTTATGATGGCAACTGGCCGAATAAGTACTGGCTGGTGTGGGTTGCTCCTCCTCGGGCTGCTTCTCCGGTGAATATATAAACCATATCCGTAGTAATCATTATCATCCTATTTGCATATGTTGAGGATCATATGGAACATATGTTAAGAAATAAAGCAGATATCAGTCGAAAGATCTAAACACAGATAAAGCAAAAGGAAACATCAGTATGGTCAGCAAGCCCATTATGAACTCAAAAAAATCAAAATGTATCAAATACAAAGAAAACCCTGAACTTGACCAAGCATTGTGCCTAGAAGTACTCTCCTGTTTTCATAAAAAAAGGAAAAAAAGCTCTATGAAATAAACTGAAGAAAATGCGTGGCGAGATCGAAGGTAAAGCATAGCATGAAGTGACATATGTTAAGGAACTGTCAAGAAAGAGAACAGATATCGATTAAAAGATCTAAAAGCAGAAAAAGTAAGAGGAAAAAGAAAAACTATGAACTCAAAAAAAAAAAAAAAAGAAAGAAAAGAAAACGAAAGATAACGAATGCAAATAAAACCCTGAGCAAAATTGACCAGAAAAAGAAAGAAGATCGATGACATAAACTGAAGAACATGAACGAGATTTCTGGACTCGCATGCCAAGCATGCTGACGGGTATACACGCAGCATCCTTCAGAGAAAGGAAAGCCATTGACGGAAACTGGCGGATCGAAGATGGATAGGCCTTCGGTGTGAGGGAAGAAAGTGTAAATTAATAGAGTCGCCTGGAGATCAATGAGAGAAGGAACTGCGCGCATATATCCCTTGTCCACTGAGAGAAGGAAAAACACATGATGGAACAAATTAACTTCGACACTTTCGGTTTAATTAGCTCAAATTGCGGTGCTCTACCGTGTTTTTCCATAATAGCAAGTTGATGGTAGTCAAAGATTCGTAAGCATATCACTTTAATTACAAGTGAATTTTCCTACGTGTCTTAGGTGCAAGTCTAAAAAATAATTAAATTACGTTTAATTTTTAATTTATTCATGATTAAGTATAACTCTTTTCTTTAACTTTAAAAAAGTTGCTTTTGACTGAAAAATTAAGTTATTTTTTACTGAAAATATTCGCAAATCAGAAAGGACTATTCATAAATATAAAAAATTAAAATTTTATACATAATTTAGCTATTTTTTTGAGTTGTATATAAAAGAATCCCGATTTATTAGGAACAAAATGAAAGGTTCAGATTAGAACTCTACATGTCAGCAGAAGCTGACCCTCATTAATCAATCAACCTCAGACAGAAAAATTCTGATACCACCCAAAACCACCTTGAGTAAAAAATGCTCTTTTTCTAACGGTTGGTATTACATTTTGGATAAGTAGAGTGGACGAATGCCAAAATTTTTTATAAAATTTTAAGTTTTGATCAAAATATTTTAATTTTGGACTAATTCAAAGTATTTTAATTTAAAATTCGATTTTAATTTTTACAATATATACTACTCAATTTTTTTATATTATTTTTACGTTAGAAATAACGTTTAGCTTAGATGGTAGGGAATTAATCCCTGCTCACCAAAGTTGGGGTTTTAGCCTTCCTTTTGCAGTTTTTTTTTTCAAATTTGAAGTAATTTTTTACCAAAACAAATTTTTTAATTAATAATTAAAAATAATAAATATGTTTATAATTATTTTCATTATTTTTGAATTTTTAAACTATTTTTAAATCTCAAGTCAAAATTTAATCAAATAAAATTAAAATAATGATTTAACTGAAATTAAAACAAATTAGTTTTGATGAAAATGACTAAAAATGTATCAATTTCAATGGAAGTCAGAATTGACGCTGAAATCAAAATTTAAAACTTTAACTTTTATGGTTCATACTGAGGAACAAGTTTGAATCCCGGAGAAAATGAGTTGTGAAGTAAAATTATATAAGTTTTAATTTTTTAAATAGACATATATAATTCGATAACTTTTTAAATAAATATATGCAAAAACCTCTTTAATAATAATGTTATTATATATTTTTCCTTATTATTTTGGGAAATTTTCCTTCATCATTAAGAGTAACAAAAAATGAGCTAACGGGTAAAGGCGAAAGGCAAAGGCATTCTGTATTAAGACATCAGCTTTAGATAGAGCTGGAACTGCATGCGGTTAGAAGCTCAAGTCACCATTTAGTTTGAGATCAGGATCGGGATCAATAATTTTCAAAATTATTATTTTTATTTTTTAAAAATAATATTACTTATTTTACATTATTATTAAACTAAATTATTATAAGAAATTAAATAGTTTTTAAACTTTAAATTATTATAAGATTAATTTTAATAAAAAAATACTAATGCGGTCAAGTAAATCCTATTTGGTTACTGATCTGGTTAATAGATTGTTAAAATTTTTTATAGACAAAAATACCCTTCGGCGTCGCCAACTGTACATACAGTACTGTTCATCTTCTCCATGCGTAAATGACGTCGCTGGCGGAGCTCGTAGGCCGAGCTCGCGCGCGGAATTTGCCGGCCGAGCTCGAGCGCGAAGCTCGCCGGCCAAGCTCGCGCGCGGAGTTTGGCAGTCGAGCTCCAGCTCGGAGCTCGCCGGTCGAGCTCGCGCGCGGAGTTCGGCAGCCGAGCTCGAGCGCGGAGCTCGCCGATCGAGCTCGCGCGCGGAGTTTGGTGGAGATTTGAGCTGTTGGATCGAGATCCGACGGTTCAGATCAAGTGAGGATATTTTAGTCAAAACCTTATTATAATTTAAATAAATTAAATAATTAGTGCGGTCAAATTTTTAATATTTAAAAAATAATCTGATCAGAACGGGGTCAATCTAGCCCTGACCGATTTTCAAACGACCCCTAAGAAATAGAATGCGTCAAAATTCATGTCTTTTCTACTTTTGAGCTATATGTGTCAATTCGAAGGAACGTGTGGTTGACCACAGACTTCACACCAAAGATTTAGGAAGTTTCCATTTTTCCAGCAGGAGTGAATTTTTTTTTTTTTGAATTTTTATGTGCAACTTTCCACTCTATTTTTAAGCAAATTTTTTCGATTTCACTGTTTGCCTATAATTCGTATTTTTCTAATTTTATAACATGCATCATATTATTGAATTTTAATTAAATTTTAAACCAAAAATTCTACTTTTACTCTAGAATGAAATTTCACCTCACTACTTTTTAAAAATTATAAAAAAATCCTCATTTTCTGAAAATTTTATGAAAAACCATCCTTTTAATAAACATTTACAGAAAAGTTTCTATTTTAATAAAATATTTATTAAAAACCATTGTTTTCATAAAATTTGTTAAAAAACTCAATTTTTTTAAAAAATTACAGAAAAATCCTCATTCTCTGCAAGTTTTCTTAAAAATTTATAAAAATCTCTTGTTCACTTAAAAAATTACAGAAAATTCCACAATTTTTGAAAAATTTGTGGCAAAGCTCTCATTTTAGTAAAAATTTACAGAAAAATTATTATTTTCTTCAAAATTAATAAAAAACCCTCATTTTTTAAAAATAATGCAGAAAAATCTTAGATTACTTAAAATTTTAGCAAAAATTTTGGTTTTCCTAAAAATTTATAGAAAAACACTCATTCTTTAAAAATTTATAAAAAACATTTATTTTTTAAAAATTTATAGAAAAGCACTCATTTTCTCAAAAATTATAAAAAATCTCTCATTTTTTGAAAAATTTGCAAAAGTTCCCTTTTCTTAAAAATTTACAGAAAAATCTTGTTTTCTTAAAAATTTATAGAAAGCCCTCATTTTATTAAATTTTTTTTTATAATTATTAATTTTACTAAGTGGTATTTAAAATATGTATAGTTTTATGCCTTTCATATGAAATATAACACAATAAATTTTGCCTACAAAATTAATTATTTATTTCAATAAATATCTCGAAGGAATATACGTAATAATTTCTTGTTTATTAAAAAAAAAATGATATCTCAAGTGAAATGTGTGCAATACAAATAAAAAATAAGAATTTTTTTACAAATTTTAGAGAAAACAAGGGCTTCTATATATTTTTAATAAAATGAGGGGGGGTTTTGACATTTTTTAGAATCAAAGGGCTTTTGAGCCAATTTTTAAGAAAAAAGTAGTGTTTGCAAATTTTTAAGAAAAACGACTATTTATCGCAAACTTTTAAGAAAATGGTGTTTTTTTGCAAATTTTTAAGAAAAATGAGAACTTTTTACAAATTTTCAAGAAAATGAGCACTTTTCATTAATTTTTAAAAAATAAAAATTTTTCTATAAACTTTTAAGAAAACAAAGACTTTTTTAAATATTTTAAAAACTTTGAGGCTTCTGATAAATTTTTAACAAAACGAGAAATTTTTAAAAAAATTTTAAGAGCATAAGAATATTTAATAATTTAAAATATTTAATTGCTTTTATTAATTTTTAAGAAATCAATGGCTTTTTTGGGAGTCACAAGACATGGAAACGACCAAAAGAAGAAATGGGGCAAACAAAGAGGTGAGTATCTGACCGGGCAAGGTTTTAATTAATCAGGAATAGTCTATTTGTTTACTAGCCTTTCTCCGATTCACTATCTTTCTAAATTTTTGAAAGTATGCGGGTTTTTTGATCAATTTTCAATAAAAAAAATATTTTTTCAAATATTTAACAAACTGAGTGATTTTCTGCAAACCTTTATGATTTTCCTGTAAATTATAATCAAATAAAAAAATGAGAACTTATATAAAAATTGAATTAAGGGTAAAATAAAATTTTCGGTAAAATTTTAATTAATATTTTGTAAGTTACAAAATAAAAAAAAATATAATTGTTTAAGTTATAGAATAAAAAAATTATAGATAAATATCAAAATCACATAGTTGTTTATAACTAGAGCATATTTAAATAATTATACGTTGAAGCCTTTTTTTTTTCATAGTGCGTTATTTTGGTCGATATGTCAATTTTGCTAATATTTGTTATAAGTTTGATATAAAGTCAAATGAGGTATTAAAAATTTGGAGACTTTATGTTTTTAATCAAGTGAACCATTTTTTTTTTATAGACCGTGTTATTCTCTTGATTTTGACAAATATTTATCCACAATATTTCCTTTGAAGTTGATGGTGGTCAAAGATTGGTTAACATATCGCTTTACAAGTGAATTCTGTTATGTTACTTTTAAAAAAAAATTTAGGTAAAATTCCTTAAAAATAATTAAATTATATATAAATTTTTAACCTTTTTTTTAAAAATTTTTTACAAAGTTTTAGATCGCTAGGTTAAAAAATTATTTTTTACTCAAAATTTTCACAAAGAAAGGATTATCCATAATTATAAAAAACTAAAAATTTATACATAATTTAACTATTATTTTAAAATTGTACCTAAAAAACTATAAAAAAAAAGGGGTTTTAAAAAACCCTGATTTATTAAGAACACAAAAAAAGTACTATACATCTGAAATCTCATCTGAGACTCCGATGGCACATTTGGCTGGTTAGGACTTTCAAAAAAAAATAGAATTCGAGATAAAAATGAAAAACTAATTAAGAGAAGGCATCGATGTAATAAATACAAGGATTTTGGGCTTCATGCCAGAACTTACAATGAGTCATAATTTACATCTATTCTAAATGAAGGCACTCAACCATCCACTAGTTTTTCTTCAATAAATAGGAGAGATAAATAAGATAATGGATTACACGTCTTAATCTTTTATATTTTATTATCCACTTCACTTATTCAATATAGTAACATATTTCAATGTTCGAAATTCTGCAAGAGTGAAAATAGATAGGGCAATAAGGGAGTATAGTGACATTACATAGTTCAATGAGCATTATATTAAGAGATTAACTATTTGTGCTTCATTTTTTTAGGGATTTAAGAGGTGCAAATGTGGAACAAGAAGCCACCTGCTGAATAAAAGCAAGTGTACCTACCTCCAACACTTAAAGAGTGTACCTACTTCCAACACTCAGAGCTAGGAGAGGCCAAGGAAAATAAGAAGAGAGCATACTGAAGGTCTAAATTATGTATTCTCTTGATGTTGCTATTAATTAACCACTTAAACTTGTTTGAATAAAATTGGATGATTATTTTGAATATAGATTTAGATGGATGTTTTAATTATTGCTAATTATGCTTGTTACTCATGGATTTTAAATGATTATATATAATTATTGTTGACATATGTATGCTTATGTAAGATTATATTTTATAGTGAGTCTAAATTTATTTTCTTGATTTATGTGTGTTTTTGGATACTTTTGAATATTGAGGTGATCGGAATGGGAAGAAAGAATTTGGCATGAATTGGGATTTCATGTCAGTCTCAATTTTGGTCGTTCGAATGCAACAGACATAAACTAAAAAAATGTCTATAAAAATCGATTGTCCAAACTACCAGTCTCTAGTTTAGTCATCCAAACATGATTGTTTAGTTGTCCGAATTTAAGAAATAGAAACTAAAAAATATATTTGAAAAAATTGATCATTTGATCTTTACGTTTGGTTGTTAGAACACTTAGATTTGCCTGTTCGAACTCTAATGCTTGATTATTAGAACACGAGAGGACCCCAAATTTTTGATAATTTTTTTTGGTCCAGAGCTAGAACCCAAAAGAAAAAGGTCAAATCTTGCTGTCCGAGCCCAATAAGAGCCCTACAAATTTCATTAGTGGCAATCTTGTGATTTAGTGGTAAAATTTTATTAAATTATAAGGATAAAATTATAACTTTACCGAAAAAATAATATTAAAATTTTTGAGAGGTATATATATAAAAGGATATTTTGGTTATTTTACCTCAATTTGTTATCTCAATTAACAAACTCCAAGAGTATTAGTGCAAGAAATTTTATAAGGGATATTTAGTACAATTATAATCTTTTGAGTGATAGACATGTAAAATTAGAACTTTTGAGGGATATCTACGAAAAAATCTTACATGTACATATATTATTTATATGATATTATAAAAGTGAGCTCTCAAGTCGAGAGACTAAATGAGTTGGTTTTAGCTCGAACTCAAAATTAAACTTGTTTTGTTAATAAGTCAAGTTTCGAATTAAATGGGCGCTCGTTATGTGCAAATACTAAAAAATTTTGGTTTTTTTGACATTAGGGACATTTGTCAGTCTTTATACGCAAAATCCCCCGCATCAAAGTAGCGCAATACGGATCCAAGCAGAGCAGGCCATGCAACGGGGTTTGAATTTGACAACATCGCATCGATAATCATCGTAGGTTCCAAATGGACACCAATTTCGGGCACGATCCAAGTCGCACTCAACGATCAATCGGAAGTTTCGGAAGTCACATGGTGTAGTTTCGAAAGAAGAGCAGGAAATAGTATGTCTACATTGCTGTAGTTGATTGGATTTGTGAACAAGTTCAACTCTTCGGGGGTTGATCCTACTGTAGTTGATCTTTTGGAATGTGCCAAAGGAGTTACTTTTTGTCCATGCATCAGGAAAGTTACTGGCAAGCGCCTCTTCCTTCGCTACATATTCTATGCTTCTGCCAGTTGGAGACCATGGATCCTCTAATCAGTTGCTAGAAGAGAATGCTTCACCATTCTCTCGCAAAAAGTTGGGTTGCCTTTCTGAGAAATCAAATCCTCTATTCCATCTACATAACTCTAGCTGCATGGAAGCAAAGAGATGTTGGATTCGCAGTAGAAGGTTCACGAATCATCTTATTTCAACTAAATTTTTTCACTAAGTCTTGGCAAAGCCTCCATTTTCAGAGAGAATCTTCAAGAGAATAGCATGAGGAATCACAACAAGAGACCACCGAGAAGCATTAGAAAGATCTACATACGAGACCCGATACTCTCTTTCTTTTTTTTTCTCTATTCTTTCTATTTCTCTCTAGTTCAACCTTAATACTATATCACACCTAAGCTCTATGTATTATAATATATTTATAGATTCTTATTGAATATGAGTTTTACTCTAATTACAACTCCAAAAATTACAAATTAATCATAAGTCTAAATCTAATTTTGGATTTTTTTACTTTAATTCAAACTTTAATTCGAGTTCGAGATACCCAAAACTCAATAATCTCCACCTTGGTTTGAACTCGGATATGTCATCATCACGAATCTTCAGCCGTCATCTCTCATCCAGCCCCTGCCCCTGGGCTATTAACTTATTCAGCTAATCGCAAGATGCGAACTCGGGCCAACCTCGAATTCGCTCTTCATGCCTATAGTCTTGTATTTTTGGATAGCTTTTTTGGATGACCTATGTCTGCTACTATGACAAAAGTAACTCGAGAAGAACGTTTATTTTCCATCAAATCACTCCGAGTATCATACTTCCTCTTTATTATTGTAGTCATCGGACTCCACCTGCAATGGTGTTTCCTACTAATCTATAAACATTGCCACACTTCTCTCCTTCCATCAGGATTTTAATACCGCGTGTCACCTTCATGACTCCATCTCTTGCTGAATAATTACAACCTTTTGAGTCCAGTACATCAAGTGAAATTAGATTACTTCGTATTTTAGGGACATGCCTCATCCCAATAAGAGTACGAATTGCTCCATCAAACATCTGAATTTTGACTGTTCTCACACCGACTATTTCACAGGTTGAATTATCGCTCAACCAAACAGTACTTTCTTCTTATTCTTCTCATAAGAAGTAAATCAATTCTTCCTGAAGCAAATATACTAAGAACTACCAAAATCTAAAATCCACTTACCTGAAGTGCTGATTTTTGCAGATACTATAAGAATGTCTTCATCCGCACTATTCTCAGAAGTATCATCCACTATTGCCGTTGCCATATTGAAAGACTCTATCTTCCCACGTTCAGGACAATACCGTTTGATGTGGTCATACTTCTTACATGAATAATATTGTACTTTCTCTTTCAATTTTGATTTGGATCGTTGTTTGCTTTTTTCACGTTCTCTTAATCTTCCTTTTTTGTAAGTCACTAATCCTTCACCAAACTCTATATTAATATTGGAGTTTCTCCTTTTCTCGTTAGAAAGAAGACTATATGCACATCTTCCATCTTGAGAGTTTTTTTATTATAAAAAATTGTGATCACAATATGATCGTATGAAATAGAAAGAGACATCAGGAGAATCAGTACTTTATCATCCTCTTTAAACTTCATATCAATTTTCAGCAAATCATTGATAATCTGATTGAAGGCATTCATGTGAAGTAATATAGTTGTACCTTCGTTCATATGTAATCCGTACAACTGTTGTTTCAAGTAGAACTTATTCGTGAGGCTTTTTGACATGTACAATTTTTTGAGTTTTGTCCAAATGTTCATCGTTTTCTCTTCGTTAATGACATTATAAAAAATCTCATTAGTGAGGCTTAAAATAATTAAATTCAATGCCTTTTGATCAATCTTCTCCCAATTTTCATCGCTTATATTGACCGGCCATTTTTTTTTCCTCTAACGTCTTTTGCAGATCTTGACAACTAAGAACTGCCTTCATCTTCTTCTACCATAAAATAAAATTTATCTTGCCGTCAAACTTCTCCACATCGAGTAAGGATTTTGCCATTTTGGTTGTTTGCTCCTAAGCTCTGATACCAATTATTGGGATTTGTAGCGGAATGTTTAAGAATCACCTTATTCTCAAACGATACAAAAAATGAGAAATAATACAAGATAAAATAAAATAATAAGATAAAACAGCGAGTAATCTACTATAAAAAAAGACTTTATAAAAGTTTATAAGAAAGACTGCATTCTTTCTTATTCAACTAAACTCTTTCACCAAATCTCGACAACGCTTACACCTTTAGAGAGAATCTTCAAAAGAATACCATGAGAAACTACTACAAGAGATCACCGAGAAACACTAGAAAGATCCATACACGAGAGCCGACACTCTCTCACTTTCTCTTTTGTCTATTCTCACTATTACTCTTTTTCTATTTCTCTCTAATTCAACCTCAATACTATATCACACTCAGGTCTTATGTATTATAATATATTTGTAGATCCTTATTGAGTCTGAATTTTACTCTAATTACAACTCCTAATATTATAAATTAATTATAAGTTTAAATCTAATTTTGGATTTCTACTTTAGGTCAAACTCTAACTCGAGTTTGAGATAGCCAAAACTCAACAAAGAAAGCCATTGACATCCATAGCAAGAAGAGGGTTAAGACCCCATATTTGCATGGGAAATTCTATGATCACATGGATAAAGTGATTGTTGATGCCAACACTCTCCAAAATGCAAATGATATCACTCGACTAAATTCTAACTTTGAATTGGCATAAAAGTCAGATGATCTTGGTTTTCTTTCTATGGCAGTACAGCTTGCACGGGGGAAATTTGATGTGAAAGCAAATACTTTCTGTGTTATCAAGGAGCAAAAGAAAAGAATGCCCGGTGCTTACTAGGTTAAAGGTAAAAGTCATTCAAAAAGCGATAAGTGTAGTACTTGAGGTTGCATTTCTCTAAGATCCTTTATGGTTGCAGAAGTGGGAGGGGCATCCTTTGGCTTTGAGGTATGTATATAAAGAGACACAAAAACCTGATTGGTGTTTCACATAATGTATGAATCAGGTGGCCAATGAGAATCTCATCTCCAAACTTACCTTGCCGATGGAAGAAAAGATTAAAGATGACAACTTGTTTCCCTTCATCCATTGCTTGTTTGATGCTCGCGTTCTTAATCGGACCTTTGGAGGCTTCTTTCCTCAAGAAGGAGTTCTCCCCCTAATATTGATGGACATATATCTTCATATGCTTGACCGTGAGATTTTCAAAAATATGCATGAGATACGAAGGGCTTGGGTCTGATTCAATTGGTCATCAAAATGTGCAACATTCAAAGCTGCGAAGTTGGATAAGGAGACAAATAGACGGTAAAGATGGTAACGAAGTATCTGTTCACGGTCCGGACATAAGACTGCATGCTTGTAGATAGATGGACGAGTTATTTGTTGCCGTTTCAGGTTCCAAATATTTTGCATTCAGAGTAAAAAATGAGATCACAAATTATTTACAGGATTTTCTGGACCTGGATTTGAAAGCCTAGATGAACATAGTGCGTATGAATGATAAATCTCATGGTGCACAGTTTCTTGGTACAATGATTCGAGCAATTGCTGAAGAAAGCGATGTAGTAAAAGCAGTGCACAAGCTGAAGGACAAGGTGAAGCTCTCTGATTTTCGAAAGAAAGAAATTTGGATGCTGGGATAGTTAGAATAGGCAAGAAGTCCTTGGTTTATGGTCTGAAAAGGATCAAAGAATCAGAGATCAAGGCGCTTAAGCTCCGCACTCCATTGTTGGATCATATTGCTCAGTTTCTCAAAGATGGCATGAAAACAGACCACCGGTTCAAGTCCTTGCTCCAGATTTGGTTGCAAGATGTCAATGCTAAAGCTGAACCTGGTGAGGATGCGGTTCTATCTAAATGCATTGCTGAGCCAGCACTACCACAGGATCTAAGTGAGTCATTTTACGACTTCCAACATCAAGCCGAGGAGTCCATTTCCTCAGAAACAACCTCCATCCTTGTGTTGCCTCCGAGGTTGAACATTAGCAATATCTACTGTAGTTACCAAGATGGAAGCACCTATCAGGTTTATAAAGAAAAGCCTCAATCGCTACAGCTTGATCGACTTTGAGGGATCCCCGAAGCGTGTCCCACCACTAGTCTTGCGAGACAATGATTTGATAACTAGTTGGTTCTGGGGCCTAGCTTGCAGGTGGCTAAAATGGTATTCAAAATTGGACAACTTTGTAGACGCCAAAGCGTTGATAGCTTCATGCATCAGGAAATCGTGCATTAGAACTCTAGCAACTAAGCATCAGACGTATGGAGTTGTGATAGAGAAGCAGTTCGAGTCAGAGATGAGTATCATTCTAGTGACAGAAGATTTGTGTTGCGGAAAATATCGATGTCCACCACAATTCACGATATAGAGGAAGAACAGAAAAGAGGAAAAAATAACACACAATAGATATATTTTAGGAAGACGATCCAGAGAATATTATATTGATTAGAAGAGAAAGAGAAGATTACAACGATGGAGACAAAACTCCAATATCACTAATTCTCACAAAAGACTAAGTAGCCTGACCATCACAAGACGTATTGAGAGTATTGATCTATATATATATCTCTCTCTCTTGAAACCCTTACATCAATGGTGTATTTATAGATGTGGCCTAATGATGTTTGAGTCAAAGTAGAAGACTGACTCAAATAAGACTTCTACTAATTTAAGACTTCTAGTAGAAGATAAATCTAGATAAGGATTAGGCTCATTAAATAATTTCCTAATATAATTAAGACTAACCGGAAAATCCGGATTTGAGACACCATAAAACCAACAATCTCCACCTTGGCTCGAATCATCTTATTTTTTGAATTTGAATCTTCAATAGATGTCTTTTCCATTACCTCTTGGGATAGGATCAACGACCTTGGATATTGATCAAGTCCAAACAGAGCTTGAACTTATCAATTGGAATTACCTTCGTCAACATATCTGCAGGATTTCTTGAAGTATGAATCTTTTGTAAAGAAATCTCGCCGTCTTCAATAATGTCCCGAATAAAATGAAATCGGACATCTATATGTTTTGATTTGGCATGGTACATTTGGTTCTTCGCAAGGTGTATGGCGCTCTGACTGTCGCAAAAAATAGGAAGAACATGTTGAGAAAAACCAATTTCACTTGCCAAACCTTTTAGCCATAGAGCTTCTTTGACGGCTTCTGTAGCTGCCATATACTCAGACTCTGTTATACATAATGCTACAGTTGACTGTAAGGTACACCTCCAACTAATAGGTCCTCCACAAAGAGTGAAAAGATAACCAGTGAGGGATCGAAGTCGATCAAGGTCTCCAGTATAGTCTGAATCGACGTAGCCAATAATTTTGGCCTCTTGCACTGTGTTCCTGTCGAAACATAAACCAATATTAAGAGTACCTTTGATATATCTCAATAGCCATTTCACAGCCAGCCAATAATGCTCTTTTCCTAGATTTATCATGTAACGACTAACAACGCTGACTGCTTGTGCAATATCAGGTCTTGTGCATACCATAGCATACATTAGACTTCCAACAGCACTTGAAAATGGGATGTTCTCCATGTATGCATGCTCTTCATCTGTAGAAGGACATTGTTGAGTTGAAAGCTTGAAGTGAGATGCCAAAGGAGTACTGACGGGTTTTGAATTCTGCATGTGAAAACGAGAAATAATCTTCTTGAGATACTTGCTCTGTTTGAGCCATAATTTTTCATGCTTTCGATCTCGATCAATCTCCATACCGAGAATCTTTCTTGTAGCACCTAAATCTTTCATCTCAAATTCCTTTTTTATTTTAAACTTTAAATCATTCAGTAGAGATATGTCTTGAGTAGCGATAAGCACATCATCAACATAAAGAAGTAATATAATAAACGAGTTATTGGCATGCAAATTAAAATAAACACAGCAATCATGTTTGCAGTGAATGAAATCTTGTCCCAGCATAAAACTGTCAAACCTTTTATACCATTGCCTTGGAGACTGTTTTAAACCATAAAGTGATTTGTTCAACTTGCAGACAAAATTTTTCTTGTCTTCTTGGATAAACCCTTCAGGCTGTTGCATAAAAATTTGTTCTTCTAATTCTCCACGCAGAAAGGTAGTTTTGACATCAAACTGCTCTAACTCAAGATTATGAAAAGCAACTAAAGCAAGTAGAAACGAATAGATGTGTGTTTAACCACAGGAGAAAAAATTTCATTAAAGTCAATACCCTCCTTTTGTGAATACCCTTTTGCAACTAAACGAGACTTGAATTTAACACCATCTATTTCAGAGAAATCCTCTTTCTTTCGAAATACCCACTTGCAACCAATTGCTCTTTTACCTTCTGGTAATTTCACCAGATCCCAAGTATGGTTCTTTTGAAGGGAATCCATCTCTTCATTCATAGCAGCTTGCCACTGAGAAGAATTCTTATCCTGCACTGCTTCTTTATAGGAAGAAGGATCACCATTGTCAGTAACTAAAGCAAAAGCTACCATATCTTCAAAACCATACCTCTCAGGTGGCTTTATTTTTCTTTGAGATCTTCGAAGTGGAGACTTTTCAGAAACTTGATTCTTAGAATTTTCTTGAGAGTTGGACATATCCTGAATATCTTCTTCTGAAGGAACTACATGCTCCACCTCCACTTGCATTATATCATTAGGATCTTTCTTGAGAGATTTTAGCATAACACTTTCATTAAATACTATGTCTCTCTCAATAATTACATTTGAAATAGTAGGATCCCACAAACGATAGTCTTTGACGCCTTTGGCATAACCCAGGAAAATACACTTTTTGGAACGTGCATCTAACTTATCCTTGACAACATGCACATAAGCAGGGCAACAAAAAATCTTTAAAGAAGAATAATTTGCAGGATGACCAGTCCATACTTCTTCAGGAGTCTTGCAATTAATGGCTGTTTGAGGAGAGCGATTCACAATGAAGCATGCTGTATTGATTGCTTCTGCTCAAAAATCTTTATCAAGATTAGCTGTACTGAGCATACTATGTGCTTTCTCCAACAAGGTTCTGTTCATCCTTTCAGCCACACCATTTTGTTGAGGTTTTCCTGGGATGGTAAAGTGGCGTTTGATGCCTTCAGCTTCACAGAATTTGAGAAATTCTGTTGATTTGTACTCTCCGCCATTATCACTTCTGAGGTATTTAATTTTTCTACCAGTCTTTTTTTCAACTGAAGTTTTCTATCGTTTGAAGACAGAAAACACTTCGGCTTTGTGATGCAAAAAATAAATCCACACTTTTCTGGAAAAGTCATCAATAAATCTGATAAAATAACGAGCACCAGATTTTGATGGAATAGGAGAGCACCACACATCAGAATGAATATAATCAATTAAGCCTTTAGTGCAATGAATACCGGTGTTAAACTTTACCTTGGACTGTTTACCATAGAGGCAATGTTCGCAGAAATCCAATTTGCATGAGTTGAGGCTTTTCAGTAATTTTCTTTTGTTGAGCTCACTTAAAGTTTCCTCACTCATATGACCGAGACTCATATGCCATAAGTGGGTCATATCAGAAGAAGAGGCCTGAGAAATTGCTACTCCACCTGCAATGATTTTTCCTACTAACTCATATAAATTTCCATGCTTTAGGCCCTTTATCACTATCAATGAGCCTTTAGCAACATTAAGAACTCCACCAGCAGAATCCAAAGCACCCAAAGAGATCAAATTCTTTTTCAAATCAGGAACATGTCTAACATCAGGAAGAGTTCTAATAATATTATCAAACATCTTAATTTTGATTGTTCCAATTCCAACAGTTTTGCATGGATTGTTATTACCCATCAAAACCAAACTACCATCATAGGACTTGTAGTCTTCAAACCAATTCTTATTAGGACACATGTGGTAAGAACAACCAGAATCAAGAATCCAAATATCATGGTAACGATCAAAATTAGAACTAATAGAGAGAACGTTACCCAAATTATCATCAGAACTTCCGTCAACAACTGACACTTGTTCTTTGGCTTGCTCTTTAAATTGAGATTCTCTTTCTTTCTTTGCTTTGAGCTTCCAATAATCTTTAATTGCATGTCCCATCTTCTTACAATACCTGCAATTTATTTCTTTGGATTTGGATCTAACGACCTGTCCTTGATCTTTCTTTGGTACAACCTCTAACAATTAATGCTTCTGAGTGTGACACATCCCCTCCAATCTTTTTTAAATATTCATTAGATAGAAGGGCAGCAGAAATATCATCAAATTTTAAATCCTTCCCATACATGAGAGTAGTTTTAAGATTCTCAAGAGAAGGAGGTAAAGACGATAATAAAATAATTGCCTTATTTTCATCTTCAATTTTAACATCAATGCTTAACAATTGAGAGACAAGTTTATTGAAAGTATTAAGATGATCAACTATATTCGTACCTTCTGTCATTCGAAAATTGAAGAGCTTCTGCTTTAAATAAACTTGATTTGAGATAGACTTACTCATATACTGTTTCTCCAGCTTTTTCCATAACTCTGAAGGTGATGTTTCATCAAGAAACGGATAAAGTACCTCATCGATAAGACTGAGGATGATTGTGCTATGTGCGCTAGCCTTCTGGTTTTTCCAGACACTTTCGATGACATCTTCAGTCTTGACGTCCTCCAATGTGTGTCTCAACCCTTGTTGAGTAAGAATTGCACGAACTCTTGCTTGCCAAATAGGAAATCCTTGCTTTCCATTGAATTTCTCTATATCGAACTTCGTAGTAGACATGTTGAACCAAGCTCTGATACCACTTGTTGCGGAAAATATCGATATCCACCATAATTCACGATATAGAGGAAGAACAGAAAAGAGGAAAAGATAGCACACAAGAGATATATTTTAGGAAGACGATCCAGAGAATATTGTATTGATTAGAAGAGAAAGAGAAGATTACAACGATGGAGACGAAACTCCAATATCACTAATTCTCACAAAAGATTAAGTAGCCTGACCATCATAAGACGTATTGAGAGTATTGATATATATATATATATATCTCTCTCTTGAAACCCTTACATCAATGATATATTTATAGATGTGGCCTAATGATGTTTGAGTCAAAGTAGAAGACTGACTCAAATAAGACTTCTACTAATTTAAGACTTCTAGTAGAAGATAAATCTAGATAAGGATTAGGCCTATTAAATAATTTCCTAATATAATTAAGACTAACCGGAAAATCCGGATTCGAGACACCATAAAGCCAACAGATTTGCAAACTGAACTAGCATCAATCCCATCCAACTCGCATTGCAGTGACCACAATGAAGCTTTGATGGATGGCATCTGTTACAACTGGCTTTGTGTGCTCTCTCTTTCCAGAGTGAAGGTTCCTTTGCATGTGTGTTCAACAACTTTATGACGGGTTGTTTGGTTTTGAATCCATGTATACATTGCATGTGAAGGAGAGGCAAAAGTTCCCAGGTTGGAGGACAAGATTCGCTATGGCAATTCACCCCAGTTTGCATTGAAGGAGAATTAGATTGTGCAATCAGCATGTTAAGGATTTGTATTTACCATATATCCCTCTTCAATCCATGGAGTTTGGCGCTTGGAGCAGATGCTTGGTAATAGTGTTATACTAAAGGGTGATTCCAGATGGTACTCATGATCTCATCATAAATCGGTGCAATTCAACTCCTAATTTGATAAAAGTAATTATTATATCTGAAATGATAATTTTCGAATATATTTATAAATAAAAATCTTCAAAAAGTTTATTTATAAATAAATAAATATTGAACTTGTAATTTAAGATTTCAAAATCTTCAAAGTCCTTTTTGCAAAATCTTATTTAAAAATAATAAAATTTGAATTTATTTGTAAATAAAAATTTTGAAAGGACCTATTGGTAAATGTTAAATATTAAAGTTATAATTTAAAATTTATTAAAGGGTTTATTTGTAATAATAAATTTTTTTAAAGTTTAAACTTTCAGTTCTTTTTATAAATTTTTATTTAAAAATAATAAAATTTGGACCTTATAAATAAAAATCTTCAATGGTTTTATTTAAAAAATATAAATATTAACATTGTAATTTAAAATTGATGGAGGATTTGTTTATAAAAATAAAATTTTCATAAATTTTGAAATCGTCACGGGGTAAATTTTATTTAAAAAATGTTAAATGACTTATTTGAAAATTTAAAATTTTCAAGGGCATATTTATAAATGTATAAATATTAAATTTATAAAAATTGTATGAAGAATTATTTGTAAAAAAAAAAAAAATTTTGGAAAAAGAGAGGAAAATAAAATGTTAATAAAAACATTTTACAAACAAATAAAATAAAAAATTTTGAGGATTTAAATAAAAATTTATAAAAAATAAAAAAGAGAGTTGTACGTAAATACTAAAATCTAGATTTACTCATAAATAGGATAAATCTTGTTGGATTGTACGTAAAAAAACTCAAAATTAAAATTATAAAAAATTTCTTATGAAATTATTATACCGATATTTCTTTTTTTTTTAGTTCATTCCAAATAATGTCAAATGAAATATGATCCAAATATTTTTCAATTTAACGATAAATAAACAATCGATGAAATTTTTTTAATATATATAATAACCTAAAAAAATAATTTTTTATAAAAATTTTAAAAAATTATATGCAATTGACTCTTTATTTATTCCAGTTTTTTGCTCCAGTCTTTGAAAAATATTAGGGTTCTCGCCATTGAAAATGTTATGCTTCGCTGGATCCTCCCGTTGACCGCCGGGCTTCTACTTCATCCACCTTCTCCGTTTTCTCCTTCCCTTCTCCGTATTCTATGCCTTCTTCGATCCACGTCGAGCTCATCGGTTGCAATCCTATCACCTGTTTTGTCTTCTCTCTCTTTCTTGAGCTCTAGATCTGAAACTAGTATAAGATTTCCTGCAGTAGTCACTGCTTTCTATCTTCAGGCAATTTGTACAGCAGGCTCTCTCTTCTCTTGAGCAAGCACATCTCTGAGGAACGCGGACGTCAAGGCCGACCTCATCGGCAGCAGGTTCTACATGAATTTGGAGCAAAGTATTAGCTTGGCTTTATTACTAAATCTGAAGCATGTTCTAAATTTTGAGTCTATTTTGCGGTTTAATTAGGAGTTTAGTTTAACCCAACAGCAACAAGGATCCCTAGTCTTACAGGCTCAAGTATGCAGAAGGTTATATATAGTAATAACAAAAACAAGCAGCAAGACTCCAAAATACTACTACCAAATACCTGATTATTTCTTCTATTTATCCAAACGTTTTTTAAGATTCTATGATCATTCTTACTCACATCCAAACACAAAAGAATTTGAAAAACCTACGTGATTAAAATCCTACATGACTCACTACTCATTCAACTAGCTAATTAATGGAGATTTTCTCACAGTCATCTCAATAAAAAACGTTCCCTTAATAGTGTAGCACATATTGTATATTGTACAACAAAGAAGAAAGCTTTAAGCTACAGTTTATGTTATTCTTCTACAAAAGCTGTAAGTTGCAAGCTATGTCATGAGGCACCAAATCTCCTTCAATGCAGTAGTATATTCTTACATTGCGTCAGCCTTAATGTTATCCTCCACAACCTTCTCTTTGACTGCTGCATGGTTCAGCATGGCCATGTTGATTGCATTTTCTGGTGCCCGAGGCTCTTGCACAGCCTCCTTTGCAAACTTGTATTTTAGGTAGACCAGCATTTGCATTAAATTGAGGAATATGCCCACTGCATTTGGAATCTACATTCATCAACAAGAGCATCCCAGTTAGTGTTAAACAATGGATTACTGAGTATGAAAGACTTGGTGAAATGCAGCATATTTAGAAATTATTGATGATTTCAATCATTAGGGTCCTGATTTTGATGTGCTTAACTTAGTCATTGCCTTTACCAAAATGGTCATGTAAAAGTGCAGGACATTAAAAATTTTCAAAACAATATAGCTATATGCAAAACAATTGTCCTACTGCTCCACCCCCACTTCCTTTGGTCACACTAATTAGATATCCATCAGTCTTATACAACTGACAGCAAATAATTAAAGTTCAAGTTTATAAAGGCATTCATTTGGCATACCGAGCTAGTAGCTGTCACAAATGTTTGCTACAGATTTGTTTTCTTCTTTTTTGCATCAATACTAATGATTTGTGGAGCTTGACGTCTGAAAAGATTCAGTTGAACTTGTGACAGTGTTACATCTCAGATATTTTCTTCCAAATTTGTGAATTAGCAGGTAAACTTTCTTTTGCTAAGCAGTGATAAGTTTTGAGTGAAGCGTGCACTAGTGATATTTGCTTGTCATTGTGGTTATGTGGTTACACAAGATAGTTATTCCTTTACTGCTGATTTGTGAAGTTTGAAATTTGTTAGAAGATTCATTTTTTACTCCTTTACTGCTGATTTGTGAAGTTTGAAATTTGTTAGAAGATTCATTTTTACTTGTAGCAATATTACATCTAAAATGGTTTGTTTCCCAAATAAATGAAAATAGCAACTCAAGGAGTGTTTCTAGTGATGCAACTCAATATGCATGCTGGGCTTATGTGCATGATTAAGTAAAATACTGCTTACTACACCATATGTGGACTTTTTCGGCGCTTCTAGTCCACCATTGGCAAATTATTGATGACACTAATATTTTAGCACCGCCAATAATTATTATTAATAGTGCTAAAAAATTAACGCTGTCAATAATACTGATCATTAGCATCAATAAAACCTGACACACCAATCCGATTCAAAATCTCTAATTATCGATCACCTCCAGCCCACGGCCGCCGTTCGTGTTGTAACTACGAGATCGGTCATTCTAAGATTATATCTTGGTCCTTCTCCAAATTCTGGTGAAGTAAGCAATCTTGGTAAATTCATAGTGAAATGTAGGCGATTGTCCAAACTGAGATTGTTTATTTGACTAATTCTTTTGTACCATATTTTGGTCTACCGCATAGCTTAAGATATGAACTAAAATTTGTTATTTTGTAGTATACATGAGAAACTTATTTGTAATACTAATACATAACTTTTGTAAGAAATTAAGAAAGTTTTGAAAGTAGCATCCTAACAGTAAGGCGATGTTGTGGATAACCAAGTTAGTTTAAAAGAGACTTCGTCAACTTTTCAGACTGCTCAAATAAATTTTGTATCAATTCTATTATATAAATTTTTAATTTTTGATTGTATTCATTTAGACTTATACGAGAAAACCATCTATGAGTTGGCAAATGAGAGCAAAATATATAGATACAGGCATGAAGTGATTTTCTTCCTTTTCTAGTATGATTTTTGTTGTATTTTATATTATGTAACAATTATAACAACTTATATTTTCAATATGTTCAACCGTGGTTGTATTTCAATATATATAAATTATGGTTTATATTTTATGTATCAATTATATTGTTTATAAATATAAATATATGTAGCCTATCGTAAAATTAGGGTTAAGATATGGTATGAGACCACGGTGCGCCGATACTGAAGCATAATAACACCGTAAATTAGCATTGAAAATGTCTTTTAGGAGCTTTAGGAGCGGTAATTTAGTGTAATGAATATTCATGAAGTTACTTAACACGAAACTTGACTAGTACTGATAACAATTTAGTGACACTAATTTTATTTTTAATGGCGTTATATTAGCGTAGAAAATAATAGAAAATGCTATAGTACCTTGTGTTGGAAAATAAGGGAAAGGAAGTGGGAAGAAGATATTTTCTAGAAAAAGCTTTTTATATTTCTTTTCATCTAATAAACCATTACAAATAAAAGCTACATATGGCCATAATATGATCTTTCAACTACAACTAGGTACATGAAGAAGTAACTCATTTTTGTGGTTTAGTAATTATTGGCGTATCAAACTCTGACTTCTAAATACAGTAGCCGTTTCATATGAAATTGAGACAGAAAAAAGTTCAGATTCATGTTCATAAAGTTATTCATTTGGGATAATCTCCTACGGGATTGGTTGATGTTATGTATACAAGTAGCAATTGTGACAAATTCTTACTGCTGATTTGTTTTTCTTTTCTAGCAAGGCAATTGGATTGTTGAGTTTGAAGGTTGATAAGCTTCAGTTTTACTTATAACAGTCGTACATCTGATTTAAAGTTCCCCTAATTTATGAAATAGCAAGTAAACTTCATTTTCTGTAACTCTAATGTCAAGGAGGGAGTATGTTGCCTTCTGTTGATGTAACTCAGCATATTGTGTTCATGTGAGTACATAAAATAGTAGCTGTTCTTTAATGATGCAATGATTTGGGTGTAAGTGATTCAAATCTGTTGTTTTCTAGCTTTCATCATCAAACATGTACAACTATCTGATTCCTCAAGTACTTTTGCTGCACATGTACTAGTGAAAACTACTACACAAAGGAGTCAACATACATTAACAATGATAAGGATTTCCTTCCATCTGCTTTATTCATTGCTAAATGGGATATTTACTTATGTTCTTCCATGCGTGCTTCCAGAGAATATAAACAAGAATCAGTGACGTATTTGATGCAGTAAGAATTGAATGACTCAGGAGAAAGATCACACCAACTCACCATTATATATATGTCTCCGGACACAAGACCATACGAGAACCAAACCATGGAACTCAACATGTTTGATACCAAGGGACAGAATGGCATGAATCTGGCATTCCTGGTTCGTATGACGGTCACCTGAAGAGTAGCCAAACATAGTATGTTTCGTTAGCCAAGTGAAATCCTAATCACAATAAGTCAACTGAATAAACTGTAGTGTGGTTTTCCTCACAATGTTGCTTTGAGAAGTCATGGAGGCTACAATAGTGGAGAATGCCACATGTACCCAACCGGCGATCTTGATCCGGGTTGTGCCTCCAGTTAACAGCAGAGTTGGGAGGAGGACCGAAACAAAGACAACCATACTCAACAGGAAGATAATGGCAGTACAGACCTGAAACAAGATGGTAAGCAGTTTATTTAACTAAAAGCAAGGAAAATGTGCAGTGGACATACTCTCGCCTTCCTGGGAGCATAGACGAGATAGACGGCAACGTATATCGTCTCGATGATGCATCCAAATGAGTTGATGCCGAGGAAGAGGTAGTCTGCGTCTTTCTTGACCAAGGCATAATAGATCCATAATATAGCACTGAACAAGGCAAGCACATAAGGCACTGATTGAAACTCTTCTGTTGATTTCCTCCTATAAACTCCATAAATTGTTGGGCTGCAATGACAGGATGAGGATTGAATCTTGTAGTCATTATAAAGCGAGAACAGGGAAACAAATTGATAACTAAAAAAGAGATGCTCACAGTGGTGCAAAGTACGACGCTAATGCCATGAGAATACCTGCAAAAGTATGGTTCGTGATTAGCAACATGAACTATTTGAGTTTACTCCTTCGACAACATATAAAATTAGGCTATTTTCTTTGTTCATGAAGACAAGCAACCAAACTAAATGAAGTGGCAAATTGTTTGTCAGGAAATCAAAGAGCTCAACACCATAGATCTTCATTTCCATCCACAAAACGTATAAGAACTCTTAGAAACAAACTGCAACGCTGACAATAGACGGTAAGACAATTTATGATGGCAGCTGGCCGACAAAGTACTCGCTGGAGTGGGTGGCTCCTCCTCGGTCTGCTTCTCGGTGAATATGTCTACCATATGTTAAGGATCATATAGAACATATGTTAAGAAATAAATCAGATATCAGTCAAAAGATCTAAACAAATAAAAAGCAAAGAGCAACATCACTGTGATTAGCGCAATTTGGTTTGAAATCAAGATCAAAATTATTCTATTTCTGACCGTTTGAAATTGATCCAAACAGTCCCTAAAACAGCCCTTAAGTATTTAAAGAACTATCCAAAAAAGAAAACAGAAATCAATTAAAAGATCTAAAAGCAGAAAACGAAAGATACCAAATAAAAATAAGATCTAAAAGCAGAAATCAAATAAAAATAAAACCCTGACCAAAAAAAGAAAGAAGATATCAATTGCATAAACTGAAGAACATGAACAAGATTTCTGGACTTGCCAAGCATGCCGAAGGTTATCCCCGCGGCGTCTTTCCCAGACCGGAATGCCATGGAGAAGAGTGAAAGAGCATCATGCATGAAAGGAAAATATTTTAAATGGAACGAAACTTTGACAGGTTCGTTTTAGCTCAGCAGAGAATCCTACATGTCAGCAGAGGTGACCCCACATCATCCAATGCAGAGCTGCCTTGACTAAAATATACTAGCTCTTGAATAGCTGGAATAGACAAGCTGACAGTGGAAGCAACCTAAAAGCAGAAATCGAATAAAAATAAAACCCTGACCAAAATTGACCAAAAAAAGAAAGAAGATATCAATGGCATAAACTGAAGAACATGAACGAGATTTCTGGACTTGCCAAGCATGCTGAAGGTTATCCCCGCAGCATCCTTCAGAGAACGGAAAGCCATTGATGGGAACCGGCGGATGGAACATGGATATGCATTTGGTGTAAGGGCGAAAGAAAAGCTCCATGCATGCATCAGTGAGTTGTCCCTTGGCAGAAGGAAAGGCATATAAAATGGAACAAAATACTTTGACACATTCGTTCTAGCTCAGCTTGGGGTGCTGATCTCCGTGGCAGAAAATCCTACATGTCAGCAGAGCTGACCCCTCATCATCCAATGCAGAGCAGCCTTGATTAAAATATGCTAGCTCTTGAATAGGTGGTGGAATGGGCAAGCTGAAAGAAGTTCCAACCTTTTACTGTTTATAGTGGAAGAAACGTGAAGAAGAATTCTGAAGTAAAATTATGTACTTTTTAATTTTTTTTTTATAGAAATATACAATTTGATAAATTTTTAAATAAAAATATCCAAAAACTGCTTTCATATTATTATTATATTTTTTTTCCTTATTATTTCAGGAAAATTTCGTTGATCATTAATAATTACAAAAAATGTACTAAAAGCAAAGAAATTCTTGATTTGGACGGGTCAATTTTAGAGCTGCGAGCGATTAGAATATCGGTTCAAGAGATTTAGAGTTTGTAAGAAGTCAAATTTCTCCTAGTTTTGACTGAGGAGATCCAAGCTTTTTTTTTGTCCCTTATAGTGATTTTTTTAATAAAAATGTCTACATCATGTTTTGAAAGCACATAAAGCACAAATTAATTAGCTTAACTTGCTGTGCTGGACTATACTTGGAAGAAAACTCTGCCGTGTTTTTCCATAATGGCTTGATGGTCGTCAAAGATTCGTTAGCATATTACTTTTAATTACAAGTGAATTTTCCTACGTGTCTTAGGTGCAAGTCTAAAAAATAATTAAATTACGTTTAATTTTTAATTTATTCGTGATTAAGTATAACTCTCTTCTTTAACTTTTAAAAAGTTGCTTTTGACTGAAAAATTAAGTTACTTTTTACTGAAAATATTCACAAATCAGAAAGGACTATTCATAAATATAAAAAATTAAAAATTTATACATAATTTAGTTTATTTTTTTGGAGTTGTATATAAAAGAATCCCGATTTATTAGGAACAAAATGCAAGATTCAGATTAGAACTCTACATGTCAGCAGAAAAATTCTGATACCACCCAGTCTAGAACGGGCCCGAGTAAAAGATGCTCTTTTTCTAACGGTTGTATTACATTTTGGATAAGTGGAGTGGACAAGACAAGACAAGACTAATGCCAAAATTTTTAATATAATTTTAAATTTTGATCAAAATATTTTAATTTTGGACTAATTCAAAATATTTTAATTTAAAATTTGATTTTAATTTTTACAATATACTACTTAATTTTTTTAATATTATTTTTACGTTAGAAATAACGTTTAGCTTAGATGGTAGGGAATTAATCCCGGCTCACCAAAGTTGGGGTTTGTGTCTTGCTTTTGCAGTTTTTTTTTTCAAATTTGAAGTAATTTTTTACCGAAACAAATTTTTTAATTAATAATTAAAAATAATAAATATGTATATAATTATTTTCATAATTTTTGAATTTTTAAAATATTTTTAAATCTCAAGTCAAAATTTAATCAAATAAAATTAAAATAATGATTTAACTGAAACTAAAACAAATTAGTTTTGATGAAAACGACTAAAAACAAAGGGCTTTTGAGCAAATTTTTAAGAAAAACGAGGATTTATCGCAAACTTTTAAGAAAATGATGTTTTTTTAACCATTTTTTAAGAAAACGAGAACTTTTTACAAATTTTTAAGAAAAATGAGCACTTTTCATTAATTTTTAAAAAGTAAAAATTTTTCTATAAATTTTTAAGAAAACAAAGATTTTTTAAAATATTTTAAAAAATTTGAGGCTTTTGATAAATTTTTAACAAAACGAGAACTTTTTAAAAAATTTTTAAGAACATAAGAATTTTTGATAATTTAAAATATTTAATTGCTTTTATTAATTTTTAAGAAGTCAATGGCTTTTGTGTAAGTCACAAGACTTGGAAACGACCAAAAGAAAAATAGGGCAAACAAAGAGATGAGTACCTGACCGGGCAAGGTTTTAATTAATTAGGAAGAGTCAATTTGTTGACTAGTCTTTCTTGGATTCACTATCTTTCTAAATTTTTGAAAATATGCGGGCTTTTTGATAAATTTTCAATAAACAATATTTTTTTAAAAATATTTAACAAACTAAGTGATTTTCTGCAAACCTTTAAGAAAATTATGATTTTCCGTAAATTATAATTAAATAAAAATGAGAACTTATATGAAAATTGAATTAAGGATAAAATAAAATTTTTGGTTAAATTTTATTTAATATTTTGCAAGTTACAAAATAAAAAATATTATAGATTAACATCAAAATCACAGTGTTTGTAAATAGAGCATACTTAAATAATTATACGAAAAAGTCTTTTTTTCATGGTGCAATATTTTGGTTGATATTTCAATTTTACTAATTATCTTTTTGTTATGAGTTTGATATAAAGTCAAATGGTGTATTAAAATTTTGGAGACTTTGTGTTTTTAATCAAGCGAACCATTTTTTTTTAATAGACCGTGTTATTCTCTTGATTTTGACAAATATTTATCCACAATATTTCCTTTGAAGTTGATTGTGGTCAAAGATTGGTTAACATATGGCTTTACAAGTGAATTCTGTTATTAAATTTTTTTTTTTTAGGTATAACTCCTGAAAAATAATTAAATTATATATATATATATATATATATAAAACTTTTTTTAAATTTTTAATAAAATTTTAGATCGCTAGGTTAAAAAATTATTTTTTACTCAAAATTTTCACAAATCAGAAAGGATTGTCCATAATTATAAAAAATTAAAAATTTACACATAATTTAACTATTTTTTAAAAATTGTACCTAAAAAACTCTTTAAAAAAAATGAGGCTTTAAAAAACCCCGATTTATTAAAAACAAAAAAAAAGGGTACCACACAATGAAATCTCATCTGAGGCTGCGATGACACAGTTGGCTGCCATTTATAATATTTAGTAAGAACTAAGAAGGCTAGTTAGGACGTTCAAGAAAAATAGAACTCAAGGTAAAAATGAGAAACTAATTAAAAGGAGGCATCAACGTAATAGATACAAGAAATGAAGGAGCCATCATTTACATTTACTCTAAATGAAGGCACTCAATCGTCCACTAGTTCTTCATCAATAAATAGGAGAAATAAATAAGATAATGGTATTATATATCCTAATTTTTTATATTTTATTATCTATTTCACTTATTTAATATAATAACATATTTCAATGCTTGAAATTCTTTAAAAGTAAAAATAGATAGAATAGTATGGAAGTACAGTGACATTACATAGTCCAATGAGCATTACATTAAGAAATTAACTGTTTGCTCTTCATTTTTTTAGGGATTTAAGAGGTGCAAATGTGGAACAGAGAAGCCACCTGTCGAACAAAGGCAAGTGTACCTACCTCCCAACACTAGCGGAGTGTACCTACCTCCAACACTGAGAGGAGCTGGGAGAAGCTGAGAAGAAAGCATACTGCAGATCTAAATTATGTATTCTATTGATGTTGCTATTAATTAACCACTCAAAACTTGTTTGAATAAAATTGGATAATTATTTTGAATGTAGATTTAGATAAATATTTTAATTATTGCTAATTATGCTTGTTACTCATGGATTTTAAATGATTATATATAATTATTGTTGCCGTATGTATGTCTATGTAAGGTTATATTTTATGGTGAGTCTAAATATATTTTATTAATTTGTATGTGTTTTTGGATACTTATGAATATTGAGGTGATCAGAATGGGAAGATAGAATTTGGCATGAATTGTGATTTCGTGTTAGTCTCAATTTTAATGAAAATATGTCTATAAAAATCGATGGTCCAAACTATCAGTTTGGTCATTTAAATGTAAAATATAGAGTTTCTATCTCTAGTTTAGTCATCCAAACATGACTATTTAGTTGTCTGAATTTAAAAAATAAAAATAAAAAAGTTTTTTTGTAAAAATTGGTCATTCAATCTTTACATTTGGTTATTAGTTCGAGCTCTAATGCTTGATTATTAGAGCACAAGAGCACCCCAAATTTTTGATAATTTTTTTAGTCGAGAGCTAGAACCCAAAAAAATTTGGTCAAATCTTGCTGTCCGAGCCCAATAAGATCCCTACAAATTTCATTAATGCTTTATCGGTAAAATTTTATTAAATTTTAAGGATAAAATCATAACTTTACCAAAAAAAATAATATTAAAATTTTTGAGAGGTATATATACAAAAGAATATTTTGGTTATTTTACCTCAATCTATTATCTCACTGAGCAAACAACAAGAGAATTGGTGTAGGAAATTTTATGAGAGATATTTAGTACAATTATAATCTTTTGAGTAATATTCATGTAAAATTAGAACTTTTGAGGGATCTCTATGAAAAAAATCTTATATGTACATATATTATTTATATAATATTATAAAAAAAATAATAAAAATTTTAAGTGAGCTCTCAAGTCGAGAGACTAAATGAGTTGGTTTTAGCTCAAAACTCAAAATTAAACTTGTTTTCTTGATAAGTCAAGTCAAGATCAAGCGTTCGCAAGTTTCGAATTAAATTCGTGCCCCTAATGCGAAACGCATCGTTATATCGTTATATGCAAATACTTAAAAATTTTGGTTTTTTGACATTAGGGACATTTGTCGGTCTTTATATGCAAAGTAGCACAGTACGGATCCAAGCAGAGCAGACCTTGCAACGGAGTTTCAATTTGACAACATCGCATCGATAATCATCGTAGGTTCCAAATGGACACCAATTTCGGGCACGATCCAAGTCGCACTCAACGATCAATCGGAAGTTTCGAAAGTCACATGGTGTAGTTTCGAAAGAACAGCAGGAAATAGTATGTCTACATTGCTGTAGTTGATTGGATTTGTGAACAAGTTCAACTCTTCGGGGTTGATCCTATTGTAGTTGATCTTTTGGAATGTGCCAAAGGAGTTACTTTTTGTCCATGCATCAGGAAAGTTACTAGCAAGCGCCTCTTCCTTCGCTACATATTCTATGCTTCTGCCAGTTGGAGACCATGGATCCTCTAATCAGTTGCTAGAAGAGAATGCTTCACCATTCTCTTGCAAAAAGTTGGGTTGCCTTCTTGAGAAATCAAATCCTCTATTCCATCTACACAACTTTAGCTGTATGGAAGTAAAGAGATGTTGGATTCGCAGTGAAAAGTTCACGGATCATCTTATGTCAACTAAACTTTTTTACTAAGTCTCCATAACGCCTCCATCTTCAGAGAGAATCTCTAAGAGAATAGCATGAGAAATCACAACGAGAGATCACCAAGAAACATTAGAAAGATCCACATACGAGACCCGACATTCTCTCTCCTTTTCTTTTCTCTATTCTTTCTATTTCTCTCTAGTTCAACCTTAATACTATATCACACTTAAGTCCTATGTATTATAGTATATTTATATATCCTTATTGAATCTGAGTTTTACTCTAATTGTAACTCCTAATATTACAAATTAATCATAAGTCTAAATCTAACTTTAGATTCCTACTTTAACTCAAACTCTAATTCGAGTTCGAAACACCCAAAACTCAATAATCTCTACCTTGGTTTGAACTCGGACATGCCATCATTACGAATCTTCAGCCGTCATCTCTCATCCAGCCCCTGCTCTTGGGCTACTAATTTATTCTGCTAATCGCAAGATGCGAGGTTGGGCCAACCTTGAATTCGCTCTTCATGTTTATAGTCTTATACTTTTGGATAGCTTTTTCGGATGACCTATGTCTGCTACTATAACAAAAGTAACTCGAGAAGAACGTTTATCTCCCATCAAATCACTCCGAGTATCATACTTCATCTTTACTATTGTAGTCATCAGAACTCCACCTGCAATGGTGTTCCCTACTAATCTATAAACATTGCTACACTTCTCTCCTTTCATCAGGATTCTAATACCGCGTGTCACCTTCATGACTCCATCTCTTGCTGAATAATTACAACCTTTTGAGTCCAGTACATCAAATAAAATTAGATTCCTTCGTATCTTGGGGACATGCCTCATCCCAATAAGAGTACGAATTGCTCCATCAAACATCTGAATTTTGACTGTTCTCACACGGGCTATTTCACAGGTTGAATTATCGCCCAACCAAACAGTACCTTTCTTCTTATTCTCCTCATAAGAAGTAAATTAATCCTTCCTTAAGCAAATATGCCAAGAATTACCGAAATCTAAAATCCACTTACCAGAAGTGCTGATTTTTGCAGATACTGTAAGAATGTCTTCATCCGCACTATTCTTAGAAATATCATCCACTATTGCTGTTGTCATATTGAAAGACTCTATCTTTCCACGTTCAGGATAATACCGTCTAATGTGGTCATACTTCTTACATGAATAATATTGTACTTTCTCTTTCAATTTTGATTTGGATCGTTACTTGCTTTTTTTACGTTCTCTTAATCTTTCTCTTTTGTAAGCCATCGATCATTCATCAAACTTCATATTAATATTAGAGTTTCTCCTTTTCTTGTGAGAAAAAAGACTATCTGCACATCTTCTATATTGAGAGTTTTTTTATCATAAAGAATTGTGATCACAATATGATCGTATAAAGTAAAAAGAGACATTAGGAGAATCAGTGTCTTATCGTCCTATTCAAACTTCACATCAATTTTCAGCAAATCATTGATAATCTGATTGAAGGCATTCATGTGATATAATATAGTTGTACCTTCGTTTATATACAGTCCGTACAACTGTTGTTTCAGGTAGAACTTATTTGTGAGGCTTTTTGACATGTACTACTTTTTGAGTTTTATCCAAATGTCCATCGTCGTCTCTTCGTCAATGACATTATAAAAATCTCATTAGTGAGGCTTAAAATAATTAAATTTAATACCTTTTGATCTATCTCATCCCAGTTTTCATCGCTTATCATGACCGACCTCTTTTCTTTTCCCTCTAACATCTTTTGTAGACCTTGACAACTAAGAACTGCCTTCATCTTTTTCTAACAGAAAGTAAAATTTATCTTGCCGTCAAACTTCTCCAACTCGAGTAAGGATTTTGCTATTTTGGTTGTTTGCTCCTAAGCTCTTATACAAATTGTTGGGATTTACAGCGGAATATTCACGAATCACCTTATTCTCAAATGACACAAAAAATGTAACCACCCGTTACTTCATAATGGCCCATTACTCGGGCCCACAACCCACAAACCAATAACCGGCTCTATTTATAGGTGGCAACCACCCACTAAAGCTTGACGGATCGAGAGCCGGTTTGAAGGTAGAGAGAGTCAAGGAACGATCATTGGGGAGGCTTACGGAGTGGCAAGAAGATTTGGAACGATCATTATCGAAATTCGAGGTAGGTTGAGTTATTTTCATCCGTTCTTTTTTTGCCTCTATTTGAGGTAGGTTAAGTTATTTTCATCCGTTCTTTCTTTGCCTCTATTCATGAGACAAGTTCATGTTGAATAATTGGTAAACTTAGTGTAGGTTGAGTTATTTTCATCCGTTCTTTCATTGCTTCTATTCCTGAGACAAGTTCATGTTGAATAATTGTGTATGTTGAGTTATTTTCATCCGTTCTCTCTTTGCCTCTATTCGAAGTAGGTTGAGTTATTTTCATCCATTCTCTTTTTATCTCTATTCGAGGTAGGTTGAGTTATTTTCATCCGTTCTTTCTTTGCCTCTATTCCTGAGACAAGTTCATATTGAATAATTGGTAAACTTAGTGTATGTTGAGTTATTTTCATCCGTTCTCTCTTTGCCTCTATTCGAAGTAGGTTGAGTTATTTTCATCCGTTCTCTTTTTGCCTCTATTCGAGGTAGGTTGAGTTATTTTCATCCATCTTTCTTTGCCTCTATTCCTGAGACAAGTTCATGTTGAATAGTCGATAAACTTAGCGACCCTCATGATATTTAGGAGGATGATGATAATTTAGATATAAGCAAAACTAAGTAGAGATTAGATATGTCCAATTTTTGAGGTGTTATACCGATCTATGACATGTTTTGAGAATAGAAAGATTAGAGGATTAGATTTACAAAATCCCCATCTTCCTCTCCAATCAGCGTTCGCTGTGCTTCGGCGACCGGCAACGGAGACGCCGGTGTGCGCGGCGTGGTAAGTCGGCGTGCGGTGCGGCGGCGTGCGGTGCGACAGCGTGCGGCGTTGCTATGAGCAAGCATCGTGCACAGGCAGCACGGGTCCCGGCGTTGGCACAATTCTGGCGCGTGGTACGGCGTCGGGAGCGTCCGGTGGCGTGCATATGACTGTGCGGACCGTGGTCCGCTAGCATGCGGTTGCGCAGGCCGCTTGGGCTATGGCGGCGCCTACTTCAGCCCGACGGCACAAGTTGACGATGACTGGATGCACGGGGAAGCGTGGATCTGATGATGCCGGAAGCGGTGGCCAGGCGGCAGCCGTGGCCTAGCAGAGACGACGATGGGGCGGCGTGGCGGCGTGACGGCCTGGCGACGTGGCAGCGTGACGGCCTGGCGACGGCGGCGACAGTAGATTTAGTTTTAGGATTAGAGGGGAAGAAGGAGGTTGGTTTTGGTTTTGGTTTAATTTAAACTTGATTTTGGTTTGGTTCAAAATCGGTTTTGGTTTAGATTCTGGTTTTGGAATTGGTTTGAATCAGGCTTGAGGTTAATCGAGCTAATGATGAGGTGAATGGTTTAGATCAAGCTAAGTAATCTGAATTCATGATTTGGTTCATTGAAATGAGTCTGATTATTATGAATTGGAATCGAAATTAATTGCAGATTAGATTAAAGGAATTTAGTAAGATTGATTAAATTGATTGATAAATTGATTTGGATTTGGAACAATTGAATTTATGATTGTATTGAAATTTGATTAGGATACTTAAATCTCATTGAGGATAAATTTGTAAGATGAAATCAAATTATGATTTATTTGAAAATCGACTGAATTGGTTATGACTTAGAATTTTAAGGACTAATCTGTGAATCAAATTGTATTGGGGACTTTTGTGAAAAATATATTATAAGGATTAAATTTGGAATTATTAAGGACTTGGGTGATAAATTGCTGGATCAATGTCTGTTGATAATAATATGATAATTTCAAGGTTCATAATGTAGAATTGATGAAAATTATTTGTCTTGATAACAGAGTTGTAATTTGGAATGATATAGGTGCTAAATTACATATATATATTTGAATAGTTATAACCTTCTCATTTGAGATCCGATTGTGATGGTTTAAGAGTCGTTGGACTCGGTTTTTCATGCTGATTCTATTGGTGATCTCAAATCCTTCCTTTGACGATGTCTTCTAGCTAAATAGTCTGATTTGTGATCGAGTAGACCCCTTTCTATCACTTGGTAATCTTGACTCAATATTTATTGTGGCTGAGTCTTTGGTATCTTGAGGGATGTATGCAGTGAGACTCTATTTGACTAGTACCAGTCGGCGATTTTCTACTTCGGTACGGGATTAGCGAGACTGTCAGACGTGATAGTAACTAGTCTCCTGAGTTGTAGGGGACGTGATCCGTTGTGTGACTAGACGGGATCACCACTCCATCAGCAATTGGGAGTACAGTGTGATATGACTATACTTAGTAGGGGGTCCAGCCACACCCATATATTGATTTACGTGTAGATTGGTTCGACTCTGCTTGGTAGGGGGTACGACCATCTCCGTAATATCTGTAGGGGAGTCTATAGTCACTGTCTATAATCATTGGCTATCGTGATTATGATATCTTGTGTGGTCGGTCTCCTGAGTTGTAGGGGACGTGATCCGTTATGTGAATAGACGGATCACCACTCCATCAGCGGTTGGGAGTGCAGCGTGGTATGACTCTTCTTGGTAGGGGGTCTAGCCACACCCATAAGATATCCTTATTGATTCATTCCTTACTGTGGATGTTGGTTTACCTAATCACCATTGTCATTGTATTATTTTTGTTACTACAGTGTTAATTTTATTGTTGTCACCTAAAAATTGATCTCTCCTACTGTTTGGAGGAGGTAACTCCCTATTGAGCATTCGTGGCTCATTCCTTGATTGTTCCTATCCACAGGAGAGTAGCAGCTAGGCACAGGTGACTACAGTAGCAGAGAGCACGTGCGCGACTACACTTGGAGCTGATTTATTTACATATTATTTTATTTTTATGCATGGGAAAACTTTTGAGGACTTGAGTATTTCTAATGAGACCATGTTTTGTTATGTTATCTGAACTATATTCGTATCGATGAAAGAAATTTTAATTCTATGTATTCTGTAAACCTTTTATATGTATGTTGTCCACTTGTGTTGTGGTTCGATCGGACACGACAGGGGTGTTATAAAAAACGAGAAGTAATACAAGATAAAAGAAAATAATAAGATAGAACAGCGAGTGATCCACTATAAAAAAAAGACTTTATAAGAGTTTATAAGAAAGACTGCACTCTTTCTTATTGAATTAAACACTTTCACTAAGTCTCAACAACGCCTCCACCTTCAGATAGTATCTCCAAAAGAACACCATGAGAAACTACCACAAGAGACTACCGAAGAACACTAGAAAGATCTACACACGAGAGCCGACACTCTCTCACTCTCTCTTTTGTCTATTCTCACTATTCCTCTTTTTCTATTTCTTTCTAGTTCAATCTCAATACTATATCACATATAAGGCTTATGTATTATAGTATATTTGTAGACCCTTACTGAGTCTGAATTTTACTCTAATTATAACTCCTAATATTACAAATTAATTATAAGTTTAAATCTAATTTTTGATTTACTTTAACTCAAACTCTAATTCGAGTTCGAAATACCCAAAACTCAACAAAGAGAGCCATTAACATCCAAATCAAGAAGAGGGTTAAGGCCCAATATTTGCATGGGAAATTCTATGATCACATGGATAAAGTGATTGTTGATGCCAACACTCTCCAAAATGCAAATGATATCACTCGACTAAATTCTAACTTTGAATTGGCATCAAAGTCAGATGATCTTTGTTTTCTTTCTATGGCAGTACAGCTTGCACGGGGAAAATTTGAAGTGAAAGCAAATACTTTCTGTGTTATCAAGGAGCAAAAGAAAAGAATGCCCGGTGCTTACTAGGTTAAAGCTAAAAGTCATTCAAAAAGCGATAAGTGTAGTACTTGAGGTTACATTTCTCTAAGATCCTTTATGGTTGCAGAAGTGGGAGGGGCATCTTTTGGCTTTGAGGTATGTATGAATCAGGAGGCCTATGAGAATCTCATCTCCAAACTTACCTTGCCGATGGAAGAAAAGATTGAAGATGACAACTTGTTTTCTTCATCCATTGCTTGCTTGATGCTCGCGTTCTTAATCGGACCTTTGGAGGCTTCTTTCCTCAAGAAGGAGTTCTCCCCCTAATATTGATGGACATATATCTTCATATGCTTGACCGTGAGATTTTCAAAAATATGCATGAGATACGAAGGGCTTGGGTCTGATTCAATTGGTCATCAAAATGTGCAACATTCAAAGCTGCGAAGTTGGATAAGAAGACAAATAGACGGTACAGATGGTAACGAAGTATCTGTTCACGGTCCGGACATAAGACTGCATGCTTGTAGATAGATGGACAAGTTATTTGTTGCCGTTTCAGGTTCCAAATATTTTGCATCCAGAGTAAAAAATGAGATCACAAATTATTTACAGGATTTTCTGGACCTGGATGTGAAAGCCTAGATGAACGTAGTGCGTATGAATGATAAATCTCATGGTGCACAGTTTCTTGGTACAATGATTCGAGCAATTGCTGAAGAAAGCGATGTAGTAAAAGCAGTGCACAAGCTGAAGGACAAGGTGAAGCTCTCTGATTTTCGAAAGAAAGAAATTTGGATGCTGGGATAGTTAGAATAGGCAAGAAGTCCTTGGTCTATGGTCTGAAAAGGATCAAAGAATCAGAGATCAAGGCGCTTAAGCTCCGCACTCCATTGTTGGATCATATTGCTCAGTTTCTCAAAGATGGCATGAAAACAGACCACCGGTTCAAGTCCTTGCTCCAGATTTGGTTGCAAGATGTCAATGCTAAAGCTGAACCTGGTGAGGATGCGGTTCTATCTAAATGCATTGCTGAGCCAGCACTACCACAGGATCTAAGTGAGTCATTTTACGACTTCCAACATCAAGCCGAGGAGTCCATTTCCTCAGAAACAACCTCCATCCTTGTGTTGCCTCCGAGGTTGAACATTAGCAATATCTACTGTAGTTACCAAGATGGAAGCACCTATCAGGTTTATAAAGAAAAGCCTCAATCGCTACAGCTTGATCGACTTTGAGGGATCCCCGAAGCGTGTCCCACCACTAGTCTTGCGAGACAATGATTTGATAACTAGTTGGTTCTGGGGCCTAGCTTGCAGGTGGCTAAAATGGTATTCAAAATTGGACAACTTTGTAGACGCCAAAGCGTTGATAGCTTCATGCATCAGGAAATCGTGCATTAGAACTCTAGCAACTAAGCATCAGACGTATGGAGTTGTGATAGAGAAGCAGTTCGAGTCAGAGATGAGTATCATTCTAGTGACAGAAGATTTGCAAACTGAACTAGCATCAATCCCATCCAACTCGCATTGCAGTGACCACAATGAAGCTTTGATGGATGGCATCTGTTACAACTGGCTTTGTGTGCTCTCTCTTTCCAGAGTGAAGGTTCCTTTGCATGTGTGTTCAACAACTTTATGACGGGTTGTTTGGTTTTGAATCCATGTATACGTTGCATGTGAAGGAGAGGCAAAAGTTCCCAGGTTGGAGGACAAGATTCGCTATGGCAATTCACCCCAGTTTGCATTGAAGGAGAATTAGATTGTGCAATCAGCATGTTAAGGATTTGTATTTACCATATATCCCTCTTCAATCCATGGAGTTTGGCGCTTGGAGCAGATGCTTGGTAACAGTGTTATACTAAAGGGTGATTCCAGATGGTACTCATGATCTCATCATAAATCGGTGCAATTCAACTCCTAATTTGATAAAAGTAATTATTATATCTGAAATGATAAATTTCGAATATATTTATAAATAGAAATCTTCAAAAAGTTTATTTATAAATAAATAAATATTAAACTTGTAATTTAAAATTTTTAAATTTAAACCTTTTTATAAAATTTTATTTAAAAATAATAAAATTTTGATGTATTTGTAAATAAAAATATTGAAGGGACCTATTTCTAAATATATAAATATTAAAATTATAATTTAAAATTTATAATGGTTTATTGTAATAATAAATCTTTTATAAAGTGTTTAAACCTTCAAGATCTTTTTTTATAAAATTTTATTTAAAAAATAATACAAATTTTGAACATATTTATAAAGAAAAATTTTCGAAGGCTTTATTTATAAAAATACAAATATTAAAATTTTATGGATGATTTATTTATAAAATAAACTCTTTATAAAATTTTAAAACTTTCACGGCATAAAATTTTATTTAAAAAATAATTAAATTGTACCCATTTGAAAATTTAAAATTTTCAAGGGGTGTATTTATAAATGTATAAATATTAAATTTATAATTTAGAATTTTATGAAGAATTTATTGGTAAAAAATAAAAAATTTAGGAAAAAGAGAGGAAAATAAAATGTTAATAAAAAAGATTTTACAAACAAATAAAATAAAAATTTTTGACAATTTAAATGATAATTTATAAAAAATAAAAGAGAGAGTTGTACCTAAATACTAAAATCCCAGAGATTTACTCATAAATAGAGTAAATCTTGTAGGGTTGTACGTAAAAAACTCAAAATTAAAATTATTAAAAATTTCTTATGAAATTATTATATGGATATTTTTGTCTTTTTAGTTCATTTCAAATAATATCAAATGAAATATGATCCAAATAATTTTCAATTTAACGATAAATAAACAATCGATTCGATGAAATTTTTTTAATATATATAATAACCTAAGAAAAAATATAGAATTTTTTTAATTTTAAATAAATAAATATAAATATATATATATATATATAATTTTTTAATTTAAAAATTATATATACTTTTTTAAAATTTTAAAAAATTATATGCAATTGGCCCTTTATTTATTTCAGTTTTTTGCTCTAGTCTTTGAAAAATATTTGGGTTCTCGCCGTTGAAAATGCTACGCTTCTCTGCATCCTCCCGTTGACCGCCGGGCTTCTACTTCATCCACCTCCTCCATCTTCTCCTCCCCTTCTCCGTCTTCTACGCCTTCTTCGATCCACGTCGAGCTCATCGGTTGCAATCCTATAACCTGTTTTGTCTTCTCTCTCTTTCTTGAGCTCTAGTTCTGAAACTAGTATAAGATTTCTTACAGTAGTCACTGCTTTCTATCTTCAGGCAATTTGTACAGCAGGCTCTCTCTTCTCTTGAGCAAGCACATCTCTGCTTGTCATTGTGGTTATGTGGTTACGCAAGATAGTTATTCCTTTACTGCTGATTTGTGAAGTTTGAAATTTGTTAGAAGATTCATTTTTTTACTCCCTTACTGCTGATTTGTGAAGTTTGGAATTTGTTAGAAGATTCATTTTTTACTCCTTTAGTGCTGATTTGAGAAGTTTGAAATTTGTTAGAAGATTCATTTTTACTTGTAGCAATCTTACATCTAAAATGGTTTGCTTTCCCAAATAAATGAAAATAGCAACTCAAGGAGTGTTTCTAGTGATGCAACTCAATATGCATGCTGTGCTTATGTGCATGATTACGTAAAATACTGCTCACTACACCAAATCTGGACTTTTTCCGCGCTTCTAGTCCAGCGCTAAGTGCCGACCATACCCCAACAAATGACGGCCGACTGGTAATAGTGCTACCATTGGCAAATTATTGATGAACACTAATATTTTAGCACCGTCAATAATTGTTATTAACAGTACTAAAAAATTAACGCTGTTAATAATACTGATCATTAGCACCGATGACAGTGTTTTAAAAACTTGAGACACCAATCCGATTCAAAATCTCTAATTTCTCCACCCGAGTATCCATCACCTCCAGCCCCCGGCCGCCGTTCGTGCTGTAACTACGATATCTGTCATTCTAAGATTATATCTGGGTCCTTCTCCAAATTTTGGCAAGATGAGCAATCTCGGTATATTCAAAATGAAATGTAGGCGATAGTCCAAATGGAGATTATTTCAGCATTAGAGAGAGGTTTAAGAATGAGGTATTTGACTAACTCTCTTGTACCATATTTTGGTGCACCTCACAGCTTGAGATATAAACCAAAATTTGTTATTTTACAGTATACATGAGAAATTTATTTGTAATACTAATACATAATTTTTGTAAGAAATTAAAGAGGTTCGTTGGCGATAACTAAGTTAGTTCAAAAGAGACTTCGTCAACTTTTCAGACTGTTCAAATAAATTTTGTATCAATTCTATTAATATAAATGTATTTTCATATATTCCATTAATTATATAAATTTTTAATTTTTGATTATATTCATTTAGGCTTATATGAAATGACCATCTATGAGTTGGCAAACGAAAGCAAAATATGCAGATATGTGCATGAAGTAATTTTCTTTCTTTTTTGGTATGATTTTTGTTGTATTTTATATTGTGTAACAATTATAACAATTTATATTTTCAATATATACAAATTATGGTTTATATTTTATGTATCGATTATATTGTTTGTAAATATAAATACATTTAACATATCGTAAAATTAGGGTTAAGATATAATATCAGACCACAGGATGCTTATGCTGAAGGATAATAACGCCTTAAATTAGCATTGAAAATGTCTTTTAGGAGCTTTAGGGACGCTAATTTAGTGTCATGAATATATTCATGACATTACTTAACACGAAACTTGATTAGTACCGATAACAATTTAGTGATACTAATTTTATTTTTAATGGCGCTATATTAGCATAGGAAATAATAGAAAATACTGTAGTAGCTTGTGTTGGAAAATAAGGAAGAGGGAGTGGAGAAGAAGAAGATATTTTCTAGAAAAAGCTTTTTATATTTCTTTTCATCTAATAAACCATTACAAATAAAAGCTACATATGGCCATAATATGATCTTTCAACTACAACTAGAAACATGAAGGAGTAACTCATTTTGGTGGTTTAGTAATTATTGATGTATCAAACTCTGAACTTCGAAATACAGTAGTCGTTTCATATGAAATTGAGACAGAAAAAAGTTCAGATTCATGTTCGTAAAGTTATTCATTTGGGATAATCTCCTACAGGATTGGTTGATGTTATGTATACAAGTAGCAATTGTCACAAATCCTTACTGCTGATTTGTTTTTCTTTTCAGGCAAGGCAATTGGATTGTTGAGTTTGAAGTTTGATAAGCTTCAGTTTTACTTATAACAGTCGTACATCTGGTTTAAGTCCCCCTAATTTATGAAATAGCAAGTAAACTTCATTTTCTGCAACTCTAATGTCAAGGAGGGAGTATATTGCCTTCTGTTGATGTAACTCAGCATATTGTGTTCATGTGATTACATAAAATAGTAGCTGTTCTTTAATGATGCAATGATTCCAGTGTAAGCGACTCAAATTTGTTGTTTTCTAGCTTTCATCATCAAAGATGTACAACTATCTGATTCCTCAAGTACTTTTGCTGCACATGTACTAGTGAAAACTAATACACAAAGGAGTCAACAACATTAACAATGATAAGGATTTTCTTCAGTCTGCTTTATTCATTACTAAATGGGATATTTACTTATGTTCTTCCATGCGTGCTTCCAGAGAATATAAACAAGAATCAGTGATGTATTTGATGCAGTAAGAATTGACTGACTCAGGATAAAGATCATACCAACTCACCATTATATATATGTCTGCGGACACAAAACCATACGAGAACCAAACCATGGAACTCAACATGTTTGATACCAAGGAAAGAATGGCATGAATCTGGCATTCCTGGTTCGTATGACAGTCACCTGAAAAGTAGCCAAACATAGTATGTTTCGTTAGCCAAGTGAAATCCTAATCACAAGAAGTCAACTGTATCAACTGAAGTGCGGTTTTCCTCACAATGTTGCTCAGAGAAGTCATGGAGGCTACAATAATGGAGAATGCCACATGTACCCAACCGGCGATCTTGATCCGGGTTGTGCTCCAGTTAACAGCAGAGTTGGGAGGAGGACCGAAACAAAGACAAACATACTCAACAGGAAGATAATGGCAGTACAGACCTGAAACAAGATGGTAAGCAGTTTATTTAACTAAAAGCAAGGAAAATGTGCAGTGGACATACCCTCGCCTTCCTGGGAGCATGGACGAGATAGACGGCAACGTATATCGTCTCGATGATGCATCCAAATGAGTTGATGCCGAGGAAGGGGTAGTCTGCATCTTTCTTGACCAAGGCATAATAGATCCATAATATAGCACTGAACAAGGCAAGCACATAAGGCACTGATTGGAACTCTTCTGTTGATTTCCTCCTATAAACTCCATAAATTGTTGGGCTGCAATGACAGGATGAGGATTGAATCTTGTAGTTATTATAAAGCGAGAAGAGGGAAACAAATTGACAACTAAAAAAGAGATGCTCACAGTGGTGCAAGGTACGACGCTAATGCCATGAAAATACCTGCAAAAGTAAGTTTCGTGATTAGAAACATGAACTATTTGAGTTTACTCCTTCGACAACATATAAAATTAGGCTATTTTCTTTGTTCATAAAGACAAGCAACCCAACTAAATGAAGTGGCAAATTGTTTAATATCTTTACTCAAATTTCAATAAATAATATACTTGAGAGTATAATAGTCTAAAAAAAGTTTACATAATTCAGTAATTATATTAGCATTCAAATATCAAACATATAATTAGATTATTTTTTATATTTTAGTCTTGAGTTTAAAATTGACTTTGATCTTAATTTTGCACCAAACAGAACCTAAGTTCATTATGAATTCAAAAAAAATCAAAATATATCGAATAAAAAGAAAACCCTGATCTTGACGAAACATTGTGCCCAGAAGCACTTTTCTGTTTTCATAAAAAAAAAAAAAAAAAGCTCTATGAAATAAACTGAAGAAAATGGCGAGACTGAAGTTAAAGCATAATATGAAGTTATGTATTTAAGGAACTATCCAGAAAGAAAACAGATATCGATTAAAAGATCTAAAAGCAGAAATCGAATAAAAATAAAACCCTGACCAAAATTGACGAAAAAAAGAAAGAAGATATCAATGGCATAAACTGAAGAACATGAACGAGATTTCTGGACTTGCCAAGCATGCTGAAGGTTATCCCCGCAGCATCCTTCAGAGAACGGAAAGCCATTGATGGGAACCGGCGGGTGGAACATGGAGCATTTGGTGTAAGGGCGAAAGAAAAGCTCCATGCATGCATCAGTAAGTTGTCCCTTGGCAGAAGGAAAGGCATATAAAATGGAACAAAATACTTTGACACATTCGTTCTAGCTCAGCTTGGGGTGCTGATCTCCGTGGCAGAAAATCCTACATGTCAGCAGAGCTGACCCCTCATCATCCAATGCAGAGCAGCCTTGATTAAAATATGCTAGCTCTTGAATAGGTGGTGGAATGGGCAAGCTGAAAGAAGTTCCAACCTTTTACTGTTTATAGTGGAAGAAACGTGAAGAAGAATTCTGAAAGTAAAATTATGTACTTTTTAAATTTTTTTTTATAGAAATATACAATTTGATAAATTTTTAGATAAAAATATCCAAAAACTCCTTTCATATTATTATTATATTTTTTTCCTTATTATTTCAGGAAAATTTCCTTGATCATTAATAATTACAAAAAATGTACTAAAAGCAAAGAAATTCTTGATTTGGACGGGTCAATTTTAGAGATGAAACTGCAAGCGATTAGAATATCGGCTCAAGAGATTAGAGCTTGTAAGAAGTCAAATTTCTCCTAGTTTTGACTTAGGTGCTAGGTCGGTGGTTGACCCAAGACTGAGCTTCCTTTCGTCGCTCAGTAGTTATTTTTTTATAAAAATGTCTACCTCATGGTTTAAAATCTCGATTTCAATTTTTAAAAATATATTATTTATATTTATATATAATAATTATATTATAAAGTATACTTATTTCAATAATTAAAGATTTGATCTTGGATCAAGTGGCTTCGGATTAATTCTTTTACTTTTGAAGCTATTGTTTATTAGAAAAAAAATTTCATTAATAATTTCAAAAATAAAATACGCATTTAAAATTTTTTCTCTTTTTTAATATTTTAAAATATAAAATCAAATTTTAGTTAAAAAAATTTAAAATAATTTCATCGAAATCGAAATAAATTAATTTCAGCCGAAATGAACTACAACGATAAAAAATTATCGGTTTTGATGAACACCAAACGTATCAATTTTGGTGGCCAAAATTAATCTCAAAATCAATACTTAAAACTTGGTTTACATGCAACTTTTTGTGGTAATGCTCTATCTATAAACAATTTTCTTTGATTTTGATATTTATATATAATTCCTGCTTTTTCTAATTTTGTAACACATCACATTGAGTTTTTAACAAACAACCACATGTTTTATTGCGAATTTATAAAAAAATCACGTACCTTATCACTATTAGTAAAAAATCACGTGCCTTATATAATAAATTTGCAAAAAACCATCTCAGTAAAATTTTTTAAAATATATTTTATTCTAATTTAATTTAATCAATTAAATTAATATAAAATATAAAATTATTTTTATGTGATTTTATTTCAGACAATTATTTCCTAATTATCGAACAACCGATTTAACAAAAGTAGATTTTTAATTTTTAGTTTCATAAAATCCAACAATCAATCTTTCATAAAAATTGAAGTAAAATAACTTATTTTTTATATTCATTTATGAGTAGAGTTTTTATAAAAGATCGGTTGTTCGATTTTATAAAATTAAAAATTTAATCCAATTTTATCAAATCAGTTGTCCAATAATTTAAAAATAATTTTTCTAAAATAAAATTGAAAGAAAAGAATTAATATTTTATATTAATTTAATTGATAGGATTAAATTAAAATAAAATATTTTTAATATTTTAATCAAGGAGATTTTTTGTAAATTTATAGTATAAGACGAGGAATTTTTTTTACTAATAGTAGTAAGGTAGTAAATTCATAATAAGGCAAATGGTTATTTATTAAAAACTCTTATATTTAAAACAAAAAATGTTACTTTTATTTTTTATTGAATTTTCACATAACTATTCATTTTTAAAAACATATAAAAAAATCCTCATTTTCTTAAAAAAGAATCCTTTTAATGAAAATATCTATAAAAGTTTCCATTTTTCTAAATATTTATAAACAACCCTTGTTTTCATAAAATTTGTAAAAAACTTTATTTTTTCAAAAATTCATAGAAAAATTCTCATTTTATGTAAGTTTCTTAAAAATTTACAAAAAAATCCTTGTTCTCTTAAAAAGTTATATAAAATCTCACACTTTCTAAAAAAATTGTGGCAAAGCTCTCATTTTCATAAAAGTTTGTAAAAAAGTCTTATTTTTTTTTAAATTACAGAAAAATTCTTATTTGCATAGAAATTTATAGAGTCATTTAAAAAAAATATCCTTGTTCTCTTAAAAAATTATATAAAATCTCACACTTTCTAAAAAAATTGTGGCAAAGCTCTCATTTTCATAAAAGTTTGTAAAAAAGTCTTATTTTTTTTTAAATTTACAGAACAATTCTTATTTGCATAGAAATTTATAGAAAACCCTCATTTTAAAAAAAATATTGCAAAAAAACTTTTGATTCTTGAAATTTATGGAAGAATCTTTGTTTTCTTAAAAATTTACAAAAACCCTCGTTTTTCAAAATTTACAAAAAAACATTCAATTTTTAAAAATATGCAGAAAAGCATTCATTTTCTTAAAAATTGAAAAATCCTCTTTTTTGAAAAATTTCAAAAGAGTCCTTTTCTTAAAAACTTGTAGAACAAAATCTTATTTTCTTAAAAATTTATAGAAAAGCCCTCGTTTTATTAAATTTTTCACAAATATTAATTTTACTAAGTGTTATTTAAAAAATATTTACATTTTGTAATCTTTCATATAAAATATAACACAACAAATTTTCTTACAAATTGATTATTTATTTCAACAAATATCTCAAAGATATGTAATAATTTCTTGTTTATTTCAAAAAATAGAAAAAGATATTACAAGTGAAATTTGTATAATGCAAATAAAAAATGAGAACTTTTCTATAAATTGTTAAGAAAATGAGAGTTTTTTGTAAAAGTTCAAGAAAATGTGGTTTTTTGAAATTTTTTAGAATCAAAGGGCTTTTGAGCAAATTTTTAAGAAAGAAGAGGATTTATTGTAAACTTTTAAGAAAATAATTTTTTTGTAAATTTTTAAGAAACTAAAAAGTTTTCTATAAATTTTTAAGAAAGCAAGGATTTTTTTTGAAAATTTTAAAAAATCTAGAGCTTTTTTAGAAATTTTTAATAAAACAAAAAAAAATTTTGAAAATTTTTTAAAAAATGAGAATTTTTTTAATAATTAAAAATATTTAATTATTGTGTTGTCAATTTTTAAGAAATTAATGGCCTTTTGTAAATTGTTAAAAATATGGGGTGTTGTTCGAGAAATTTTTAATAAAAAGAAATTTTTTTCAAATATTTAACAAACTGAGTGATTTTCTGCAAATCTTTAAGAAAATTAATGATTTTCCTATAAATTATAATAATACTCTAATTAAGTAAAAAAAATGAGAACTTCTGTAAAAATTGAATTAAGGGTTATGGAAATTTTTTTTTTAAAATTTAATTATTATAAAATCAGAAATAAAAAAGAATTGTAGAAAAAGACTGATATCACGAAATTATTCGTAAATAAAGCATATTCAAATAGTTGTACGTAAAAATTCTTTTTTTTTTACAGTGCGGTATTTTAATTTTACCCATTATCTTTTAATTAAATGTTTGATATAAAGTTAAATGATGTGTTAAGATTTTGGAGATTTTATTTTTTTAATGGAACCAACCATTTGTTTTGGTAGACTGTGTTGTTCCTTGATTTCACAAATGTTTTCCACAATATTTCCTTTGAAGTTGATGGTGGTAAAAGATTGGTTAACATATCACTTTACAAGTGAATTTGGTTACGTTGTCTTTTTTAATTTTTTTTAATATAACTCCTAAAAATAGTTAAATTACGTCTAGTTTTTAAACTTATTCATAATTAAGAATAACTTTTTAAAAAGAATTTTAACACAATTTTAGATATTTGGGTTAAAAAAATACTTTTTACTGAAAATATTCACATATCAGAAAGGATTATTCATAATTATAAAAAATTAGAAATTTATACAAAATTTAGCTTTTTTTTTTTTTGGAATTGTACCTTAAAAACTCTGAAGAAAAGGGATTTTAATGAAGCCCAATTTATTAAGAACAAAAAGAGAGGGTATCGCGGCATCTGAAATCTCGCTTGAGGCCTCAACGGCGCATTTGGCTGCAATTTGCAACATTTCTCGGGCTTTATTCGCAAAAAAGCACGGATTCACGTGAGTACACTCATATCTGCCCACAGGTCACGTGACATCGTCCCGTGCAGGTAAAGCGCGACCATTTCCGCCGGCGAAACGGCGACTCTCTTTCTCTACTCGCAGTCCTCCGAGATCCCGACCAAATCCAGCCCTCATCCTGTTTTTTGAACTCGTAAGTCAAATTTCACGTATTCTATCTGATTTTCCGCTCTCAATTTCATTGCTTTGTCTTCAGATTTTTCTTTTGCTGCTCCAAAACCATCACTGGATTAGGGGAATCTAGGGCTTGGGCTATCAGGTCCCGTTTGTTGTCACCTGTCCCTTCTCGACGTCGGATTTTGGATTTTGATCTTCGACTGTTAGAAAAGTTTGGTTCTTTGAGATTAGTACATGGTTATATGAAGCATAAGGTTCGGATCGTTTGCGTTTTTTGCCATTGGAGTTCACAACTTGGTGACTTTATGTTTGTGAGCAAAGCATTCATTTTGATATTGCCTTTGTTGCTTTTTTTTTGTATGAAAAGTTTGATCTTTTTCTGTTAACACGAACTAGCAGAAGCATAAATTGCATTTTTTCTGCACCAAAACCATGTCTGGATTTGGACAATGTAAGACGTTAGGCGGACAGTTTCCAATTGTTGACTTCTGTCCGCTTTCGGCCTCGGATTTTGGAGTTTGGTCTTGGAGTGTCAGAAAATTTTGGTTTTTTGAGATCATTACAAAGTTATTTGAAGTATAGGGTTTTGATCTTTTTCTTTTCATGGTTTGGAAGTATTTAATCTTCGTTTGGTCTTTTAATGCTTGTGAGCTTGGCATCCATTTGGCATTTGTTAATTCACATTTTTTGTTTTGTGTGAAAAATCTGGTTTTTATTTTGTTAACTTGATCTGGCAGAAGCATGGATTGTATTTAATCATCATACTCAGACCAAAGAAGGGATCGAAGTCTTTGTAATGGCAGACAACGGATCGGAGGAGGTGGATGAGCAAATTGATTTAGATGGAGATAATGATGAAGACATAATGGATGATGAGAGCTGTAGGGAAATTGGAGATGAGTATGCAGATGAAGAACATGGATATGATGGTGAGGAGAATGAGAATAGTCCTGAGCGGGCTATGGATATTTCATACTTGAAGAAAGATGTGGAGGATGTGAAAGGTGAAAAGAACTCAGATGGTGCTATGGATGATGATGGTGAAAGCCAGAAGCATGCTGAGTTGCTCGCTCTTCCACCCCATGGTTCGGAAGTTTTTGTTGGTGGACTTCCACGCGAGGTGATAGAGGAGGATTTGAGAAGGCTTTGTGAATCATTTGGTGAAATTTTTGAGGTTACTTGCCATTTCTTATCTGTTGCTTTGTCTTGCCTTTTGCTTCTCAATCCATATTCCAATTTCCATCTAATTCAATTTGTTTGTGTTGTATGGCAAACAGGTAAGGTTGGTGAAGGATAAGGATAAAGGAGAAAACAAGGGTTTTGCTTTTGTTTGTTTTACCATGAAGGATGCTGCCCAAAAGGCTATTGAAGAGCTCCATGATAAAGAATTCAAGGTTCTAGCTGATCTAACTATTATTCTAACTTTTGATCTATTTGCTAATGCTGAATGCCATCTTGTTTATCTATTTCTTTAGGGGAGAACCTTGAGATGTTCCCTGTCTCAAGCTAAGCACAGATTGTTTGTAGGAAATGTGCCAAAGAGCTTGTCAGAAGAAGAATTGAGGAAAATTCTTGAGGGCATAGGTCCTGGGGTCGAGAATCTGGAATATTTTAAGGTGGTGTTGGGTTGAATGAACTGATTAAATTTTTGCATGCGTGGCATTGCTTAGCTCATACTTATTAGCAATGCTAACAGGACCAACAAAACCCAGGGCGGAACCGTGGCTTCCTTTTTGTTGAATATTACAACCATGACTGTGCTGAATATGCGAGACAGAAAATGTCCAATGCAAATTTTAAGATTGATGGAAGCAACCCAACTGTGAGCTGGGCTGAACCTAAAAATGCAACTGATGCTTCTGCTGCTGCTCAGGTAGTGAAATGAATAAGATAATTTAGAAATGCATTGTGCTCTCTCTCTGTACAAACATCTTTGGCATGCCATTTTTCATCTTACTTATTTGTTGATCACTTGGAGAATTGGCTTTAATTTCTAAACAAAATTGAGTATGATGATTCCAACTTTGTGTTAAAATCTTTGGAAGTACTGGTCCATCTGGTGTTTGCCATGGCTTGTGAGAGAAGTGTTGTACGATATTTGGTTTTTGGTTTTTGTTGACATTTACCAAATACATGGTAATATAAGGTTACAAGCTCTAAAGTTAACTTGGATTTCATGTTCAGTTTTTTGGTTTGTTGTGTCGCATTCCATGATTATTGTCATCTACTCTTCTCTTCATGGAATCTTTAATCATTTTGGATCTTGCTAATTATAGGACCATATGCTTTGAATCTCCTACCATTTGGTTTATTCCTTGCTCAATCTGGGCTAGGTAACTGAAATGGTAAATCCCAGTTGCTCAAAAAGAAATCCTCCTACCGTTTGTTCCTATTAACTGCTTCCTTGTTAAGATTTAGCCTTATCACTCGTGTGTGTGTGTGCGCGCGCGCAAAGGAGGAAACCCATTGCCATTAATTGAACATCAGGTTACAATACATGAATGCTTGCTAGCATGTAGCACTTTGGGTATTAGGAACTCCCAAAATTTATGAGTACCTTGTACAGCAGATTTTGTAGCTATATGATAAGAAGCAAGGAAGGCCCTGGGCCTCTGAATAATGTTAAGATTGACTTCCGGGTTGCAGCCTGAATTTGTTGTTGGCTCCACCTGTAAAGCGAGGAATGACAATGTTGTCACACACAGAACATGAGACATATCATTTCACAGCAGTTTGCATTTTGTTCTCAAATAGGAGAGGTTAACTAGGTTAGTATTGGGTTAGTGAAATTTCCAACATGACAACTGAAGAAAGAAAATTAGGTAAAATTAAATGTGAGATATGGCAATATAATGGATTTTTCTAGAAGTGATCTGATTTGAGTGTTAAGCTCTTTGAAGCTGCTAGTCAAAGGTGGTTTCTGCTTTCTGTGATAAAAGGAGTGTAGAACGCTGAAAGGTCAGAGCAAGCCAGCAAGGTAGTTCTTGAGAGTGGTTCATGATTTTGTACATTCTGTACATGTACTTCCTAATACTTAATGGAAAATTCAAGCATCAAGATCGTTGTGCCTCTTTAGTTTGGGGGTTTATCATTTTTTATTGTTTACATGATAATTTGGTGGTGTGAATTGCAGTGGACAACAAAAGCACATTCTTCTGAAGAGATTTTTTTTTGTTGGTGTAGTCTTATTATGCATTTACTCTTATTTTTCAAGATTTATGCAAGTTTTTTTTCATTCTTATATCTACATGAATTGAGTTCATCGAAGGTTTTATGTGGGTTCTCTAGTTGCATCTGCTTGTCTACGACTCTACCTGATGCAATCCTACAAGTACTATCATATGTTCTTATTTACATGATTCTCTATATCAATTTGTGTATATATGGCATGCCTTCCTTTGGACTTCCATGCCTTGGGAATTCATTTACATGCTGAATGTGTGTATTTTTTTAAGACTCACTCTGCAATATGGATTTCAAATAGTTGTATAACAGCATACTAGTGGTAGGATCTACTCAGTGCATTAAAGAAGATGTATTGGTAATGAAAACACATTGGAATTGCTTTGTGGTTTTCTGTTGTAGCTTGTAGTACTCCCAGTGTTGCATTCAATCTTTCACAGGTGAAATGTGTCTATGTGAAGAATCTGCCAGAGAATGTCACATCTGAAAAACTGAAAGAAATTTTTAGCCGCCACGGTGAAGTCACAAAAGTTGTTCTACCTCCTGCTAAAGCTGGGCAAAATAAGCGGGATTTTGGATTTATTCATTTTGCTGAAAGATCTAGCGCATTGAAAGCAGTAAAAGGAACTGAAAGATATGAAATTGACGGTAATTCCCTATATTTTTTTGCATTAGCTTTATTAAGTATGTGTAAGATACTTGATTAGTCATGGTACACACTTCTTACCAGCACATGACAGGACGTTCATCAGCCATGATTTGACCAATTGAGCTTGTTTCCCTGTGGTTGTTTTCTGTGTTCTGAGCTTGACACCACTGAAACCTATAAATAAATCAAACATCGATCAAATATTGTTGCTACAATTCCTGGAAGTTTCTCATAATTCCTGGAAGTTTCTCATATTCGACAAAGTTCTTTGTATGAAGTCGACGTTGTTATGGCAGTGTGTGACTTGTTGTCGTCATGTAGCAGCAATTAGTAGTGATCAGGATATTGTAGTTTGACCTAGATTGTCTTTTTCTCACAGGACATGCTCTGGAGGCTGTACTGGCTAAACCTCAGACAGACAAAAAGTTTGATTCACACAAATCTGGACCTTTCCCAAGTTACCCTCAGTACCCTTATGGTTATTCTGGAGATCCGTATGGGGCTTTTGGTGCTGGATATGGTCCATCAGGATATGGCCAGGTTAAAAAATAAGGACCTGCTACTTGATCCTAACTGCTGTAGTTCTAGCATTCTCAAGTATCCGTTATTCCTCAAATACTTTCAGGATGAGATCTCATATTTACATATTAGACTGGTTTTGCAATCTTCTGCAGCCTGTGATCTTTGGTAGAGGGCCAACCCCAGCAGGAATGAGAATGGTGCCAATGGTTCTACCGGATGGTCGTCTTGGCTATGTTCTGTAAGTGTGATGTGTCTTAATCTGGGATTTCTGCAAATTACACCAAATATTTTCTTGATGTTGCAATCTGACCCAAAGTTTTCAATATTTGCAAATAAACACTACCTTTTTCCTTTTCTTTATAAAAACATATCTTTTACTGACGCAAATCATCCTGGTTAGTTTAGCTTATTTTACATGAAAATACCTTTTTACGATTAGTTTAGGCAAACCATACGGTTGGAGCTGAGGACTTTTTATCTTAGGTATGCAATGCATTTAGAATGGTGTATTGCTATTTGGTTTTTGCAAAAATTCTTAATTTCTAAGAATTTTATATGCCTAAACTGAGGGATGGAGTAGCCAAATTTTATGTTAAGTTATCCTAATTCGCCAACATGGCTTACCTCAGGGACATGGTTAAAAAAGAGGCCTATCTTTCAGAATTTAGACAACGACTTTTTTTTGCAAGATACCTAAATTTTTGGATTTGAAATTGTCTTGATATTCAAACCAAAGATTATTGTCAATTTGAAAACAAATAAGCAAGGTGTTTACCATTTAGACTACCAAAGCCTTGGGAGGTTAACCAAACATTGTGGTAATGTCTGTTTTATGCAATTGTTCAGACAACAGCCTGGAGCACAAGTTCCACCACCACCATCTCGGAGACCTGATCGGCGTGATGGCGGAGATAGGGGTAGTGAAGGAAGCCGGGGGCGCCGGTACCGCCCTTACTAGTTCAGAGATTATTAATGTGTCCGAAGGTGCTGTTCCAAAAGGCATGTCATCTAATATACAGTGACAAGATTGTTGTAAAAGGTACATTGTGGATTAGCCACTCAGTATGCTGCTTTTGCAGGTTTATGTAATGCATGCTATAGATTTGGGGAAGAAATTTTAATTTTTCATGTCTCAACATGTAATATGAATTTATTATTATTTTTTTTGAAAATAATAAGACCCACAGGCTTAGTTCAATATTGCTGTCTACAACAAGAGGGTAGGCTCTGTTAAACCTAGATTTATCTGAATTCGTAGATTAATTTACAATTTGCAATGAATAAAATATATCAAAATTTCAAATTTAAAATTACTAAATCAATGGTTGATGTGTTAATTTTGTTAATTATACAAGGTTTTTAGTTTTCAATATCATCATAGACTTGGCTTTAAGGTTTTCTTTTTCTATTTTTTACTTCGTGGATGATCTGGGAATAATCACACTAATAATAGTAACTCAAAAGGAGACAGAAATACTAGAGGTATTAAAATTTTTTTAAAATTAAATAAAATCGGAAAAAGTTTTGAAATAAATAGTTGTGTATTAACAAATGGTTGGGAAAACATGAGCAATACAAATAATGTTGCTATTTTTTGAGGAAAACTACGAATGCCTTCTTGAAAATTTTCAATCTTCGCTGACTTTTCAGTATATGTTATTAATTACTCATATATGTTAGTATATGGTTATAAATGATAGCTTATATGCATGCTTATTATGTCTTTTTTAATTACATATGCTTTTGTGCTGCATAGAACATAATATCTAATTTTTTATTAGATCTCAATCAGTGTTCTATGCAGTATAATTATTTTCTAATTAGTGTAGCTATTTATTGTGCATAGCAATCAAATCTTGAGTTTGTTATACTTACTCTTTGAAAATAAGTTATTGGTGGTTTAGTTAATTATTTTGATTATGTTCTCAATTTAGATGAGGATATAGAATCTCTTGATTTTAAGATTTGTTTTAATGTTTATTTTGTGAAAAATAATTTGTAGTGGTAAATGTGGATTTATTGTTATTATTTTGATTGTAATACTTATTTCATCCGGTTTACATTATTTTTGATGATTTTTTATTCTAAATATTTTGTAGTTATAATGTTAAAAATATTGGAACTTTATTTTGCCTTCCATATATTTTCTAATTATATTAGATGCATCAATTTGGCAGTAACTTATCTTAGTATATATTATTAAATATTTATATATGTTAATAATTATGAATGATATTTTGTATATATTTAAATTTTTTTTGAATTACATGTGTGTTTGTGATGTATAAAGTAAGGTTTTAAATTTTGGTTAAAACCGAATTGTTTTGGCTGGTGCTACAACAGATCAGTCAGATCTGTTGCGATTTAGAGTTTTCGGTTGAGTGCTATGTGGGCGGGCCGCGCACTACGTGCGGGGCGAGTGCAACGGGTGTGGTGCGTGCGGAGCGAGTGCAACAAGCTTGCAGGGCGAGCACAGTGCGCGGCGAGCTCGCACCGTCTTTGTGCCCGAGCCCGCGCCCTCGTAGGACTGGCCCCCGCGCGCTTACTAGTCTGCCGCCTCTCCCTCGCCTGCCTCGCGCCCTCGCTGACCTGGCCCTTGCTCCCGCAAGCTGGGGCGGCCCTCACACTCGGGCCAGCACCGTCGCCAGCTTGGTTCTGACGCTCTCGCTGGTTTCTGTCAGATACTGTTCGCGTGCATGAAACTATTCACGTAACTATTCATTATTTTAAAAATTTTTAAACATATTATATTTTTTTAATTTGAAGTTAAAAAATAATTAAAATAAAGTTAAATATTAGTCAAAATATAATTAATAAATAAAAAAAATATTTTGGTTGAAACTGAAATGGAAATGATTTTGATCGAAACACGTTGATTTTTTTATTCACGTGCATGCGTGCATGACTGTTTTCTACCGAAAGCAAAGCCAAAAAAAATTTGTGTCAGTCTCACCCCATGTGAATCGCTGTCACGAGATTGCGCAGAGCTAATTGTTTTTGCTCGTATGTCTACAAATATTCATTTGGATCGTTCGGGTACTAAATTCATAATTCTATATCCAAATGTTTTAAACTCAACTGATGATGATTAGTTGTATTATATTATAATTAATAAATTATGTATGTGTCAAATATATTTTAATAATAAATTAAATTTGCTTATGTTAATTTTTAACTTTTTAATTATATTCATATTATTTCTCGTATATTTTTTTATATAGTAATATATAAAAATAGTGATTAACTATCAAAATTAATTTTAATTAATTAAAATAATATTTAATATTGTGGTAAAATTAATTATAAATTCTTTCATAATTTTTAAATTTTTATAAAAAAATTTTCAAAATTTTATCGTATTTTTAATTTGAAGTTAAAGTACAGTTAAAATATAGTCAAACTTTAGTCAACACACAATTAATGATTAAAAAAAAAATTTCGGCCGAAACCGAAACCGAAATCGAAACCGAGATTTAAAACCTTAGTATAAAATATAGTACTTGATGTTTGATTATATTTTAATCAATATTTTATATAGTATAATTGCCTTCTGATTACTATAGCTTGTTTTTATGCATAACTATCAAATTTTGATCATATTAGACATCTAGTATGCAACATGAGTTACTTATATTTATAATTTGAAAATAATATTTTATTATTATTTTCTTTTGAAATATGTAGTGGACTTCGCACATTCTGAAAAATCTGATGTCGCCATATATAGTCAATGTTGTCCGATACTTGTTTAAAATTAGGTATTTTACAACAATTAAAGAAGCGTTCAGACTCTAACTATTATATATTTCAATAAAACATCGTCTCGTTCCTTCCCCCGCTACAATAAAATTCCCCATCCCCATCCCGAGCGGAAAGAATCGATACTACTCCGGCTATTGACCGCTGCGAACTTTGACCTTTTCGACTACTCCGGCGTGGGACAGCTTCGAACCGGGATTCTCTTTTCTTGTATTTTTCCTATTCGTATTGTAGCTTTGGGTAATGAATTGTAGTAGTTTTGTTTCACTTGAAATTTCATGATAAAAACATCATAAAATTAACCACATGAATTTTTTTTCTCTAAAATTTAACTATTATCACGATGTTATTTATAACAAAATCTTGAAAATTTAACCATTGAGAGATCAAGATATTATTGGACAATGGCCGAGTACTCTTTGTCCTGATTGAGGTCGTCACAAAGAGAGAAAGCAACCATATGCCTAGGGCTGTGCATTCGGTTAAAACCGAACCGAACCGAACCGAACCGAATAAACCGAACCGAAATTTCCGAAATTTTGAAATTCCAAAACCGAACTGAACTGAATAGTATGAAAACCGAACCGAAATATTTCGGTTCGGCTCGGTTATAACCGAATTACAAACCGAATTTTTACATGACTGGATGAACGGATATAGTCATTTGCATAAGGGAAAAAAAAATTAGTATAGGATATACATTATACATACCCTAAATCTGATTCTGATAAACTGATACCCAGTCCAATTGCAAGTTTGCAAATTGCAACCCAATAAATAATCAGTTAATCTCAATATTTCACATGCCACAATGGCACAACCGCACAAGTAGGAGCAAGACACTTCAAGACTTCAAGTGAATCAAGTCTTCAAGTTGCAGGAGCAGCACAACAGGAGCAACATAGCAGGAGCAGCACAGCAGGAGCAGCAGGAACAGCATAGCTGGAGCAGCAGGAGGCTAGGAGCAGTAGCAGTAGGACAATGTATAGTAGCAGACTAGCAGTCTAGCAGAAGCAAGCAAGCTGCAAAACACTTCAACAGCTCAACTTCATGTACCAAGACAGTTCAAGACTTCAAGTGAATCAAGTCTTCAAGTTGCAGGAGCAGCACAGGAGCAACAACACAGCAGGAGCAGCAAGAGGCTAGGAGCAGCAGCAGTATGACAATGTATAGTAGCAAACTAGCAGTCTAACAGAAGCGGGCAAGCTGCAAAACACTTCAACAGCTCAACTTCATGTAACAAGATACTTCAAGACTTCAAGTGAATCAAGTCTTCAAGTTACAGGAGTAGCACAGCAGGAGCAGCAGGAGCAGCAGGAGTAGCAGGACAATGTATAGTAGTAGTCTAGCAAAAGCGGGCAAGCTGCAAAACACTTCAACAGTTCAGCAGTTCAACTTCATGTAGCAAGACACTTCAAGACTTCCAAGTTCCAAGTCTTCAACACTTCAACACTTCAACTTTATACTTGCAGGAGCAGGTGAGCAACAAGGCAATGTATATTGCATAGTAGCAGAAGCTGGCAAGCTGAACTGCTGCAGAACATTTCAACAGTTCAACTTCATGCTTGCAGAGTTGCAGGACAATGTACAGTAGCAGGATAATCCTATAACTCTATAAGGCTATAATATCATTCTTACAAGTCAAATAACTCAGCATCAGCAAGCTGCAAGACAACAACTATAATTATGTGGTTCGGAATAAATATGATCAATTCAGTAATCAGTTAGAATTTGAACTTTGAAGGATTATATCATGCCAAATGGTCCATTAAGAAAATCTTGAGAAATCCCCTGTAGTCCCTTGTACAGAAGTAATAGGACAGAAGCCAGAACCAGAAGTTCCAACTTCCAAGCAACATAACATTACTAGGGTGAAGCCAAAGAAGGAGACAATCGTCCAATCAGTCACTTGCCCACATGTGAGCATAGCATATGGCAATGAGCCAATGATTCAACATCTTCATCGCCTCAAACAGCTTATGAAAAATTCAACAAATATCATTAAAAAAATCATAAAACAATTCCAAGAGGGTCATACCGTCATATTCGCTTTATACCGTCATACCCAACATCCCTCTCTAGCTCTCCCCGTAAGCAAATGGTAGATAGTGGTTGCCTTCACAGGCCATCCAAACAACCATGCCATTGCTACAAGCCTACAAAGTGAAGAGGACAAAGTCAGAGTAGGGGACCATTGGAACACCTCTGCATCAAAACACCAAAGACAAAAAAACCTCAAATAAAAGTAAAAATTCAAGAGGCTCAGATGGCTTTGATGCATCATCAAAAACGAAGATGTCTCCCCTTAGGCATCAACCTGCTCGGCTGCTCCTATAAAATAATAGTTGGATACATACCTGTCCCTGGATAGTTGAATCATACTGTTGAACCTAAAAAACATAGTAAAATATCATCACAGTAAAAGCAATTAAGAAAATATCAGGTAAGTAGGTAACTAGGTAAGAAACTAAGGACTATAAGATCATAACTTCACACATGCACTGATGCTGTGATGCACATGAATGATACGGATATATAAGAATGAATCTGCAAGAGATGACCATAGAAAGTTAGAAACATGAACAGAAATGCATAAAAAATAAGTAAGCATATTCAAACCTTAAGATGACTTCTCAAAATTCAATGGTTGTGACATCCAATTTCATCTTTATTAACTTTGAAATAAAAAACCATTCAATGATTATTTGATCATAATAAAGAAATATACAATGCAATAATAAAAATATTAGCAATATAAATCTTACCCTCTTGAATCTTTTCAAGTTCTTCCAAATTTTTCTCAATATTGATTTCTGTTTTTGAATTTTTAATCCAATCTTGAGTGCAAACGAGAGCTTGTACTAGTGTAGGAGTCAAAGAGCTACGAAAACAATCAAGTATGCGCCCTCCTGTGCTAAAAGCTGTTTCAGAGGCCACTGTAGAGATAGGTATAGCTAATATGTCACAAGTCATATGTGACAGAATAGGAAATCTGTAGCTATTCACTTTCCAGAAGCCCAGAACATCAAAGTTTGGCTCATTTTTTTCAAGATCCTCGGACAAATACTTGTCTAGCTCAGACTTCATTTCATCACCCATGAAACTTTTTCTATACTCAACAAATAGACTGCTTAAGATGTACTTACCTGATTGCTTTGGCATATTTGATCCTTCACCAGATGGCATTCCTCCGGGCTGTAGTCGCATTTTGTACTCTTTGAACAAATCATATACAACTTCATGCAACTTTCTCCTCATCATAACACCTCTTTCACCTTCATATATTTTTTCAACTCCAAACTCAATATATTCTAACTTGCGTCTTAGATCAAAGACAACAGGAATAAAGAGAAGCATATTAATCTTCTCTGGCTCACCCCAATACTTGTCATATTTGTCTTTCATCACAGCAGCCATATCTTGGACTTTTGTATCATCGCTGACTTTCCACAGATTCAAAAGAAGGTTAACTCGACAAATTTTATCAAAAAATAAATTACTTATAACATACATAGAGCCAGAAACTCTAAGAGTCAACTCATAGAAATGCTCTAAGAATGTAATAAGTCGCCTAACATTCTGCCAGTCAAAAGACAGAGGAGTTCCATCTTCATTATTAAGCTCATGACAGAAATTGCTATCTTCCTCTTCAAATTTTTCAAAAGCCCGCTCAAAAGTTTGAGCTGATTCAAGCATCATATAGGTGGAATTCCACCTTGTGGATACATCCAAACAAAGACATTTTCTACTTTCAATTTTTTCAATTTTCACACATTCTTTGAACCTCTGCCATCTTACTGGAGAATATCTCATATATTTAACAGCAGATCTAACCTGAGTAATGGAATCTGCCATCTCTTTCAAACCATCTTTCACCACAAGATTAATGATATGTGCTATGCAACGCATATGAATATATTTTTCTTGTGCCAAACAAGTGCCCCAATTCAAAAATTTTTTCTTCAAATAGGAAATAACAGTATCATTTGAAGAGGCATTATCAACAGTAACAGTCAAAACATTATCAATTCCCCATTTAGAGAGACATTTTTTAATTGCTTTTCCTATAACTTCACCCTTATGACTTGTAATTTTGCAAAAATTCAAAAGCTTTTTCTTCAAGTTCCAATCAATATTAATATAATGTGTTGTGATACACATATAGTTTATGTTTTGAATTGAGGTCCAAGTATCAGTGGTCAAACAAACTCTTTGTTTGGACTCTCTGAAATAGTATTTCAACTTTACCTTTTCATCATGGTAGAGTTGAAAACAGTCTCTAGTCATAGTCCAACGTGAAGGGATTCGAAATCTAGGACAAACTTGAGACATAAAGTATTGAAAGTCTTCATGTTGAACAAAACTAAAAGGCAGTTCATCTACAACAATCATGTGTGCCAGTGCTTTTCTAATTTTTTCTTGATCAAACTTTCAGCTAGTTAGCACAGACTCATTTGCTACTTCTTTCTGAATAGGTTGCATAGCAAGTTGTGTTTGATGTGTATCAACATTATATGGATATTGCTTGCATTGATTCATGTGATGTCTAAGAGAAGAAGTACCATTTTTTTTGAATCACAAAAGAATTCATTACCACAGTAGTTGCATCTGGCTTTGGTTGACTTGCCCGAGTCTGTGAACTTTGTGTAATGCTCCCATACAGCTGATTGTGCTACCATTCTTTTTCTCGGCATTGGAGGCTTTGTACTACACGTAGATGCATTGCCCTCATTTGAAACTTCGATAGCCATAACTGTGATACACATATAGTTTATGTTTTGAATTGAGGTTCAAGTATCAGTGGTCAAACAAACTCTTTATTTGGACTCTCTGAAATAGTATTTCAACTTTATCTTTTCATCATGGTAGAGTTGAAAATAGTCTCTAGTCATAGTCCAACGTGAAGGCATTCGAAATCTAGGACAAGCTTGAGACATAAAGTATTGAAAGCCTTCATGTTGAACAAAATTAAAAGATAGTTCATCTACAACAATCATGTGTGCAAGTGCTTTTCTAATTTTTTCTTGATCAAACTTTCAGCTAGTTAGCACAGACTCATTTGTTACTTCTTTCTGAATAGGTTGCATAGCAAGTTGTGTTTGATGTGTATCAACATTATATGGATATTGCTTGCATTGATTCATGTGATGTCTAAGAGAAGAAGTATCAATTTTTTTGAATCACAAAAGAATTCATTACCACAGTAGTTGCATCTGGCTTTGGTTGACTTGCCCGAGTCTGTGAACTTTGTGTAATGCTCCCATACAGCTGATCGTGCTGCCATTTTTTTTCTCGGCATTGGAGGCTTTGTACTGCACGTAGATGCATTGCCCTCATTTGAAACTTCGATAGCCATAACTGTGATACACATATAGTTTATGTTTTGAATTGAGGTTCAAGTATCAGTGGTCAAACAAACTCTCTGTTTGGACTCTCTGAAATAGTATTTCAACTTTACCTTTTCATCATGATAGAGTTGAAAATAATCTTTAATCATAGTCCAACGTGAAGACATTCGAAATCTAGGACAAGCTTGAGACATAAAGTATTGAAAGCCTTCATGTTGAACAAAACTAAAAGGCAGTTCATCTACAACAATCATGTGTGCCAGTGCTTTTCTAATTTTTTCTTGATCAAACTTCCAGCTAGTTAGCACAGACTCATTTGCTACTTCTTTCTGAATAGGTTGCATAGCAAGTTGTGTTTGATGTGTATCAACATTATATAGATATTGTTTGCATTGATTCATGTGATGTCTAAGAGAAGAAGTACCATTTTTTTTAATCACAAAAGAATTCATTACCACAGTAGTTGCATCTGGCTTTGGTTGACTTGCCCGAGTCTGTGAACTTTGTGTAATGCTCCCATACAGCTGATCGTGCTGTCATTCTTTTTCTCGGCATTAGAGGCTTTGTACTGCACGTAGATGCATTGCCCTCATTTGAAACATCGATAGCCATAGGCGTAGAACTTTCCTGAGAAGCAGAAATGGGCATTGGACTTGGAATAACTGGATTTGTGTTTGAAAGCTGCTGACTGTCATCCTCGTTCAACATCTGTCAATAGAAAAATACAGAATTACAGATTAAATCGTATGAAATCAAAAAACCCTAATTTAATTTCACAAAATTCAACCCTAACCTTGCAATTTGATCCCGATGATGCCGTTGTAGAAAATGAGATATTGAAGCTCAGAGCCTCGAAGGCTAGTCACAGAGAGATATTGAGGCGTCGGGAGTCAGAGCCTCAGAGGAGGAGGGGGGTCCGGGGGTGGACGAAAGCGATGCCACCGGGGATGAAGGAGAAGAAAAATCGGGAGTTCGGAACTGAGGATTTACTGATCTAACAATAAAATCATATGAAATAAAAAAACTCTAATTTAATTTCACAAAAAATCAACCCTAAATTTCATAATTTCCGAAATACTCTCAACTTGCAGCTTAATCCGTTGTAGAAAAATGAGAGATTGAAGCTCAGAGCGCGACCAGAGAGATATTGAGGGGTTGGGGCTGAGAGTCAGAGCCTCAGAGGAGAGGAGGAGGGGGGTGGTCCGGCCCGTCCGGGGGTGGACCGTGGACGAAAGGATTAACAATAAAATCGTATGAAATCAAAAAACCCTAATTTAATTTCATAAAAAATCAACCCTAAATACTCTCACTTTGCAGCTTAATCTGTTGTAAAAAAATGAGAGATTAAATCTCAGAGTATCGACCAGAGAGATATTGAGGTGTCGGGACTCAGAGCCTCAGAGGAGGAAGGGGGTCCGGGGGTGGACGAAAGCGATGTCACCGACACGGCGCAGCACCGCAGCTGCAGGGATGAAGGAGAAGAAAAATCATCAGTTCGGAACTGAGAATTTACTGATCTAACAATAAAATTGTATGAAATCAAAAAACCCTAATTTAATTTCACAAAAAATCAACCCTAAATTTCATAATTTCCTAAATACGCTCACCTTGCAGCTTAATCCGTAGTAGAAAAATGAGATATTGAAGCTCAGAGCGTCGACCAGAGAGAGGCGTTGAGACTCAGAGCCTCAGAGGAGAAGGGGGGTCCGGGGGTGGATGAAAACGATGTCACCGACACGGCGTAGCACCGCAGCTGTAAGGATGAAGGTGCAGCACCGCAGGTCCGCAGCGGCGAGAGCGAGAGCGGCGAACCGCTCTGAGAGAACGCGATAATATATAGGGTTGTTTGAGCCGATTAGCCCAAAACCGAAACCTAACCGCAGTATATAGGTATATATATAATTCGGTTCGGTTCGATTTTTACGATTTTTCAAAATCAAAAACCGAAATCGAACCGAATTAAATTTTTTTTTTTCAAAACCGAACCGAACCGAGAACTGAATAACCCGAACCGAATTGGTTATTCGGTTTCGGTCGGTCGGTTAATTCGGTTTTGACCGAATAATGCACCGTCCTACATATGCCCATAATCTTAATGGTTGTAAGTGTTACAGGGACACTGACTATGAAAGATGAATTATAATAATAAAAAAATAAGGAAAATGAATTCAAGATAAAAATACGACAATCTGTTTTCTTGGATCTTCAAAGACATTAACTACAAAGAATGGCCTAAGAAAAAGAAAAGGTTTTTTTTTTTTCGCCTTTTGTAGAAATAACGAGATAATTTCGTTAAATCCACCAATCGAAGTTTTGCACTACCGTGTATAAACATAAGGGTTGATTGATAATTCAAAAAATTAAAAGGGATTCTTACTTGAATTGGTAATTTTCCTTTTTTTCGAAATGCTGCATTTTTCAGGAATTTTAGTTTGTAGTTTTTCATTAATTTTTAATCTGAGTCCAATGTCCGTAATATTAAACAAATTTGGATGCCTCGATTTTTAAGACACTTCATTGAACTTAAGTTCACAATTATGACAACCAATAGGGGCTTTCATGTAAAACTCTTTAATTTTTCATGTACTTTCTCTGAATTTCCCAGGCACGCTTCCCGTGCTAGATCTAACAAAACTTCGAATATTTCTTCTTCTTCTTCGTGCAGCCCGAAAATGATACAGCAAAGCGAGCTTCGAGGACTCTAATGGCAGTGGCCATCGACAGCGAGGAGGCATGGGCGCCCTCGCCCATCGCCTATCTCCTCCTCTTCTTCTCTTGCTCCGCCTCCCTCTTCCTCCCCTACTTTTCTCCCCTCGGCTCCTCCTTCTCCTCCTCCTGTCCCTTCGATCTCGGTCCCTCGAAGCCCTTCCACCGATTCCAGCGGAGGTTCCTGCTCCTCTTCTCCCTCGCTTCGGGTATGCTCTTGTAGTTGCTTCATGGGTTTTTGGATCGGAGTTTGGCGCTTTGGATTGATGAAATTTGATCCATTTGTATGGTTTTCTTTTGAGAACTTCGGTAATGGAAGGGCTTGGATCCGTGTTTGGAGAGCATCAGTTTGTTGGCTATGGAACTGGTAGGGAGGGGATGGTGTTGTCCCTTGCTGCTGGAGCTGCGGCTGCGCTTGTTGTTGGACCCTTTCTAGGTGTTATATCTGATGTTATGTAAGTGTTTTTGTGATTTATTTGCTTCCTTTGTTAGAATATGAATGTGCCATTGATCTCGATAACATGTTGTTGTTGTTGTTGTTTTTTATGTCACTGAAGAGTTCTGAGAGAAAATGAAAATTACTATCTGAGAGAGATCTACTTATGTAGGTGGTAAATGAAAAATGAAAATTTTTTTCTTGTGCTAGCTGGTCGATGTAAGTGCAAATTCGAAACTTGCTGAAAGTTTATTGCTTTCTAAGCGGCAAAATTGTGTAAAATTGACAACGAATGAATGTTGACACCGATATCTCCCGTTGGGTCATTCAATTGTATAGCGGTGGAAGAATCCTTGTTCAATCTGTATTTGCTACAGATTTATTCTGCCAAATCACATATATGCTTCAGTGTATAAATTGTTAGATATCATGGAAACCTTTAGAAAAATGGGTAGATTTGGAGGACATTTGAGTGTTTTTAAGAAAAGGTGTATATCTGCATATGCATAGCAATAGTCATGATGGGTCTGCAACTTGTGGAACTTTAGGGTTTCCAAGTATTTAAGTTCTAGCTCATTGTTAATTTAGTTTCCACTGATTATAATGGCTTCCTTTCATAAAATGTTAAAGTTGGTAAAGGGTTCATATAAAATGTACCTTACAAGCCAGATATGTGTGCATATAAAATGTAATATACGTTTAGTGTGGTGGAGAATGAATAGAAGTATAATTGTTACATTTTATACACACCTTTAACCAAGTTTAATATTTTACCAAACAGAAGCAATGGGCTTTTAATAAAAAAATCATTCTCATGAGCCTAACCTTTGTTTTTTAAACATCAAGATTATATAATTATCTTGCCTACCATGTAATTACATTTCTATGTAACATTTTTTATGCTTCAACATGCTATTTACTCAATTCTTTCTGATTTTGGTAACATGTGCAGAAGACCAAGAAAAGCTTGTATCATATTTTGTATTCTCCATCTTGTGGGTGTCTTATAGACCATAAGCAAGCATCCGAGGATCTGGCCTGTATGCATGTGTCTGGCCCTTGCCACTTCTGTATTCTCATTCTGTTTTGAGACATGGATGATCATGGAGCATGAGAAGGTGCGTTCCGAGCAGTCTTTTCTTTAAAAATTGGCAGTACCAGGAAAGAAATAATTTGTTTTGTTGATTTGCAGCAAGGCCACAGGCAAGATTTGCTGAATGACACCTTTGGTCAATGTTCTTCTTTGAGTCTGCATTTCTTATTGGAAGCCAAGGTTTTGCAAATTTGTTGGTTAAGGATCTTCATGGAAGTTTTTTCACCCCTGCTTCTTTAGGGGCCTTCTCACTGTGTTCAGCATTTTTTATATCAGGAAAGAGTCAAGTGCATCTCACAGACATCTACTATTCAAAATTATTCAAAGCTTTCTTTGGATATATTATTAGAGGTAACACTTGCATATGTATAAACTAGAATTATGCTGGTAATCTTATTGCATTCTGTGAATTTCCTGTTTGTTTCATGCATGTTTTCCTGGATTCCTCAACTAAACCAATTTATATTATGAACTTTCCTGGTTTTCCTAATTTTGTCAAGTTAAAAAAAAGGAAAATAGGAATCTTCCTTCCCTCCATGAGATGGTTAAGAGACCACCAACCAACAAGTCTTGCACCTATTTAGACCTGCTACATTTTATCTTCGACTGTTTGCAATAAGTTTCATGTCTAATATGCCAACCCTTAGTGGAAGCAATAGAGGACTTCAGATGCTGTAATGGTTCTAACGTGCCGAATGCAGCATCAGGATGTCTGAGCACTTTTTTAACATTATTCATAATAATAGTTCTACATGTTTGAGTCAATATTAACAAAACGCCTCTCCTTGCTTTGCAGAAAAAAGATTATGGATATTGGCGTTAGCACAATGTAGGATCTCTTCTCCATATCTGTCTTTTGGATTCTGTGGGCACCAACTACAGTGGTATGTGTACCCCCTTTTTTTGAGAATTGTACCATAATTGTTTTGTCCACACAAAAGTTTCATAAATTCTCATCGCACCTGTCATCAGAAGATACAACTGGAATTGTTTTGGAGGGTTTTTGTGCTTTCACATTTGGAAATGGCTAGATAATTGTGAGAACCCTGTAAAATAATCTAAATGTTAACATATATTGCCTAATCCTTCCCTTGTTTAATGAAGGTAGTGTTAAAACAAGCAGTTAATTATGGCTACTTATTTGTGCAAAACAGATTTTTTAGGTTTATTCAGGAGATGTAGCTCATTCATAGTACTTAGTTCACACTGCTAGGAATCCATAATGCAGGCTCTAACGTTGCACATGTTTATGACTAGTATCTCAGGTTAATTTGATTTTTCATTGTTGTCAATCCTATTAAAAAATGAGCTTTTTATTAAGGATATAGAATGACTTATTAACAATGCAACTTTTACATTCCTCGTGACCAACTTTACCATCATATTCTTAATTTCATCATTTGTACTTGAATTTTCTGATCTGCATTATGGGTTTATGTCCTTTTACATTTGTTTGGCTGTGAAGGGAATCTATGAGTTGCAGAAAGTTTGGATGATTCTTTACTGTCTAGCAATAGATTTCTCGTAACCATGTTCGCATATCATATGGATCACTGCTTAAGTTGTGTTCTTGTTTAGTTTTTACGATCATTTTGCTACATAAATTTTTTTCTTGCTTTCCCTGGATGCATTCTGCTCATAGAAAGGATGCTTACTCTTATGCAATTTTGTGGTTGTGCTCATTATTTTTTCCATCCATACAGGCAGATGGTCGAGTGGTGCATTTATCACTGATATACCCTTGTTTCCTTGGCTCAAGAATGCTTGGAAGTACAGCATTTCCACGGTTCTTTGCATCATCATCACTCCAAAATGAGGATTATCTGATGACTGCATTTGTTGTTGCTGGTCTAGCATTGTCAGTTGTAGCCTATGATTATCAGGTACCTGGCAACAAACAATGCATAGTTCAGTGAGGTCCATGCGTTTCAGATAAATCCATAATATGTTGTTATGCCTTTCAGGAAATTGGATATCTAGTGACACTGTTTTGCATCTTCCAAGCTTGTGTTGGCTTCATTTTACCTTCACTTGCAATGCTGCGAACACTCTGATTAAGGTTAGGTCCTCTGTATCTATTTGTAATTGCATGCGTGCTTTCAAAGATATGCCCTGGAAGCTTGTGGTTGAAAGTCTGACAATGGCCTAGCATCCTTAGGTACAACAAAATGTCTATTGGCAATTTGGTCATAAGGAGCACATGCAAAAGCCCCACGTTTTCCATGGCATTCAACCAGTCACATTTTCCAGGGGCACACATGCAATTAGGCGTGTTTGAGATGATATTGAAGGTATATTGTTAGCTCATCCAGCCTAAAGTACGCAATTTATCGGGAACAATTTAATTCATTGCATATCACATCATAAGATTATAAGAATATAGGTTCTTTTTTGTTTTTTTGGTAGGAATAATATAGGCTCTGGTTAACTAGGAATCAACCGCATTGATGATTACAACAATTGAAAAACAAGAAAATGATATAAATATATTTTTTTTTTTCCTCGATTGCTACACTGGAAAGAGCACAACGGCAATCCTCTGTGCCTCCGACAACTTAAATTTCCTAGGCTTCTTGAACTCTATTCTCGTAAACTCTGAAGCAACAGGAGACTTCTTCATTAGATTCCTTACCAAAACAAATATCGAAGTAATGACAATTAAGGAAAACGCACACCTCCTTGCAACTCAAAGGTAACAATGAATTATGAAGCAACATAGAGAAATCAAATATCTTCTTTGATATTGGTGTGGTGAAGTCAAAATTCAACTTTGGAGCAAAATCTACCTGCAAGCACATGCAATTCTAGTTGATCATAAGATCTAGTTTCTTGTTTTTTTTTTTTTTTTGAAAAAAAGAATTCCTGACAGCATCAAGAATTAGCTTGTCATGGTTCAATTAGCACTGGTTCTGGACCTTCACATGAAACAGGAACACGATAATGGAACAAAAACAAAAGGGAAAAGGAAAACAATACTAGGAAGAATTACCAAGGTGTTCAGAGGAAGGGAGTCAATCGGTAAGTGCATTTGATTGCAGAAAATGGAAGAGAGAAACAAATTCCATATCCTTTCGCCTGGATTGCCCTTCGTATCATGGAAAAAAGAAGTCAGATAAACGCCCATGCTCGATAAAGCTAGGGACATGCAAATAAAATTGGAAAAATTATTCTAAAAATCTCTAATTTTTTTTTGAAATTTCTAATCGATCTCTCGTATTTCTCAAATTTTTTAATTAATTTTTTTTAAAAAATTAAATTCAAAATCTAATTTGCTAAATGATTAACGTATAAGTTTGTTATTATTTATAAATATTATATTATATATATAAATATTATATTTCATATGTAAATAATTTATCTCATATATATATACTTATATGAGATAAAAATATTTATATATAATGTAAATTATTTTTAGAAGTTTAGGGGGTTAATAAATAATTTCAAAATTATGAGAGCTGATGAGAAATTTCTTGACAATTTTCTCAATAAATTTTGAGACAAATAAAAAGAAAAACTAAATAATTGGCTTTTTAAAGGGTAAAAATAGAGTTTTTAAAGAAAAATAACATATTTTATCCTAAATATATGACAAACCAACTAACATATTGTTATTAATAAAAAAAGTTATTTATTTACATGTCAAAAGTTTCTAAACTCTATAAGAGGGATTAAGAAAATTGAGTAGAATAAATTTTTATATTTAATTTTAGGGTTAATTGTATATATTTCTTTGAAATATTAATGAATTGTATATTTCTCCTTCAAAATTAAATAATTATATATTTCTCTTTGAATTATTATATATGTTGTAAAAATCTCTTTGGGTATTTGAAAAATGTTTCGTTTGACACCATTTGAGATAAACTACAATAACAAAAATATCCTTACCTTATAAGTAAGAGTATAATAATTTTTTAACCATAAATTTATTATTAAACACTAATTAAAAATCAATTGTATATAGAGATGTTAAACGAGTTATGCCAGACATAACCCATGGAAAAAAAAAACGCTAAGCAAGGTATGTGGTTCATAGGCTTGTGGATTATATTGTGTTTGACCCAATTTTTTTAAAATATCCAATATTACCATAATACTCATCAATTAATATTTCAAAATTTAAAAGATTAACTCTTAAATCAATATAATTATAGGAGAAAAATATATGATTAATAGTTTCAAAATATTTTTCAAGCTTCACTTCCATTGGAGGAGCAACATGTGCAAATTCAAAAAGTAATCTATATTTGTTGAAAACAAACGAAATAAGTATAAATTCATTAAATGTCAAATAAGTTGTAGGATAATAATTACTTAAAAAGTTGTAGTTGCAACATAAAACTATTTTAATAATGACAGATAATTTACATAGTATCCAAGTTGTATCAATTAATAAACAATCACCAATATACTATATACCAAAAGGAGTAAGTACCTCTTTAGAAATTATAATAAAATTTTAACAACATATAAGTAGTATTCCACCTATTTTTAATATCAAGAGAATTTTTTTGTTTGACTTTTGAAATTGTCCACATAAAATTTTCAAATTCTGAGCATGACTAGAAGTAAACCTAATATATTTGTATAAATTTCTAAAATTTTTAATTTTATATACTATATTTTTAAGTTTAAGTCTATCTTGAATAATTAATTAAATATATAATATTTGTAGCGAATATAAAATAATCTACCATCCAATAAAATAAATAATTAAGTTTAAATAGATCAATAACAATATTATTATTACCAGCATTATTTAAAATAATATTAAATATTTTATCTTGAATATTGTACTTAAAAAATAGTTTGAAGAATAGCATAGGTAATGTTAACTATATTATGAAAATGCTCTAAAAATTTAAAACTAATAATTCGCTTATGTAATATCCATGTATTATCAATGTAATGAATAGTAATACAAATATAAGGAGTATTATAATCAACACTTCAATAATTGAATGCGAGAATATTTTTCTAATTATAAAATGAAAAAAAATTTATCTTTTTGGTAATAAATATTTTCACTATATCATTCCTAATAGTGTTTTTAGATATTTTCTGAAAGAGCGAATTTAATTCTTAGAATATATCTTTTATTTTGAAATTTTCTGTAAAAAAATTAGTTGTTCATCCCAAATAATATATTTAACCAATTTTCGTTCAAAAATCTATGAATGCCCAGTATTAGAAGAAAAAGCAATTGCAAAAGAAAGTTGTATTTGAGTTAAATCATACTCCCTTCATAAATGAGATTGGATATGATTTTAAAAATAGTCGATTCCATACACACTTCTAATATTTAGTTGATTCTTATATTTTTTACAAATATTTTTTTCTCACATTTAATAACTATTATATCATAATATGTCCAAACATCACTAGTACTTTTTCTTCCAGAATTTTGATTGCATTGACCAGAAAAAGGTTGGTCGACATTAATCTAAATTTCTGGTTGAGAATTGAAAATTTAAGATTTATTCTGAAAAGAAAAATAAAAATTAAAAGAAGAGTCTATCATTATTAATAAAATTATGAGGCAAAAAAGAAAATAAATTTGATTTCAAGTATCTCAACTTATAAAATCGAATAGTCAAAGAGTCAAAAATCATACTATCGATTGTCGAAACTTAAAAGTCTAAATTGGAGATTAAAGACTTGAGAGTTGAGAAAGTATAAAAGAATAAAAAATTTATGAGTTGTGTGAAAAAAGAATAGTATGTGAAGGTATTCATCAAAATTTTAAGATTATAAAATATCCAAAATACTCTAGTTGTTAGAAATAATATTTTTATAAACTTATAAAAAACTACTTTTGACTAATTTATATTTTTTTATTTTTTCAAATATATTTTAGCATCTTACAGATTATATTTAAATAAAAAATTAAATTTATTATTATAAAATTTAATTTTAAATTTTTTTAATTTAATATTAATTTTTTTAAAAAAAATCACAACGGGTAGCGAACCATTGCTCGCTTTTGATCAAGACTGAACTTTTGACAAGAGAATGAGAGGGAATCGGGATTTTGGAAAAAGAAATATATTGACATTGTATTCGGTCTAATTATACCACAGAACCAAAATTTTGATAGAATCAAACTTCTGGTTATTAAATAAATAAATAAATAAATAAATATATATATATATATATAATATTATAGATAATATAAATTATTAAAATATAATTTTTTAATATTATATGTATATTAATATATGTAAAATTAATTTTTTATAAAATTTTAATGTAAAGTAAAATAATTTAAAAATCAGTATACTGATTTTAAAACTAATTTAGAATCGTTTCAGAACCGAAATCAAAAAACCGATTCTTACTTCAAACGGATACAATTTTGATCCTCAATTTTTTAAGAATCGATATTTAATTTCGGGTGTAAAACGTGTAAAATTGATACAGAAAACAATTTTGCCCACTCCTATATATACACAATAGGTGAATTTTGTACTAATAATTATATAAATTCATAATAAAAGACAATAAGAGTTGTGATTGGTTGTTAAGACCTTTTAAAAATAAAATTCGGGTAATTGTCAAATTATCCACTCTTCCCCAATCTCGCGTCACATGCAAAGTATTCCATTTCAAAACCACCGAATAGTATTAAACAAGAGACAGGAAACCAAACGTGATCAGCTGCTTGGCGATTCGAAAATTAAACAAATAATAAATCACTAATTTTAATTAAATTAAAACATTGAACTCCAAACTGTTTATCCAATATTTCCAAATCTCAAATTTATGTGTTCACGCAACCAGCATTAATGATTAAAAAACGAAATTACAAATAAAAATTCAAAAAAAAATCCCACTATTATTCTCTGACCATCGGATAGAAAGCGAGAATTAAATAATTCCTCCACGGTAAGCCTTTGGAATCACAGACTTTACAAAAACCAAAAAAAAAAAAAAAAAAAAACCAGGAACAAAGAAAACTAAGAATTCTAGGCACGCTCGCCACGGATGCGACGAGCAAGCTGGATGTCTTTGGGCATGATAGTGATGCGCTTAGCATGAATGGCGCAGAGGTTGGTGTCCTCAAAAAGCCCGACGAGGTATGCCTCCGCAGCCTCCTGCAGCGCCAGTACGGCGTGGCTCTGGAACCTCAGATCCGTCTTGAAATCCTGAGCGATCTCCCGCACCAACCTCTGGAACGGAAGCTTCCTTATCAGCAGCTCCGTGCTCTTTTGGTACTTCCTTATCTCACTGAAACACCAGAATCACAAAGATCAACAAAACCTTAAAAAAAAAACACAAAAGAACGAAGAAAGACGACATAGATCTGGGCGTACCGGAGCGCGACGGTACCGGGGCGGTAACGGTGGGGCTTCTTGACTCCACCGGTGGTCGGAGCCGACTTTCTCGCCGCCTACGAGTACAAAAAACACGAAGGATCGGATCTCGATCCGCGTAAATTGGGCGAGAACGAGAAATAACTCTAGATCGGAGAACGGGAGCTAACCTTGGTGGCCAGCTGTTTGCGGGGAGCCTTGCCGCCGGTGGACTTTCGAGCAGTTTGCTTCGTGCGGGCCATGGAGGAAGACGATAGGGCTCGGGAATCGCCAGCGGGAGGAAAGAAGACGAGGAAGCGTAGCTAGTGATGGGATTTGATTTAAGGGTGGGCGTTTGATTTGGATCGGACGGTCGTTACTAGGTTTAGAAGACACACGATCGATGGGGTACCTTCTCCTTGATTGGATGAATTTGACGGATCGATGAACTACTGATTTCGGATGGGCCTAGCATGCATACCGAAACTGAAACCGAACTGTTGTTTGAAAAACAAAATTCAAACTTGCCGATTCAGAACTTTATGCATACATACCCACAAAACTATGATATTTGCATCTAGTTCCCAAGCCTTGCAGGTATATCTTTGGCTTCAATTTTCCAAACTGCGAAAATCAACATTTTTTTCTTTTTTTTTTTGGAGAATTTAATGTCCCCCAATCTTCAGTCTACAATTATCTCACTCGCTTAATATTGAAACTCAATCAAATTTTTTTCCAATTAAATCTCGCGGCATCTTGGTGATAATCTCGCGGCATCTTGGTGATAATCTCACGACATCTCTCGACATTACGTTCTCTTCAACTCAAGTGGAGCCAAATGCCCTCACTAGGGATCCCCTTATTCACGACAAACCCCATGTAGTACCCCGGCGGCGCCACCGCTCGGGACGTCGGCGCCACCGCTCTTATCTCATAGCTACCCGGGCTCCCGCCATCCGCTTTCGGCCTCGCGCTATCGAGAAAAACCACCCTCTGGTTCATTGAGAAAGAGTGAGTCGCAAACGCCGGCGCCACCATCGTCACCGCCACTTTCCCCGCCAGTTCCTCCGCCGTGAACCGCAGCTTCAGTAGCTTCCCGTAATTTGCATACACTGGACCTTGTGTCGCAATCCTTGGCCGGCGGCTGGAGTACTCCGAGAAGAGGTACTCCGGCGAGTAGGCCTCCAGGCTGAGGTCTGTCGGGTACTCGACGCCCGTGAAGTTGTAGCCAACATGTGGGTTGCTCCCGCCGACGAGCACCCGCCCATCGCGGAGAAGTACCGCCGAGGAATGATAAAGCCGCGGCCTGGCTGCCGCCGTCTGGACGGTGAACCGGGTACCAAGTGGATTAAAATGGCGGTAGGTCACCGGAGTTAACACAGGCTCCCGGCCGTACTCCCATCCGGCGGTTCCCGCCGCCACGCCATTGATGATAAGCACGTCGTCGCCGCTTGGCAGGAGGACCATGTCCCCCATGGTCCTCGCTGTCGGCATCGTCTCCACACTCCATTTAGGTGATTCCTCAGAAATCTTGATTCTTCCGCAGGTGTTCAGCGCCGGAAGAAAGCTACCCCGCCGCGCCTTGTAGAATGACCCTGCCGGCGCGCCGCCGCAGACTAGCACCTCAGTCTCCGGAGCGTAGGCCTTGATTGGCAACAACACAGACGAGCCGGTGCTCGGGTAGTTCCGGGGGTCGCCGCCGGGCATCGGTGGGAAGGTCTTCAAGACGGCGTTTCTGCTGTAGTCAAAGAGGATGGCGCGATTGTTGGCGAAGATGTAGACGTTGCCGTCGGTGCAGAGGTGGAGAAAGGGGTAGAGGTTGTTCTCTTCAGGGTCTCGGGTGTCGGCGAGGAACTTGAGCGGGATTGCTCCTGCGAGATCCCGGTCGTTCTTCGGGTAGAACTCGTAGTTGTACTGGCCCCTGCCGCCGACGATGATTGCCCGGCCATCGGGGAGTATTTGATTGCTGGCATACCTGATCACACATATAATTATATTTAATCAGCCCCATTTATAAAATCAAAAATTACAATTAATGACAATCCAGTTACCAACAATCCAATTACCAACGGCGGACAGCGAGAGCTTTAGACGTCTCCTCCCAATCGCAAAGGCCGTCGTCGCAAGGTCGGAAGGTCCTGATAACATCATCGCCGTCGTTGAAGCCGCCCGTCTGAATGAGGCGGCCGGTGGGGTCGACGGTGCCAGAGGAGCACCATGTGTCAGTAAGGACATTGAGGGGCCGTACGGCGTTGGCTGCGATGTCGTACTCGACCGAGTGGGCAGTGCAGTCGTCTTTAACGGCGAGCTCAGCGCGGTCACGGCGGCACTTGCCGGCGGGGAGGGAGATGTTGGACGTGCCGAAGTCGGTGCGGTCAAAGATGACGACACGGTCGTTGAAGAGGAGCTGCATGTGCATCGCTGACACGCCGATGCTCGGCTGCAACATCTGCCACCGGTCGCCCGCGGCGGCGGCTAAGAAGACCAGCCCCAAACATAAGTGAAGAACAGAAGCTGTTCTCATCACTTAGCACTTTACCACTGTTATTTTGAGTTAAACGCGTTAGGGCATGTACTAATCTTTATATAAGACGTTAGGCCAAAGAAGAGCCATGCACGCATGCATGCATCGCTCTGTAGTTGACGTGAAGCATTTTATCCTGATCGCGAGGAATTTTTGAGGGTTATGAGCTTATGATGGGTGCGTGATTGTGTGAGATTGCGATTGCGTCACGCAATGCAAGCAGTCTTGGTATCGTTAGGATGTTGCGATCACGAGGGAGAGGAGAAGAGAACAGCCGTCGGATCTTGTCGATATGGGCGAGCACCAGCCGTGTGGGAAATCGCATCAGGGCAAGCTACTGGACACGAGCTGATATGACACGGCTTTCTATTTTGAGTTGTTTATTTTAAATTTAAATTTTTGCAGTATATGGAAAAGTCTGAAATTTCATCTTTACACAAAAAAAGATATCTTTACGGTCCCACGACGTCAAGAAAAATGCATTATATAGCCCACCAACTTTGTTTAATCATACGCTAAACCAAGAACATGCTCAAGGTCAAGAAACTGCCCCTCTTGGAAAGCCTTGGGTTTTTGATCTACCTTTGCTTTCTCTTTTTTTATTTCCTTTTTTCTTTCAGTTATATATATATAATCTATAAAGGAATAATAAAAGTTGCGATCGAACTAAAACTCTTAAAAAACGCTTGATTTAAAATAATCTTATTTTTCAGTCGTATTAATTAATGTCGACTTGAATTAAAATCGAATAAAAATATTATTTTAAAACAAAATTATCTCGTTTAAAGCTACAATCCAAACGAGACTAAGACTCGGGAAATCCCGGAAAATTCATAACTTCGATTTAAATATCAAACATACCCCTGTATTATGAAAATATCATAAAGCAAAAGCAAAATTTTTAAAAGAAAATCCATTACTAATTGTGTTTTTAAAATTCCACACATGGTTTTGAGCAAGTATAAAGCAAAGTATAGAGAAATGATCGAGCAAAGCTGAGCTTCATGGTCGCAGGGAATCAACTGGTACCGGAAAACAAAAGAGATCGGAGGAAAAGCGCTTGAAAGCAAGCTTGTTTGATTGGCCGTGTTACTTGAGGTTGGAAGTACATGCATTTCGTGGTCTTACCATTGAGTCTTATCTATTATAAATAAATTTATAATGTTTGATATATGAAAGATGAATACAATCTCCGAGTATAAAATAATTATAATGTCAAGTATGATAAATTTATTTTATATCAGATATTAGATAGATATAGTCTAATATATATAATAAAAAAAACTCATATTTCATAAACTTAAGCTTTTAGAATGATTTGAAATCCGGCTCACTATATGAATCTGGTTTGACACTCTTACGGCTCTCCAACAAGTAATATCAGAGCTTCAGATTCGAAACTATACAAACTCTTAAAATCAAAATTACCGTAATGATACGACTGAATTGAGTCACATGTTAATGTCTCTCCATTAGTATGAGTCAGACGATGGAACTGATTGAGTAAAAGAGTTTTTGATTAAGAGTGTTAAATTGATGCGGTCAAATCACACTTGAAGGGAGAGATTGTTATAATATCATATATAATGAATTAGTTCTACATCGGATATTGGATCGATGAAGTCCAATATATATAGTGAAAAAGCTTCATATTTTATGAATTTAAAATTTTGGGATGATTTGGAGTCCGACTCACTATATGGATTTGGTTTAATGCTTTTGCGGCTCCTTAACATAAAATATTTGAAAGAAAGAATTCATTTTAAACGTATATTATTATGTGATTTTGAAAGGATATACATGCAAAAAACCAAAAAACCAAAAAAAGGAGGGCGGGGGTGAACGGGTATTACATGCCAAGGAGAGAGAGAGGATATCAATCAACAATCGAGAGTTAGTGTTTGATAATCAACTTCGATGAAAGTATCATGAGGGTAATGCTTTTGATTTGTTATTTGTTATTGACAGAAGCATCAAGGCACTGTTTGGTTCCGGATCAAGGTCAAGGTCAAGATCAAAAAGAGGACTAAAATGTAAAAAGATAATATGATCAAAATTTTAATGTTTGGTTACTTATCTGACTAGTGAATGATTCAAATTTTTTTCGGACCATCTTACCCTCAGTTGCTGCTTTAAATTGGTCTTTCTCCAGTTCAAAAGGCTAGGGTTTGAGCCCCACCCTCCCGGTCCTCACCATCGACTCCTTCATCTCCGACAAGCTACGCTGCGACCTCTTCGTCTCGAACGACTCCTTCCTCTTCTTGCAGCAGCGTTAAACTTCTTCCCCGATTCGCGGACCCTTTCCTTGTCTTCCTACTCTCGATCTCCGCTACTCTCTCCTTCGACCTCGCCGTGGCGGCGATCCCCAACCGATCTCCGCGGGATCCTGCTCGGATACTCCTCCGATCCCAGATTTCTTTCTCCCTTTTTTCTTTCTGTTTCTTTTTCGGACGTTTTGTGCTCGGTGGTGTTCGGCTTTGATTTCGTGCCGAATTTAGAGAGGCAGGATGGTTTCTGGTTCGTGGTGGATTGGAAGGGCACGTTCTGGTGGGCTAGGAGTTTGGCTATAAGTGGTTTAGGGTTATAGATTAGGGGAATTTTGTGCGGCAAATTTCTAGGGTTGATTCGGAAGTAATTATGTTATTTTTTTGATTATTTGATGGTTTCTATCGATATGTTTTGTGTTTCTGCCATCATTTTGCGCTGCCCCGAACTTGGATTCTTCCTTGCCAATTACTCAACATTCTCTTCCTTGCTCAAGAGATGGATGGTAGGGAGTGGAGCGGTGATGCTCAGACATTCAAAGTTAGCTTTACTAGGGACGAGGCTAGTACGTTGTAGGAGAGAGTCAAGGAGAAGTTAAAGGAGTTTATGGGCGATTACATTGATGACACTCTTGTGGTATGATTTCAGTTTCACTTACTTCATAGAAGGTGAATTACATGTGATTGGTTGACCTAAATAATGGTTTGTCTTACAAATTCTATGTTGCAAAATGTGCTCCTACCTTATGTTGTTTGAATTATGAATGTTTGGGTTTATTGCCTGGTTTATGTGATCTATCGGTTGTTATGCCAAATTTAAAATTCTTTTCATGAAATTTCAATACTTAAGATTTGTTTATGGCACCTCTCTCTCCCTCTTGTTTGTCCTGTGCAGGAATATGTAGGAATGGTAGGTGCAAAGATGATGCTAGGAGGGACCTGAAAACTTTGTTGATGTCTGGGTGACGATAGTGACTCTTTTGTATCATTATAAATCTTCTTTCCTTTGAATATTGGAAGCTGAAAACTTTGTTGATGTTTGGATGGTACCATGGTCATTAAAAATGAATATCAAATTATACAATTCTTGGTTTATCATAGGTTGTGGGGATCACCTTTCTTCAAATTTTCATCTATATGTGCATCCAAAGGAATCTTTGCCAGATGACGTTGTCAAGAAAAAAACTGTGTTAAATGAATCATCAGTTAGCCATTCACAGAGAGAACATGTTTAGCTTTCAAGCATAACATTACAACATGTCATAAAAATCTTAATACTAGAGTTTGTATAAGAAAATAGTGAAGAACACAATATACATTATTGTCAGATATATAATAATTTTTTAAGACATTGATACAATGAGTAATGTTTGAAAAATTCTGGATTGAAAAGAAAACATCAGGGAGGAGAAAGATCCTAGTTTGCCACGAAGCCCGACATAGGTTTCGCCTTATTTGCCACTTCTTTGCCTGCACGTGCGACTGCTTTATGGTGAAAAAGTATGACATTATTCTCTGCAAGTAAATAAAAATAGAAAAAATCATTAATATGATTATATAAAATTATCTTAAATATACTTACAATTGATAACAAACAAAAAAATTATTAACTTATTTGACATCAAAAAGTTAATTACGATATTTTATATAAAAAAAGAGTAGCCTGTCACTCACGCATCCCATAGAGCTACAGTTATTTGGTTTTGAAGCATTTCCCCATTTCGCACTTCACATTGCGATATACGGATGTTAGGTTCTATTGTTTCATTGTGTGCTTCCGTATCTTCTTTGGTACTATTATCAACCCATTTATTAGCCCGACAATCGCGAAACAGTTGGTACTCACCGTAATTTCTATGTATAAAATTATGTAACACAACACAAGCCACCACTATAGCATATTGTGTCTCGTAAGGATATGGTTGTATTTTACAAAATATTTGAAACCGTCACTTAAATATATCAAATGTCCTCTCCACACAATTTTTCAAACTGGCGTGCATGTAATTAAACTTGTCCTTCGAATTTCGATATCGGACTCGACCATGACCAAACTGTTCGATGTGGTATCGCTCATTTCGAAATGGTACGGAAAAGTTGCTTGTATTGGCATAGCCGGCATCCACAAAATAGTATTTAGCTAAAAATAAACTATAATTATTATTACGAACATTATCATTCGTGTTTAAACAAAAGCAAAAGTAGGAGTTTTACCTTCGAGAACGAAGAAATCGCCTCACGTTAAACATTCTTGTAAGACTTGTGCGTCTGCTGCAAATCCTTCCCAACCGCTACAAACATACAAAAATTTCATATCAAAAGACACGGCTGTCATAACATTTTACGTAAGCAACCCATGCCTATCTGGAAATGAAAGTTGTATTTCTCCACTCACAATCGCAGTTATATGGGTGTCATCTATAGCTCCGAGTGCATCCTACAATGAAATACATAATATGTTGAAATTTAAGTTGGCATTACTTAGAGAATATTGTAGAAACTTATCTCACCTTGAAGAATGGATATGCTCCTCCTCGATTAAGAATTGCGGGATGGACTGGAGTATCATCAGGCGATAATTGTATGTAATTATTTTTCAGTGAGATAATGTCTTGCAAGACTTTATTGAAGTACCTACTTATAGTCTCTGCAGAGTATTGGAATGCCAGTTGCAAGTCTCTGTTAGACGCCCTATGAGCAATCGAGTAAAGAAAAATCCCTACTTGTAATTCAGATGATACATGTTGTGTAGACATGATACTTCCCTATTCAACTAGCAATCGAGTGAGTTGTAGAAATACTTGGGGCACAACTCTAAAGGTCCGAAAATATCGTTCTTCATTGCCTGCTAAATCATGCATAGCCTTCATCCTAGTAAACGGTCGATTATTCAGTGGATGAGGTACTCTTCTAGTATAGGTTGAGGAGCCTTGTATCCGATCAGAAATATTATCTTCCACGACCCTCTCCATTTCTTGCTCCTCATTGTCAATAATGTCACCGTAATTAGACATTTTGGTGTTACAAAGATAAACACACTTCTGGCATAGCATCCGCAATAAGGTTTCTCTATAAATAGAGATCGACCTGAGTCACATGATAAACAGTTGTTGGAGTGATAAGTCATGTCTGATTGATAGGACCTGAGTTATCACTCAAACATGACATGACACAGGATAAGTTCACACACAAAAGTTGTTATAATGACATGTAAAAGTTTACATGCAAAAGTTGTCGGAGTGATAACTCGTTTGATTGATAGGACGTGTCATCTTGTTTCACGCTACAAAATTTTAGAGGGAATCGCATGTGACATAAGATCTGAAATACGACAAATCAAGAGAGGTAGCTTTTTGCAGGCCTCACAAGACTTACAGTCGCAATGATATGAGTTGTCACATATCCAACAGTTATAACAAATAAAGAGAGTACGAAAAGTTAATGGCACAAGTCCTCACATGTCTAACAGTACATGTAATGTCCATAAACACAAACTCACTGACACGACATTATCAATCGGATAAATTTCAATAAAATTCACATGTAAAAGTTATCGGATTGATAAGTCATGCCTGATTAATAAGACATATTATCTTAGTGTTATAAAGATAAATACATATTATAATCAACAGAGATTCACCAAAAATAATAGAGATACAGAAATTGACTTCTGAAAGCATTTGATGATAGAAATATCTTTTTGACAAAATTAATTTAAAATTCAAAATATAAATATAAAAATAAAGCTCAGTTGGGATAGCATTAGACTAAAAATCCGAAGTTTGCATGTTGGATCCACGCTCGCAGCAAATGATTTTTTTCAATTGTTTATCATAAAATTAATATATTGTATTTAAATTTTAATATAACAATTTAGTTCTAAAGCTGATTTGGCCGATTGGTTAAAGAGACAGACTTGAACTTAATTATTAATACATCAATTTAGCTCAAAGCTACAACATGTCCGAGTGGTGAGGAGATAGACTTGAAATCTGTCGCCGGCGCAGGTTCGATCCCTGCTGTCGATGAGGCTTTTTAGAAAGAACTTTTTGATGCACAGTATTGCATTTATTTTTTTGCAAGCAAATTACACGTGTCAAAGACACTCTCATTTGCATATTATAATAGCTTGCGTTTTTTAACTAGTTTTCTGCATCAAAGCAACTGAGACTAATAAGCAGCCAATACATCCACTAGAAAAATTCCATCCAGGGTCGGGTCAATTTAAGCAAACAATTGCCATCATTTACAGGAAACTCCGGACACACAAGACAACCAATCCTTTGAACATTCCATATTACACCAAGCAGTAGGTCCTTTAAAAGAAACACAGTCGGAAGGTCAGTTCACTTAGAAGTGTCTTCCAAGATTTCACATTCTCATTAAGCACCTGTATAAAAACTAAATCCTAAAAAATAAGTACCTGCAAGGGTTTTCTTTTGCAGAAGCAAAATAACTTTAGAGCACAAATATATGAGTTCCAAGTAAACTCTACTGCCAAAAACACTTGCTTAGTTGCCGCTCCAAGATAACAATTCCATAAAATTGAGACTGCTAATACTTGTGCTGCTGTTACAAACTAAATACCAAACTTCAATTGTACTTATGATAAAACTATCAAACAGTGACGTGTCTCAAATTATACACCACAAAGCACCATTTTAATGATTAGTTCTGACATCAAGGGCAATTAAAAAGTAAAATTTGCTGACCGAACAACCAAATGCAATACAATAATACATAGAAATCCATGAAAAGTATCAGCATCTCACAATTCAGTAAGAAAACATATCAAATAGTTCAGAAATCAGTAACAACAGCGTGTTCCGAATACCAATAGAGAAAAATAGTAACAACAAAGTTATCAAAAAATGGCAGTACTTGCTACAAACTAAACACCAAACTTCAGTTGTACTTATGATAAAACCATCAGACAGTGACTTGTATTTAATTATATACAAGAAAGCACCATTTTAATGATTAGTTCCGACATCAAGGGCAATTAAAAAGTAAAATTTGCTGACAGAACAACCAAATGCAAACACAATAATACCTAAAAATCCATGAAAAGTATCAGCATCTCATAATTCAATAAGAAAACATATCAAATAGCTCAGAAATCAGTAGCAACAACGTGTTTCAAATACCAGCAAAGGAAAATAGTAACAACAAAGTTATCAAAAAATTGCAGTACCTACAAGGCCTTTCTTTTGCAAAAGCAAGATAACTTCAGAGCACAAATATATGAGTTCCAAGTGAACTCTACTGCCAAAAACACTTGCTTAGTTGCCGCTCCAGGGTAACAATTCCATAAAATTGAGACTGTTAATACTTGTGTTGCTGCTACAAACCAAACACCAAACTTCAATTGTACTTATGATAAAACTATCAAACAGTGACTTGTATCAAATTATACACCACAAAGCACCATTTTAATGATTCATTCCGACATCAAGGGCAATTAAAAAGTAAAATTTGCTGATAGAACAATCAAATGCAAACACAATAATACTTAGAAATCCATGAAAAATACCAGCATCTCACAATTCAGTAAGAAAACATATCAAATAGCTCAGAAATCAGTAGCAACAACGAGTTTCGAGTACCAGCAGAGGAAAATAATAACAACAAAGTTATCAAAAAAGGGCAGTATCTGCAAGGCCTTTCTTTTGCAAAAGCAAGATAACTTCAGAGCACAAATATATGAGTTCCAAGTGAACTCTACTGCCAAAAACACTTGCCTAGTTGCCGCTCCAAGGTAACAACTCCATAAAATTGAGACAGTTAATACTTATGTTGCTGCTACAAACTAAACACCAAACTTCAATTGTACTTATGATAAAACCATCAAACAGTAACTTGTATCAAATTATACACCACAAAGCACCATTTTAATGATTAGTTCCGACATCAAGAGCAATTAACAAGTAAAATTTGCTGACAGAAAAACCAAATGCAAACACAATAATATATAGAAATCCATGAAAAATATCAGCATCTCACAATTCAGTAAGAAAACATATCAAATAGCTCAGAAATCAATAGCAACAACGAGTTCTGAGTACCGGCAGAGGAAAATAATAACAACAAAGTTATCAAAAAAGGGCAGTATCTGCAAGGCCTTTCTTTTGCAAAAGCAAGATAACTTCAGAGCACAAATATATGAGTTCCAAGTGAACTCTACTGCCAAAAACACTTGCCTAGTTGCCGCTCCAAGGTAACAACTCCATAAAATTGAGACAGTTAATACTTATGTTGCTGCTACAAACTAAACACCAAACTTCAATTGTACTTATGATAAAACCATCAAACAGTAACTTGTATCAAATTATACACCACAAAGCACCATTTTAATGATTAGTTCCGACATCAAGAGCAATTAACAAGTAAAATTTGCTGACAGAAAAACCAAATGCAAACACAATAATATATAGAAATCCATGAAAAATATCAGCATCTCACAATTCAGTAAGAAAACATATCAAATAGCTCAGAAATCAATAGCAACAACGAGTTCTGAGTACCGGCAGAGGAAAATAATAACAACAAAGTTATCAAAAAAGGGCAGTATCTGCAAGGCCTTTCTTTTGCAAAAGCAAGATAACTTCAGAGCACAAATATATGAGTTCCAAGTGAACTCTACTGCCAAAAACACTTGCCTAGTTGCCGCTCCAAGGTAACAACTCCATAAAATTGAGACAGTTAATACTTATGTTGCTGCTACAAACTAAACACCAAACTTCAATTGTACTTATGATAAAACCATCAAACAGTAACTTGTATCAAATTATACACCACAAAGCACCATTTTAATGATTAGTTCCGACATCAAGAGCAATTAACAAGTAAAATTTGCTGACAGAAAAACCAAATGCAAACACAATAATATATAGAAATCCATGAAAAATATCAGCATCTCACAATTCAGTAAGAAAACATATCAAATAGCTCAGAAATCAATAGCAACAACGAGTTCTGAGTACCGGCAGAGGAAAATAATAACAACAAAGTTATCAAAAAAGGGCAGTATCTGCAAGGCCTTTCTTTTGCAAAAGCAAGATAACTTCAGAGCACAAATATATGAGTTCCAAGTGAACTCTACTGCCAAAAACACTTGCCTAGTTGCCGCTCCAAGGTAACAACTCCATAAAATTGAGACAGTTAATACTTATGTTGCTGCTACAAACTAAACACCAAACTTCAATTGTACTTATGATAAAACCATCAAACAGTAACTTGTATCAAATTATACACCACAAAGCACCATTTTAATGATTAGTTCCGACATCAAGAGCAATTAACAAGTAAAATTTGCTGACAGAAAAACCAAATGCAAACACAATAATATATAGAAATCCATGAAAAATATCAGCATCTCACAATTCAGTAAGAAAACATATCAAATAGCTCAGAAATCAATAGCAACAACGAGTTCTGAGTACCGGCAGAGGAAAATAATAACAACAAAGTTATCAAAAAAGGGCAGTATCTGCAAGGCCTTTCTTTTGCAAAAGCAAGATAACTTCAGAGCACAAATATATGAGTTCCAAGTGAACTCTACTGCCAAAAACACTTGCTTAGTTGCCGCTCCAAGGTAACAATTCCATAAAATTGAGATAGTTAATACTTATGTTGCTGCTACAAACTAAACACCAAACTTTAATTGTACTTATGATAAAACCATCAAACAGTGACTTGTATCAAATTATACACCAAAAAGGACCATTTTAATGATTAGTTCCGACATCAAGGGCAATTAACAAGTAAAATTTGCTGACAGAACAACCAAATGCAAACACAATAATATATAGAAATCCATGAAAAATATCAGCATCTCACAATTCAGTAAGAAAACATATCAAATAGCTCAGAAATCAGTAGCAACAGCATGTTCCGAGTACCAGTAGAGGAAAATAGTAACAACAAAGTTATCAAAAAATGGCAATACCTGCAAGGCCTTTCTTTTGCAAAAGCAAGATAACTTCAGAGCACAAATATATGAGTTCCAAGTGAACTTTACTGCCAAAAACACTTTCTTAGTTGCCGTTCTAAGGTAACAATTCCATAAAATTGAGACTGTTAATACTTATGTTGCTGCTACAAACTAAACACCAAACTTCAATTGTACTTATGATAAACCCATCAAACAGTGACTTGTATCAAATTATACACCACAAAGCACCATTTTAATGATTAGTTCCGACATCAAGGGCAATTAAAAAGTAAAATTTGCTGACAGAACAACCAAATGCTAACGCAATAATGCATAGAAATCCATGAAAAGTATCAACACCTCACAATTCAGTAAGAAAACAAATCAAATAGCTCAGAAATCAGTAGCAACAGCGTGTTCCGAGTACCAGCAGAGAAAAATAGTAACAACAAAGTGATAAAAAAATGGCAGTATTTGCAAGGCCTTTCTTTTGCAAAAGCAAGATAACTTCAGAGCACAAATGTATGAGTTCCAAGTGAACTCTACTGCCAAAAACACTTGCTTAGTTGCCGCTCCAAGATAACAATTCCATAAAATTGAGACTGTTAATACTTGTGTTGCTGCTACAAACTAAACACCAAACTTCAATTGTACTTATGATAAAACCATCAAACAATGACTTGTATCTAATTATATACAAAAAAGCACCATTTTAATGATTAGTTCCGACATCAAGGGCAATTAAAAAGTAAAATTTGCCGACAAATAAACCAAATGCAAACACAATAATACCTAGAAATCCATAAAAAGTATCAGCATCTCATAATTCAGTAAGAAAAGATATCAAATAGCTCAGAAATCAGTAGCAACAGTGTGTTCCAAGTACCAGCAGAGGAAATAGTAACAACAAAGTTATCAAAAAATTGCAGTACCTGCAAGGCCTTTCTTTTGCAAAAGAAAGATAACTTCAGAGCACAAATATATGAGTTCCAAGTGAACTCTATTGCCAAAAACACTTGCTTAGTTGCCGCTCCAAGGTAACAATTCCATAAAATGGAGACTGTTAATTCTTGTGTTGCTGCTACAAACTAAACACCAAACTTCAATTGTACTTATGATAAAAACCATCAAGCAGTGACTTGTATCTAATTATACATCAGAAAGCACCATTTTAATGATTAGTTCCGACATCAAGGGCACTTAAAAAGTAAAATTTGCTGACAGAACAATCAAATGCAAACACAATAATACTGAGAAATCCATGAAACGTATCAGCATCTCACAATTCAGTAAGAAAACATATCAAATAGCTCAGAAATCAGTAGTAACAGCATGTTCCGAGTACCAGCAAGGAGCTTGCCCTAGGACCTATGGAGGATTGAGTTGGGGAAAATGACGAAACTCTACTCGTATATTATCCCATCATTTGACAACCTACTCGAAGTTACCTTAGATTTGAGGGGATGACAGGTACGATTTACCTACCTTTGTTGCGTGGTTTATATTAAATTCTGCTATTCGCATCTTAGCCCAAAATTTCAGCCCAAATGGGTCCTCCTCTAGAAAAAAATAATCTTGATGCACTGGATCTTTCAGACATTCAGTGTATTTAAACCTGTCTGAAGTGTCAAAAAACTAAGGTTGAACAACTTGGTCATGCACTTGTTATACTTGTCATTGGTGTGTTCACCTCTGGCACGAGCCTTCTTGAGATATATTCCATCCAAAACATCATACTTTCTCTCAAGAATATCCATCCACCTGTTTATAGTCTCCTGATTAGCATTTTTTGCAGACTTTCTCGCAGTACTTCTCAGGAACTTTCCATTATGTCTCCTGCTATTGTTTCCACTACTGCCATCGAATCCTTCAAGAGAGCGTTTCCGACATGGCCCAGAAGTAGGGTTCTCACCAAGAAATAAGTTCCTCCAAGTGGTACAATTGTCTGGATCATCGTCAACCTTAGTGTTTTGCCTCACCAGTGAGCCACTCGAATATGATCCCTCTCGTGGTATCGGTGGCTCTGCAGGTGCACTTCTTGATGATTGTATCCACCTTCCTATCACAATTGAGCTCTTCACCATTATTTCTACCTCAAAAAACTGAGGAAACCCAATGATCCAAGCATTTTTGTATTGTGGGTTGTGCTTCAAAAAAAAAAAAGTATTAGAAATAAAATTTCATAATATATTTGGAAAATTACAACATAAAGTGTAACATACCATAAAGAAATCTCTCATTACTCCCAAATCTCCTGCTGTTGGCCTGTGGCTATCATAATCTCACGTCCATCCGCTCTTGTTCTTCATAAATTGAAAGTCATTATACCTTTCTTTTAATCTCTTCCATCTAGACCTCAATTGGTCTACATCGCATACCATGACAAATAATTCATTAAATTTTTGCAAAACTTTATTCCAAGATTGCTTTCTTAAATTACCACCCTTATTCCTTCCATCAACGTGTTCCTCCATTAGCAACCGAACAAATAAAGTGTCCTCATCAATGGTCCAATTTGGGGAGCATACATTTTTGTTAGAAGACTGTCCAACTTGTTGAGTTGATTTTCCTTTGCCTTGTGTTCGAGGACTTCGCCGAATTGGTGGATTTTGAGCATCCATTCCTGTATTAAAATTACAAGAATTAAATCATTGTTTCAACCCAAGGACAATATCCAGAATACGATACAATTTTTGGCCAGAAAATATCCAAGTACTCGCCGAATTAGGCGGTGGATGAGAGAGTGGGGGAGGGCGAAGAGGCGGGAGAAGAGCTCACCAGATTAAGCGGTGGACGAGAGAGAGAGGGCGTAGAGCACTGCTCAACTGAACAAAACTTGTCAAAAATACCTGCAAAAATACACTAAAGAATCAAAATTTTGCTTCATCAACGAAAATTTGACGGAGTCCTCGCCGGCCAGGGCTTCTTCTCTGGGGACGTTCTCTGCTCTGTGTCACTGATAGATTTCTGCTGGAGCGAGATCGGGAGTTGCTGGCGCGGAGGATGAAGAGGATGAATTTAGAGTTTCATCGTGGCTAGAGCCAGATTGGGAGTTGCCGACGCGGAGGATGAAGAGGATGAAATTAGGGTTTCACCGTGGCCGGAGCGAGATCGGGAGTTGCCGATGTGGAGGATGAAGAGGATGAAATTAGAGTTTCACCGTGGCCGGAGCGAGATCGGGAGTTGCCGGCGCGGAGGATGAAGAGGATGAAATTAGGGTTTCACTGTGGCCGGAGCGAGATCGGGTTTCACCGTGGCTGGAGTGAGATCGGGAGTTGCCGGTGCGGAGGATGAAGAGGATGAAATTAGGGTTTCATCATGGCTGGAGCGAGATTGGGAGTTGTCGGCGCGGAGGATGAAGAGGATGAAAGGGTTTTGATTTCTGCTAGAGCGAGATCGGGAGTTGCCTGCGCAGAGGATGAAGAAGATGAAATTAGAGTTTCATCGTGGCTGAAGCGAGATTGGGAGTTGCCGTCACGGAGGATGAAGGGGATGAAATAGGGTTTCATCGTGGCTGGAGCGAGATCGGAAGTTGCCAACGCGGAGGATGAAGATGATGAAAGGGTTTTGATTTCCACTGGAGCGAGATCGGGAGCTGCCGGCGCGAAGGATGAAGAAGAGGAATTAGGGTTTCATCACAGTCAGAGCGAGATCGGACGATAGATATGCACCAAGGGCATTTTAGTCATTTCCCAATTAAAATGTAAGTAAATTATATAATATTAGTCTAGTCAAATTTTTGGTGTTTGGATAATAGACCGGTCAATCCAAAATAATCCTGACTTTGGTCCAGAAACAAACGGTGCCCAATGTAGCAAGTGATTTTTTAGGAAATGCAAAATTATCAATAGGAATATTTCTGATTTTGATTGGCGGTTTGCCCAGAACCCAGCGTCTTTGGAGCCCAATTGCTTTTGATTTGGTATAAGCCAAAATTAACAAGCTTGATGTGAGGGAACGATTTTAAAATTGGAAAAAAAAACTATTTAATAAAATACCTATATGCTATATTGGATAAATCCAAAAAGGAAAGCATATTCCTTCCATATTCTGTTTTTGATTTTTGTCACAAAAATAACATCACAAGTCAAATGAGTATTTATCATAGCAAAAGCAGATATGAGAGGCACTTTGCATAATCAAATTCTCCTAAAAAAGAAAAGAGCATGCAGAGAATTGGGTTTCTAAACGGAGTGAAGAAGATCGTGCAAAAGGAGAAATAAATCAACTGACTAAAAACCCTACACATCACACCTCAACAACCAGAATAAAATCTCACTTTGTAGCAAAAACCAGAACTCACATACTGCCTGCTCATTCCCCTCATCATTAGATAACTGATTTCAGTGATGGAAACTATAGTTTAAGGGGGCTTCAACAGTCATTTCCACATTTTTGCACGACCAAACTCAATAATCGGAACATGTTAAGCAGGGAGGATAAAGTTCCCACAATGCCACAGATGTATGGTCCATGCATGAAGCCATTAGTTTGCAATTACTCAGAGAAGCATACCGCATTACACTGCAAGACATAAATGGAGAACACATCATTAACATTTCCAGGAACATAAGAGCATACAATTTAATCTTGAGACTCCAAGCCCTTCATCTCTGAATGACTATGGTATGACACAGAACACTACAGTTCTTGCCATTGACACCAATCTCCTATCCATTGGAGTGATATTTCAAGATTGAAATATTTCTCCAATGGATCGGAGATTGGTGTCAATAAGCTTGAAATATGGGATTAAGATGCTTTCCTTCACTCTGGTAACATGGTTTAAATAATTGAATTTCCAATTTGTGTTTATTTGCTTATTTTCAAAAGGCATTCAAATGCTTGCTAGCATAAATGATACTTTGCATAAAACAGTTATATGCAAAAATCTCCATCTGGCAGAGAGATATAGGTACTGACTTTAATCTACCAAAAGCAAAATTTAGTGTCTCCAAGTAGTTGAAGGGTGCTGTAGAAACTTCCCAATTCTGTTGTCTCAAGACCGTGAAAGTGTTTAAATATCTCAAGACTGTCATATCAAAGTTTAGTAGCATTGTTGCAGCAATCTAAGCAATTTGTGCATCCTAGAATGAATCACTATAAAGGTTCAAATGTTCAACATAAAGAGAAGTGAACTAGATATGGTTTGTTTGCTCGAGGGATCTTTCATAATCCAAACTGCAACAAAATATGCCACAACTTAATTTAATAATGAAATGCAACATATGCCAGTATAACTGGTTAACCGAACTCTGATAATAACAGCCAACACAGAAGATGGAAGCAGGCTAGCATACTGAAGCAATGTGATACTTTAGAATGGCAAAAGCATTCCCTTTATGATAATTACACACTCATGTTCAGTCAAATAGAAAATTGAAATCATATTTTACCAAAAAAAAAGTGAAATTATAAAGATCAAAGAATTGCCAGAGTTGGGAACTGAGAAATAGATCATGAAATTCAAATGATCAGAAGATGGCACAGTCTGCTTGCATATCCTTCTCAATAGAAATAGAAATTGAAATAGAAAAAGACTCCAATGACCTTTCTTCCATTTTCATCTCCATTTTGGCATATAAAAAAGCAAACATTATACTGTAATTTTAAGGTTATTTAGCAAATGTAACTTAATCATAGGGAATTTGCAGATAAACCCCTGCTCTAATAACTATTATTTATGAATTTGCATATAAAAATTCCCTAATGTGGTTTTAAAACAAACAATACAATTTATTTACCTCTTAACAAAATGCAGTAAATTGAGAGCCCATAACTAACATGCTTGTTTTTGGTGGTCGTTGAACCATGTTTTCCTAGTTGCATAAATATAGAAGTACAATAAATGATCAGAAGTTGTCACGTCTTTCTCAAGGCTTTAACATTTAAACCTGTAGTCTATTCTGGAATTTAGTGGGTAAGCAGCATATGCACCTAATCCACAGCTAGTAAAGGATTTAAAGCATCTTTTAGATTATCTAATCACTCTTCTCTACTACGTTCCACTTGTAAGCATGAAGGAGAACATGAGCCTAATTCCATGATCACAAGTGAAAAAAGAGCATCAAATCCCAAAATTAAGGATCAATAGGACTTAAGATTGCTAACACAAGTTACAATAGTACATTCAGTTTTCACCTCCGTTGTTAAAAAGTACAATTTGTTTACATTGTCGAGTCAGAAAAAAATTGCCATTCAAATCCAAATTTGGTAACCAGCATATGCTAGATCGTAGTCCTCTTATAGTCTCACCTATCGAAGGTGTAATAGAAAGCTAATAATGAATCTAAAGCACACCACTTTTCTTGGTAGACTGTCCCATGGAAGGTATGCTACAAGCCTGGGGCAAGCTTACCAATCTTTCTGCATTATTGTGATCCCAAAGTCCAACGTATGCATGCCAACCTAGACATCAATATTCAATACATCATGAGCTTATATAATCATTGCCTACATCTTTGTTTTGAAATAAAACAAAATAAGAGAATTTGGTGATATTCTAACCTATAAATATATGTAATTACCTGAGAAGATTCCTCCCCAGCCAGTGCCATTAGGTTTGGTCCTTCACAGGTCAAATGGTCAGGAACATCAGCAAGACGATCAACAGATAAAGAACCCAATACAAATATGACTAAACCTCAAGTAACCACTAAAAATCAACTGTAAAGCTTAAGTAATAATATGCCTGCATGAATAAGATTCATGCCTCATCATATATGGAAAAATTTTAAGAGGGAATATTTTAATCATGATCATCTGATTCAGACAAAACCCAAGAAAGGAACTTGTATTTTTATGCATAAATAGCATGGAGCACATTAAAGAAACATCATCAGATTGAACTTGAAATTTTGTTGACAAAAATCAAATGTTAATATCTCTTCTTGACACACCTACTCTCTGCTACAAAAGAACTTGTTTTTGCTTTTGCTACAAACTTAAACTACAGACAATAAAGTTTCGTATGGAGCCATCTTCACAATATGTGCAAGAGTAAACAACATGGATCTATACAGAAAAAATACAAAGGATGGAATGCGCTAATTCTCCTCCACAAATCTCTATCCAACATCATGCATCCACTAGCTACAACAGTAGTAACCAGTAGGGTGAGGAATTTGGTACTTGCGATATAGCTGAAGCTCCTGCCCTCATATGCTATTTACTTCGGCAAATATTCTAGTGGTCAAATTATTTCCAAACATTAAATTAAACACAAAGAAAAACCATTTTGAATTAAAGATATGTCAGAATAGAGTGTTTGGTCTCTAAACGAGTAAACGGAGGGCACAGGAGGAACCGAAAACCAACAAAAAAGGAACTAAATTCACAATTCAAATGTAATTCCTGCATCCAGGTTTGGACCTAAAAAAGATAAGCATACATAATTCAAAACAGATAACTACGTCCTCAAGCTTCAATCACCAAATCAAAACAAAGAAGCAATGAACAAAATACACTCACCTCCTATTCGATTAGAAGCATCACATCTACCAGTCCCATTATCATCATTCATAACCCTCGCGTCTTCCTTCAATCCAATATCGGGAGAGGACTTCACCAGATATTGCTTGCAAAATTGATAAGCATTCGTCCTAAAATTAATCTCAAAGGATTTCTGCCCCCAAAATATCATACCACAATAATTATCACACAAAAATCACCCAGCAATTCAACATTCAAAAACGTCAATATCAATATAAATAACTGTACTTGGAGAGACCGCATCTTCAACAGCCCAACACTAGCGAGTGCCGTATCTCCCTTAACTGCATCAATCACTGAAGCAATTAAAAGAAATTCACACAGAAAACAGCCAAGCAGCTGAAAAGGTCAAGCACCTCACAACTCGATCTCCAATCGCAGGGCTCGTAGCCACAGCATATACACCAGCGGCGCCGCCATAAGCCCTACGAATCACCAAAACAGAAGCAACACCCGATCACCACAACGCTTATATGCTTCAATCACAGAATTTCGAAAGCTGTAGTACCAGGTGAAGGCGAGGGTCCGGTTCTGAACGGCGTCCCAGACTCGAAGCTCGCCATCGGCGGCGCTGCGCCAGATTAAAGAAGTCGATTAAGAGATGAATCGTTGGTGATTTGGGAAAGGAATGGGAAGAGAGTACTCGGACTTAAAGATTTTTTTTTTTTTTTTTTTTTGTCTTTTTCCAAATCAAAAGCTCGTTATGTTGATTAGAATGTTGTTTTGACTAGTTAAATCACTTGGACACGTAATGACTCCATATTATATTTAAATAATATTTTTTAATAGATATATATATATATATATATTAAAATTTTTAATTATTAAAATTTTTTTATTTAAATTTTGGTTTTTTTACTAAGATTTAAATCTAAGTTTTTTAAATAAAAATAAAAAATTAACTAATTAAATTACACCATATTAATAACTGGGATCCCCGGAACACCGACGCACATCAGACGAAGCAGTATATATTTCAAAGGCAACAATATATATAACACAATCTGGCCACAATAATTGTCCATTACGTCCGTCAACTAGACAGAGGTAAGGTCCTCAGGAAGAGGCTCATCCTCTACATTGTTCTTAGACAAGAACTGACGACGAGCGCGTGGAAAACTACCGAGTGGAACCCCGAGGGATTGTCTATGAAGACGAAATGCCCTCCCTGCATTTCATTCGCCACCAAATATTAGATGTTAAGGAGGTATTCGGATACTTGGTCTTTTAATTCCAGAATTTTTTGATGGCTTCGTGAAATAAACAATGCAATAAGGAAAATTCCCCTGCAAACTCTATAAAAACCTAGCTTTTCAGAAACAGAATTTTAAAACCTAATTGCTGGAAAACCTGAATCCAAATGTATCAAAGAGTAGCTGTATTTCAGAGAGAAAGCAGGGAAACAAAAGGAGCAGACCTGAGGAACCCTGATGATCTCACATGGCACCTTCATGTCCTCGCGAGCTAGTTGTCCACCTTGGTAGTTCATCCAGTCATCATAGCCATATATAAAGCTTGTTGGGACTTTCCACTCCGATACACTGCATATAAGCACCATGAAATTCTAGCCTGATAGAATAAAAATCCTTCTCCCAGTAAAGAGTGATAGGATGTTGCTAAAAAACAGTAATACCCAGCTATTTACGCATGCATGTAGGTATCAATCTGGACTAAACTGCCATATTATACTGTAAGTTATTTGGTATATAGGAAGTACAAATTAGTTTATCATCACAAGTGTGATCTGACGCTAGAGAGAGGGTCTCAAATGTGTTTTTGTATAATAATAGTATCTATATGTTCTAAATAAAGAACTTATATAGTGTTAGGAAAGGCGAAAGAGTGTTAGGGAAAGCGAATAATTTTCCGTTTTAAGTGTGATTTGACCACATTAATTTTTAACATTTTTAATTAAGAATTTTTTTACTCGACCGGCTTCACCGTGTGACCCATACTAACGGATTTTTTTGTCTCATTTTTTTTAAAAGAGATAAATATGCAACTTAATTCAGTCGCATAATCACGGTAATTTCAGTCTTAAGAGATTACACAATTTTGAATCTGAAGCTTTAATACCACTTATTAGAAGAGCCGAAAAATTATTAAACCAAAATAATATATTAGGCCGGACACCAAACTATTTCAAAAATTTAAGTTCATAAAATACGAGTCTTTTTCACTATGTATATTGAACTTTATTTATTTAATATGTGATATGAGATTAATCCATCACATCTAATATTATAATAATATATTACGTTAATATCATATTTTGCCTGGAGATGTAACATTAAATTGTTAAGTTTGATAGGCAACAGTAAGATACATCACTAATAGGAAAATGTATAGATAAGTTTATAACTACTAACCTTTCAAGAAGAGCCCTCCGGGCAAATACACCAAAGGTGAATATATATTTCAAGTATAGTTCTCCACTAGTTTTGGCAGCTAAAATATGGTACATATAGTCTTAACATGAAAAACAATGACAAAATTTCATTAATCACATTAAAGAATGTATACAAATAAAATAGCAGCTACTGCAGCTAAAAGCCAAAAGGCCATCTTTACTGCCTGTTAGCAATTTGGCATTCTCTTTGCTCAAGATGTCACGACTTGAATAAGAACCAAATCTTGTAGTCGTATATTTGCGCACCAGATTTGGGCCGCATGGGGCTAACCCTCTGTTTGACAAAATCATAAGTTTTTTCATTACCTCTGGTTAATATCCTTTTGGTTATGCAATGGGCATGTGAAAGCAGAACTTCACAATGCTAGAACAATCTTGTCAGGACTTGTTGATTATATTTATGGTACTTGTTTTACAACTCGCATTCCCAGCTTGAGAAGAACTGATCATGACTTTTGGAATTGCATTCGCATGGAAGTCTGAGCCATTAAGGTATATATCTTGTTCCTTATAGAGATATGCATAATTTCGACTAATAAAATAAAGCACAAACACTTAAACCAACCACATATTTTCTTGTTCTGCGCTCTTGAAGATAATTATCACACTCAACTTCCAGATGTACACTAGTTAAAATACAATCTAGGCTGTTATTTAAGTTAGAATTGTTGGCAAAAGACAAAAGCATAAGAACTTCATTGCGCTTCCGTTTTAGCGCTGCCACATTAGGCTTGACCACCTTTCCCCTTCATACAATTCCAGGTTGCAGTCAATGGTCAAATGAAAACCAGTGAGGTAGATAAGGGGTCACCAGCGACATGGGCAAAAAAAATCAATGGTCAAATGAAAACCAGTGAGGTAGATAAGGGGTCACCAGCGACATGGGCAAAAAAAAAAATAAGTATTATTAAGTAAAAGCTAGAGCTCTTATTGGATACACATAGTTAAAACACCCAAGTAGGAGAATTACCAAACAAATTTCTGAGGTGTAAAATTGGATTCCTAAAAATGATTTGCTATCACCCCTTTCCATGATGCTCTAAGTTTAGAAAGTAACTTTGGCATATGCTCCGGATCTAATGCAAAATCAGGAGAATTTTATTGAAAAACTGCAAGAGTATAAAACCAAATCAATATAATAAGTTGGACACCAAATTATTCTAAAAACCTAAACTCATGGGATATAACTCTTTTTCACTATATATATTGGACTCTATCTATCAAATATCTGATATGGGACTAATCAGCACACTTGACATTATAACAATATCTCCTTTCAGATGTGATTTGACCATATCAATTTTAACATTCTTAATAAAGAACTCTTTTTATTCGATCGGTTTCATTGTCTGACTCATACTAACAAAGAGAGACTAACATACGATTCAATTTAATCGCATCATCACAGTAATTTCAATCTTAAAAATTTATATAGTTTCGAACGTGAAGTTCTAATACTACTTATTGGGGAGTTACAAGAATATCAAACCAAATCAGTATAGTGAGTCGAACACTAAATTATTTCAAAAGTTTAATCTCATGATATATAAGATTTTTTTACTATATATATTAAATTTATTTATCTAATATTCGATACGTGATTAATACATCATACCTAATATTATAATAAGATCTATCAAAATCAAAGTGCTTAATGTGTTCGGGATGTCGTAGATAGACAGCATAAAATTAGCAAGAGGTGGGGCACATTAAAAAAGACATAGTGCATAGAGAACAGATCCAAATAAGCTTAAATAACAATCACCTTGAGGGCGTACTTTGCAGCAACATATCCCACAAAAGAATGCCCGAGCAAAATAAAATCAGTAAGATTTTTGGCCTTACGCCATTCCTCAAAAGAATCAATGAACCACGCGTCAGTTTCTGCAGTACCACAGAGTAATGTGAATATAACAATTTAAGTTCAACACATAATAGCTCTAGCAAGATCATTGCATTAAACTGCCTATAAATTGTGGCTTCAAGATAGAGCTCGTCAAATGATTGGTCCTATTGCATGTTCGAATGGTTACAGAATGCATTTAGCAACTCTAATTAGGAAGAGAAAATTTAGACATCGTATTCTTGGAAGGAATTAACTTGTAGTATATTCCAAAACTTATGCAGCAGAGGAAGATATCGAGCTCTTATTTGGATGAGTAAGACATCGAGTTTGCTACTTGGTTTTATTGAAGGAATATGAAAACCTTCAGTGCTTTTGCATGTAAAATCAGATCGACTTGATCCACCCCATCTGCAACAGATGTCAATTGTGAATAGAATGCACGAAAAGAAAAGTTAATAGTACTGATTCAACCCAGGAAGGTCATAATACATGAAACAAAGAGAAGTCACGTGAGACATACGACTGAAGTTGTAAGACACCCATATGAGTTCCATCCAAATGAATCTTGTATTGGAGAATTTGTATATATGCAGGGGCATACGAGTCATATGAACAGTAAAAATAAATTTGGACACGTCCCAGAAATGAGAACTAGACTAAATGCAAACTGTTAAAACGTCAAACATAAACATTTCTATTTCATTGCAGGAACCAATTCCAGTTCAGTTTTATTCATGTTAAGTTCTTCCCAAGTTCTGTTGAAATTCCAATGCATAGGTCTAATTAGACATCCTAATGCAGTCAAGCTTTAATAGACATGATGAAACATGAACCATTCCCACTTCTGAACAAGTGAAACAGAGAGACTAAAAGAAGCAATAATGAGCCAGCCGCATTTTTGAAGTCAAGACAGTGCAGCTAAGGTGCCAGTAATAAAACAAGCTTTGCAACACAGGCGACTGTTATCATGATGGTATGTGGAGTTAATAGGTTTTGCAAATAAATTTGTTGAGTTTTGGGTGTTTTGAATTTATATTAAAGTTTGAGTTAAAATAAAAATTCAAAATTAGATTCAGACTTATGATTGATTTATAATATTAAGAGTTGTAATTAGAATAAAACTCAAACTCAATAAACACCTATAAATATTATAGTAATACATAGGGTTTAGTGAGAAAGTGCTGATATTGAACTAGAGAGAAATAGAGAAAGAGAAATAGAGAGAAGAGAAAGAAAGAGAATATTAGTTCTCGTATGTGGGTCTTTCTAGTGTTTTTCGATAGTCTCTTGTAGTGATTGCTCATGGTATTTTTTTCAAGATTCTTTCTGAAGGTGGAGACATTATCGAATCTTGATGAAAGAGTTTAGTTAAATAAAAAAAAGTGCAGTTTTTCTTTTAGACTTTTATAAAGACTTTTGATAGTAGATCTCTCGCTCCCCCCATGGATGTAACCTAATTTTGGATGAACCACGTATATCGTTATGTCTTTTCTTGTTATTTTCTTTTATCTTGCGTTACTTCTCGTTTCTTATATTGTTTGAAAATAAAATGATTCGTGAATCTTCTGTTACTAATCCTAACAATTGGTATCAGAGTTTAGAAGCAAACAATTAAGATGACAAAGTTTTTACTTGAGATGAAGAAATTTGACAGTAAAATAAATTTTGTCTTATGGCAAAAGAAAATGAACCTCGGTGAGATTCGGTACTCTAACCCATTCGACGAAAAATTCAGCATCGTTAGAGCTCACAGAGACGAGATGCAGGTCTGGATTATGTCAATAATGGCGTTACTAGCAAGGTTAAGGACAGAAAGCGTTTTCGTGGATGCCAAGAAGCTAAGAGGTAAAGACTAGCGAATGCGGGAATAGGATGCATGCGTGCATAGAAGGCGGAGCTCAGGTCAGTAAGCAGGGAGGCAACAATGGCAATACGAGGGAACATTATTATAGGTGGAGTTCTGATGGTTACAGGGGTGAAAAGTGAGCATAATACTCGGAGTGATTTGAAAGAAGACAGACGTTCTTCTCGAATTACTTTTATTATAGTAGCAAACATAGGTTATTCGAAAGGCTTTCAAAAATACAAGACTGTAGGTATGAAAAGTAAATTTGAGGTTAACTCGAACCCGCATCTTGGGATTAGCTAAATAAGTTAGTAGCCCAGAGGAAGAGGCTGGATAAGAGATGATGGTTAAAGTTTCGTGATGATGATACATCCGAGTTCAAGTCAAGGTGGATATTGTTATGTTTTGGGTGTCTCGAACTCGAATTAAAATTTGAGTAAAATAGAAATCCAAAGTTGGATTCAAACTTATGATTGATTTGTAATATTAATAATTATAATTATAATAAAACTCAGACTCAATAAAAATATATAAATATTATAGTAATACATAGGGTTTAGTGGAGTAGTGCTGATGTTGAACTAGAGAGAAATAGAGAAAGAGAAATAGAGAGAAGAGAGAGAAGAGAAAAAGAGGGAGTGTTGGCTCTCATGTGTGGGTCTTTCTAATATTTCTCAGTAGTCTCTCGTAGTGGTTTCTCGTGATATTTTTTTAGAGATTCTATCTAAAGGTGGAGGAGTTGCCGAGACTTAATAAAAAATTTAATTGAGTAAGAAAAAGTGCAATCTTTGTTTTAAATTTTTGTAAAATTTTTTGATAATGGATATCTGATTCTCGCTGTAGACGTAACTCGATTTTGAATGAACCATATATATTATTGTCTCTTTTTTTGTTATTTTATTTTATTTTATATTAATTCTCATTAATTGTGTTATTTGAAAATAATGTTATTCCTAAACCTTCTGCTGCAAATTTCAGTAGAAGCTCTTCATCTGAATAATGAAAGATCCATGCGTGTATATATATACACGTGACAAAGTCTCTATCCAACCAAAGGGAGAAAATTAGATAATTTTACTGTTTAAAAAACTAATCGTTCTCTTCCAACATCCCAACCAGTAGAAGCAGAGAAACACAATCAACAGAACTTCAGGTTTGCATAGTTTGTGAAAAGGGGCAATTAACATGCAGAAAGTATTTCAATAGAAACTGGAACCAAGCTACAGAAAGAAAATATTACGGTCACAAGTAATCGGATTAATTATCAGTAAAAAGCAAGAGTTCAAAACTAAATCTACTAGCGCTGTAGGGCGCATTTTGCATTAATTGTATAATGTCTACTATTCAAACATTTGTCAAAGCAGTCGATCCCCAAAACACCAGACCAAACAAAAGACAGACAAGCAATCACGAAACTAACCCAAGTAGATCGATGGCGATCACCCGAAACCGACTCGCAAGCGCATCGAAGTTCCTAAAGAAGAACCCCTGGGAAGTGCCATATCCATGGACCATAACAAGAGTCGGCGCATTCTCCTCGCTATCAAATGTCACCGTCTTGATAAACCGCGGCTGATCGCTCACTGACCGGAAACATCTCACCGACGACCATGGCAGCCCAGAGCCAATGTTCAACTGCTCCTGCACCTATCTCGTCCTTCCACAGCGACAACTCAACAAACTTTCAAGACCCCACATCGAGACCAAAAATATCGAAAACCCAAAAGTAAGCTCAAATCGAAGCTCTTTACTTGACGAGGGAGAGTAGGCGGCGCTCGGAGGCGGTGATATCGTCGACGGAGGTGGGGATCCAGCGGAGCCGGAGTCACGCGCCCGCCAGCCGCGGCGACAGTTGCTGTGGCGTTGCGGCTAATCTCCTCGGCGATCTTGGCGGCGGATCCGGGGCTCGTTGAAGGCAAGCACAGTGGCGAAGACGGGTATTTAACGAGCTTTCGAGGCTTCCACGACTTTCCTCTACAACGGACTTCAGAAACAAGCGGGGTGTTATTCCTCGATAAGTATGAGACTTTTGTTTGACGTCGCGTCTGTTTATTTTGGGTGCTTAGCGTTCCTTCGGGAGATGTTTGAATAAGCCGCGGCTGGGACTCCGGTAAAATTTCTGAAAAGGAGATGAAACTTTTAGATATAACCCCTGTACATTTTAATAATTATGTATAATCTTCTGACGTAAGATAATTTTATATCTAACACTTATGTCAAATTTTCGTGATTTCGGAATTTTTGTATTTGTAACTTGAAATTTCGCAAAGTCGCAGGAATTTATTTGTAAAAATTGAATTTGCATGAATTCTCCGTCACATATTTATATTGGGGATGTGGTTTTGTGCTATCGTGTATACGATAAAACGGTCTACATGCATGCATGGATGCGAACAAGGTTATAGGCTCTTGTCTCACGTGGAAGATTTTTTCGCAAATGACCTACAATTTAAATTATATGAGAACAACCCCTTACATGCTGATTTTTATAGAATTAATAATACGTTTTTATGGGAAAAATTAATAATTAGTCGTTGATCGCTAATTAGAGCTAGTTAAAGTAAAGATTTCAACTATGAGACTCCACTAGGAAGCTGTTTTGTTTGGACTTGCGATATTTCAAAAGGTACAAGTTATTAGAAGTAAAAAATGTCCGGATTGTTGTATGTTCCTTATAATTAAATATTATTATCTAGTTGGCATATTGAAAGGCCTGAATTATTATAATTTTTTATTTAAAAGAGAATTACGAAGGTGGCCTTTTGTGAATAACAATTTGGCAGGGACTTTTCTACAATACGGAATTCAGCAGGGTGTATTAGAAAAAAATCCTGCATGTACTTCAGCGCTTCCCAAAACCGGCGAGGCAGAGTGACACTCCTCCGTCTTTCTACGCCATCATCGTCTCCGCGTCTCCCTTTCCTCCGAGCCATCGAAAATGTCGCCGCGGCTTCCGATCACCGCGCCGGCACCCCTCACCACCGCCGCAAGTCCGCCGGGAACCCCCTTACATTTGCGATCTATCTCGCAGCCCGACTTTTTCTTCTCCCTCGAGGAGCTTCTTTGTCCCCCGCGGATCTCGAGCCCGGGGTCCTTGGCCTCCAGCGATGTCCTCCCTCCGATCGGCTCCCCGGTTACTCAATTGGAAGGGGAGGATATCGGACCGTACCTCGGGGGCTTGGGGATGACGATGATGTTGAACTCTGAGGATGAAGCGGAGAACCCTAATCCGTCGATGGAGAATAAGGACCGCGAGATGGCGATCCTGGCAGTGGATCCGGTGGCTCCTCCGCATTTCAGGAGCATCTCCATAGATAGTTTCATGGATAATTTTGATTTTGGGGATCATAGTTTCAGCGAGGAAGATTTGCAGAAGATAATGGAGAATGAGAGACTGAGGGAGATCGCGAAGACTGATCCTAGGCGTGTCAAGAGGTAATTTTGTGATTTAAATGTTAAGTTTGGATTGGAACGGCGACTACTGTGAATAATGGATGATTATTTGTTGTTTGGTATTAGGATTTTGTCGAATCGTCAATCAGCTGCACGTGCGAAGGAGAAGAAGACGACGCATACGGTGGAATTGGAGGCTAGGGTGCTGACGTTGCAGAAAAAAGCAACTGCGTTGTTTGAGGGGCTAAATGGGTTCCAGGGGGGTAAGTTGGAATTGTTCATAAATTGCGGAAGCAAACAGTTTATTTGTCCTAAGGACTCGTTTGGTTCGATTCTGGGTTTAGGAATCGTGAAATCATAGGAATTGAGTGATTCCGGGGAATCGAAGAAATTGAAGAAATTGAATAATTACAGTGTTTGGATGAGTATTTACTGTAGGGAATTGGCAATTGGCCAATTCCTTTCCGTTGTTTGGTTGACAAATGAAATTGATCAATTCCATAAGTTGTTAAATTCTTGTGTTTGGATGAGTTTGGATGAGTTTTTACTGTAAGAAATTCGTGGAGTAGAAGAAGAGATCGGTGGAGAAGAAGCCGCTGGACGAGCTAAACGAGCTGGACGGAGAAAAGAACGAGCTGGACCGGGAATGGGGAGGAATTCGTGGAGCAGAAGAAGAAATCGGTGGAGAAGAAGCCGTTAGACGAGCTGGACGAGCTGGACGGAGAAGAAGACGAGAAGGACCGGGAATGAGGAGAAATTCGTGGAGCAGAAGAAGAGCTAGACGGAGAGAAGACAAGCGGAAATGGGGAGGAAATCGTGGGAAATAAAGGAAAATTTCGGATTGCTACAGTGAAAAACGAGGGAATTGAGCCAGAATTGGCGTTTTCCCTTGGTTTTGGCCGGGAATTAAAAACCGAAATCGGGGAAATTAGGAAATAACCGATTCCCTCGGTTCCAGATTTTGGGAATCGAAACAAACACCGGAATGGAGGGAATTGGGCTCTCAATTCCCTCCATTCCTCTGATTCCCGGTTCCGGGAATCGAAACAAACAACCCCTAAATGTCCCGTAAATGTTTAATCTTAGTATTGATCTGTTTGCAGAGGGATTCTGCTGCACTTAGTACTCGTAACAATGAACTGACCATTCGTGTTCAAGCATTGGACCAACAAGCTCGACTCAGAACTGCTAATTTTCTTGATGTAAATCTAGATTTGATTGCAAAAATTTTGAGGCATATATTTGTGGGGAAATTACCTATAATTTTTTATAATTAGTCCTAATTACCTATAAGTCTCCTAAATTTTCGAAATTACCCATACTCCCCTGCTGAGTGTTATTTAATCAAAATTTTTTCAAAAAATTTCAATTTTATCATCGGTTATTTTTACAATTAAACCCCTAAAAACTTATTTTTTATTATTTAATATCCTGAAATTCGGATTTTTGCAAATAACACCTCGAAATTATTCCGATTTACAGAAAAGTCCCCGAAATTCAGATTTTTGTAAATAACACCCCGAAATTATTCCGATTTACAAAAAAGTCCCCGAAATTATTGCGATGGTGGCGTGGGTGGTGGTGCGTGGGCGGCGACGTTGGAGGCCGGTGGTGAGAGCAGAAGCCGAGGTCGGCGCGCTAGCCTAGGCCTCCATCTCCGGCACGCAAGGGCGAACGGCCTCGGCCTTGGCCTTCCACACCCCCATGCCGGTGTGCCGGCACGCCGGCCTCGGCCTCTGGCTTCCACGCCCGCTCGCGCAGCCACCCTCGCAATCGTCACAATAATTTCGGGGATTTTTCTGTAAATTAAAATAATTTTGGAGTGTTATTTGAAAAAATCCAAATTTTAGGGTGTTAAATAATAAAAAAATTAAGTTTTTAGATGTTTAATTGTAAAAATAACCGTGGGTAAAATCAAATTTTTTTGGAAAAATTTTAATTAAATAACAATCAGAGGGTGTCGATAAATATTTTGAAAAGAAGGGAGATGTGGGTAATTACAGAAATTATGGGGGTTATAGGTAATTATCCCTATATTTGTTTACCAAGTGTTCGATGGATTTTGAGTTCGTGTGGTACTTGGTTTATGCATAAGTTTTATTTTCAGACTAAAAATTATGATATTTTGGGGGTAATCATAGTGTCCTTTTGTTGTGTGTATGAAGTTTCTTTTATTGAGCTAAAACCCTATCCTACTTGTGGAATGCCAAGACTAGACTACCGTAGCTTGAATTAGTCATTCACAAAATCTTTTTTATTGGGAAATATCATCATGGGCTCAACTTGAGCTTGCATTGGTTCCCTTGTACCATGCTATTTTACCAATTATAAAAACAATCCTGATAAGCAGCAGTGAGGCTTTATCATAAGCTCTAGCTACCTTTTTCTTTAATGAAGTCTGTTGTTTTTGGTTTTGTATCCTAGAGTTACATGGTGCTTGGATCCTACACAATTCTCCATTTTTGTGACATTGGAAGGTTTTGAAATTTTCTTATTCATTTCAAACAGATGAGCCATAGCCTTCAGTTCATCTACTCATCTGCTTCCCTCCTAATCATGCTTCTGCTCTAACTGTTAACTTTGTTTGTCAAGTTAAATTCTTTTGGCTATTGTTTTGGAAACCTATATTACATTATCCATTCCATAATTGTAAGAAAGAGATCTTACATCAGGCAAAAGGTTTTGCATAAGGAATTTGTTTACTTCTTTCATATACCACAATGCGTTAGTTGCTAGAATCAGTAGCCACAGATGTTGGGTGAAGAGAGGGATGTAAACGGGCCAGTCCAGGCTTGGGCCTTGCCAAGGCCAAGCCTCGCAAAAAAGAATTTGTATGCAATTTTATGTTGGGGTTCACAGTGGAAAATTCATGAATCACCTTATTATCAAATAACATAAGAAACGAGAAGTAATACAAGATAAAAGAAAATAACAAGGTAAGGCAGCGAGAGATTCACTATAAAAAAAAGGCTTTCAAAGAGTTTATAAAAAAGACTTCACTTTTTCTTACTCAACTAAACTCTTTCATCAAGCCTCGGCAACGCCTCCATCTTCAAAGAGAATCTCCAAGAGAACATCACAAGTAACCGCCGCGAGAGACTATCGAGAAATACTAAAAAGACTCACACACGAAGGCCGACACTCTCTCTCTTTTCTCTTCTCTCTATTCTCTCTATTCTCTCTATTCCTCTCTCTCTATTTCTCTCTAGTTCAACTTCAATACTGCGCCATCGTGCCGGGTCACATGCCGTTGCCACCTACACAACCCGAGCAGCTCGCGCAGCCTCGCGCACTGGCGCCCAGCGTAGCCCATGCAGCCACCCACTGCCCTGCACTCGGAAAAGTAATTTTTAAAAAATCATTTGATACAACCAAATTACAGAAATGAAGAAAAGTAATTTTATTTTAAAATATTTTTTTCAGTTTCTTATCAATCAAATAACCTTTGAGTTGAGCTTATTGTCATGTTTTTATCCAAAAGCTGAACAAACATGACAATTTGTCACATATTTTAATTGATATGGTGCTCAATAAGACATTTTGCTAGCCTTGGCAAGGAATCTCACGGTTGATGATGAAGTCCTTGTATTTGAGCTAATTTTGACCGAAAATTAAATTTAATTAAAATATAGATCCGAATGTCACTGGATTGTGATCAAAATATGAATTTTAATTGAACCGAAATAGCAATTAAATTCGACCAAATTTTGGGTTTAATTTGGACTCGAGTCATTAGGAAATTTGAGCTAAAAATGAAAATTATAAAATCTTTTCAAATAGTTCCCTCGTCTACTTTTCTTACAAACAATTACCTGAGATGAAAATTTTTGCGAAAAAATTCTTAAAAGTTTTGAGATTTCGAACTGATCCTTGCAAAATCCAATGTTTACAAATGAATCTTTCGAATTTTTATATTCACAAATAAACCCATGAAAATTTTGAAATTTATAAATAAGCTCATCAAAAATTTTTATTTATAAATAAGTCCAAAATTTATTAAAAAACTCTAAAAATTTTAAACTTTTTACAAATGTGTCCTTCCAGAAAAAGCCCCATGAAATTTATAAAATTACATTTTGGTCCTGGGGATTACATTAAATAACAAATCCCAATCCTGGGGATTACATTTTAGTCAAAAAAAAAAACATTTTGAGAATACAATTTTATCACTAATCACAAAATATATACTTTCAAAATTGAGCTTATAAAAAATTTGATTATTGATTCCCTTCAAGGCCTATAAAGGAGACTGAGAACCTGCAAACAGATAATAAGAATAGGAACAAAGTGAGAGAGATCAAAATGCGATGAAAGATCTAATCAGAGAACAAAAAAATTTGGAGAAAGAGGATTATCAAAAAAGGTCAGTATATTTAGTTTTATTTTCTCTCTTCTTCCACTTCTGTTGTGCTTGTTTTGTTCTGTCTACAAGGAATTCCCGAGCACCTCGCTTGCTCCTCGCACTACTACCCGAGCCCATGCCCTATACCTCCATCGCCCTGCAAGTCATCTCAACTTCAAACCAAGAGTTCTCCACCCAAAACCAGCCAAAGAGCTTGCTCTGTCCACACTCCACCTTGCTGTGATAGCCTCCCAATCATCCTGGATGGCCATAGCCCCACTGATAGTTTCTCACATAGAAGAAGGAGGAGTTGCCGCCATTCAGCCATTGGCCCTAGGCTCTATCGCTAGCCCCATACTCTCAGTCCTTCCATCGCACGATCAACCGACCAAGGACTCGCCGACATACGTTCTCGCAGCCTTGGGGTCATCGGCCCTTCCCCAACGTGCAATCCTTTGGCCTGCCTCGCTAATCTTTCTCCAGCTTGTGCCAATCTTGAGCTTCATCCCGCCTCCAGTCTAAAATCCACTCGATGCCGGCTTGGACCCCACCTACCTCACTAGACCTCGCCACCACTCCGAGCTTCTCTCTCGCACGCAACCTCCAACCCCCCACGGCAAAAAATCGGCTGAATCTAGCCGAGAGGCGCTGAATCAATCCAAAGGAGGGTGCAACGGGGCACCTCCCACCCCACCGCAGCCGTGGTCGACCAGGTTTAGTCATCTCCGATTGAATCTGACTGAAGAAGAAGTCAAGCTACCTTGGCCCAGTGAAGCTCATGAAGAAACAAAAAAAAGAGGAGACGGGCAAGGAAAGAAAGGAAGAAGAAAAAAAAAAGAAAAAAAATAATAGAAAAAAGGAGTTAAAAAAAAGTCGGTAGCTAGTCTCGAGAAAAAATAAGAAAGGCATGGGGTTGAAGGGGAAAAAAAATAAAAAAAAAGGAAACAATAGGTCATGTTTTGTCTCGATTTTTGTGTCACCATCACCGTGACCATCCATAACCTCTCAAAGACAGCGATGAAGACGGCAGACTCCATGATCTTACTGCGGCCACTCGTAGCCTCTCGAAGTGGAGATGAAGAAGACGATGAATACGGTGAACCATGATTTTTCTGTGACCATTTATGGCCCTTTGAAGATGGCAGATCCTTATTATCATAAGTTAATCTTCGAGCTCGCACTCTGATCAACTTTCAGGCTTATACTTAATCAGCCTTCAAGCTCGCATTTAAGCTAACTTTCGGGCTTACACTTATTTAGCCTTCAAGCTTAAATCCAATCCAGCCTTCGGGCTTGCACCTAAATCAGTTTTCGGACTCATATCCAAGCTAACATTTAGGCTCACACTTAATCAACCTTCAGGTTCGTATCAAAGCCAACCTTTGGGCATGCACCAAATCAATATTTGGGCTCACATCTTAGTCAATCTTCGATCTCGCATTCAAGTCAACTTTCTAACTTACACTCAGCCAACCTTCGGGCTGGCATCTAAGCCAGCTTTTGAGCTCGCACTTAGTCAATCTTCGGTCTCATATTTCGGCCAACCTTTAGTTTCGCACCTGGTCAACCTTCAGACTCGCACTCAAGCTAGTCTTTAGACTTGCACTTATCCAGCCTTCGGACTCATATCTAAGCCAGCCTTCGAGCTTGCACTTAGCCAATATTCAAACTTACATCCAAGCCAGCTTTTGAACTTGTACTAAACCAACATTCGAGCTCGTACTTAGCCAGCCTTCAGGTTCGCATCTAGGCCAACCTTTAGGCTCATACCTAAGATAGCCCTCGGGCTCACACTTAGCTAACATTTGGACTTGCATCCAAACCAACTTTCAAGCTTACACTTAAAGAACGAACTTAGCCAGTCTTCGGGTTCGCATCAAAGCTAACCTTCGAGCTCACATCCAAGCCAGCCTTTAGGCTCATACTTAGCCGATCTTCGAACTTGCATCCAACTAACCTTCTGGCTCGCACTTAACCAGCCTTTGGGCTCGCATTTAAGCCTACCTTCGGGCTACAAGTCAGTCTAAAATTATTATAAAAAAACACAAGGACTCTCAAATTAAATTATTTAACATGAATTAACTCAATCACTTTGAAATTAAACTCAACCAAAATAAATGGATAAAAGTCAAGTTAACTCAAATGGACCTAAATTAATTAAATAAATTAACTAAGAATCCGAATCGAGTTGGACTCTAAATTTAAAATCAAGTTGAACATGGATTCAACTAAGCGCAAATTAAATTTTGACTGGGTTAAATCAAGTCTAAATTAAAAGAACGAACTTAAAGTCTAGCCATAACCAAACTAGGTTGAGGCTAAACTGAAATTAAGTTGAATTAAATTGACTTGAACTTGAGTCAAAGTCTAGCAAACCCAAACTCTATAAAGTCCAATACAAGGTCAAACTCGAATCAAGATAAATAAAATTAAACTTAGACCCAAACCATATTAGTTTTGATGGAATTAAATAGAGTCAAATCAAGTCCCATTAGGAGTGTTGAAACCTCAGTGATACTCCAAGGTTATAAACAATGAGTGATATTACCATCCTGACCTAAACCCGAATTAGTTTGAATAGAATCAAATAAGATCAAATTGAGCCTCATTGGGTGTGCTACAAAAGCCTTAAGCAATACTACAAAGCTATATCCAACTCGATAAGCCATTGATAATACTATCAAATCAATGAAGTCAATCAACAATATCCTCAAAGTTGTCGGCCACACTTCAAGATTATACCCAACTCCATAAGCTATTGGTGATGTTGTCAAACTAAAGAAATTAATCGCCAATATATTCAAAGCTGTCAACAACACTTCAAAGCTATACCCGACCCCGTAAGCCATAGGTGATGCTACCAAATCGATAAAGTCAACCAACAATATGCTCCAAGCTGTCGGTCACACTTTAAGCCAGTAAACCCCATAAGCAGTTGATGATGTGCCCTTTCCAAGTTAGTCAACCTCACAAGCAATTGACGATACGCTTCTCCAAGCTAACCAACCCCACAAATAATTGGTAATGCGCTCCTCAAGCTAGTTAACCCCAAAAGTAGTTGGTGATGCATCTTTAAACTATACCCAACCGTATAAGTTATTGATGATGCTACCAAACTAATAGAGTTATCATCTACATCTTATCGGTTATGAAGATATTTCAAAATTAATGAATTTATCATCTATACCTTGTTGGTTATAGAAATACTTCAAAAATCAATGGAGTTATTGCTACGCCTTATCGGTTGTGAAAACACTTCAGAAATTAAAAAAATTATCGTTTATGTTTTATTGGTCATGAAAATACTTCAAAAAAAGAACTAAAAAAGTTATTGTCTATGCTTTATTGGTTACAAAAAATACTTTAAGATAAATAGAGTTATCACCAACGCCTTATCGGCTAACGAAAACATTACAACTCAAACGGAGTTATTACCAATGTCTTATTGGTTAACGTAAACACTCCAACCCAAACGAATTTATCTCTTATATCTTATTAACTATAGAAATACTTCAACAAACCCCAAAGAAGTTATCGCCAAAGCTCAAAACTAATGGAAACACTTCAAATCACAAAATCATCGCTGATGCCTTATTGACTAATGACAATACTTCAAATTTTAAAGTTATCACTGATGCTCAAAGTCATTGAAAATACTTCAAACTTCTCCTACTTTTTTCCATGATTCGGGTCAAATGTTACATGGTCTAATGCAGGGGGAGCAAGGCAACAACACACATTAAAACTTCTTCTCTGTCCTTTCTCTTTTGCTTTTTTCATTTCTTTTATGTTTTCTATAATTTTATGCTGAACTTCATTGTAAAGTAAGAATATACCTTTACTTAAGTTATGTAGCATATTTCTTAAATTAATCAATCAATAATACTTTTTTTTTATTTTATGTCTCTATCTTATTAGTGATGTTTCTCACCGTAGGAGGTTTTTGACAATTGTCGAGATAATTAATAACAGAGGCTTACACCTATTAGAAGTCAATATTCTCATAATACCTGATAACACACTTTAAATTAAAACAAATTTTAATTTGTGATTCGAGATTGTTCTTTGAGGTCTCGGCTATCCTGGGTTGTCGAAATTAATCTCTCGAATTTTGGCACGCTCAGTGGAACTTGACTTTTCCTCCAAATGTGGAAACCTAACTAATATAATAGAAACACTGATAAGGTAAAAATATGATTGAAAATTGAATAATTGTGTTCTCCTTTATAGAAGAAAGAGTCAAATGGTAACAACAAAAAATATCTCTACCTGATGATTCACCATCATCCTAGGGGCAGGTTCAGTTATGCTATTACCTTAGTCAATAATTGCTACAAAAGTAGCTAAAGCTCAGATCAAGTTTGAAACCATCTTTGAGGTTGTGTGGTTTAAGAGAGCACCTGCTACTATGTCAACTGAAGTTGTTGATATGCAAAATTAGTCTGTTTCTCACTTTCCATCAAGGAAAGGAGAGTCAGTGTCATCATCCCTAATGAGAAGAGCTATTCAGATGAATAGGTAGAAGTCATACCTCAACCAATAAGGATGTCAGTCTTTTAGAGGTTAGGACTGAAACGAAGCTCAATATTTAGTCACCTTCACCTAGCTCCTCACAAGGGGCAATCCAAAGCAAATTCGGACACAAGTATCGAGAAAGAAGATTTCATCTTGACTATCACAAGTAAAGAAAAAACTGCTGAGATCTTTAGCCGACTTGGGAAGCCTACCCTTCGAGCGAAGTTTGTCATCACCATCCCTACCTCCAACTCCTTCTCTCTATTAAATAATTTGGAGAAGAGTAGAAGCAAATCACATGGGGCACAATCATGCCTTAAAACTATACTAAAGAGATGAATTACCAAACAAAACCACAAGAATCATAGTAAAACAATAACTCAACATTAGCATTTGCCAAAGGAGACCACCCATACTTTCAAAGTTATTTCTCTTCATGACTCTGAGAGGGACCATGGGCCAGCACCCCAGTCAGCCAAACGCCAAAAGAAGATTGTCCAAGTGAGGCTTATTGATGGAAAAATCCAAGAGGAGAGGGCTCTCGTGGACCATTCCTTACTACCATGCCAAAGAGAGGGTGTGACAACCTCCTCCATAAGTAGACTCTTAAATGAGAAACTCGACTGATGGGAGAGATTAACTTCAACCCAAAATCCAGACCTGATTCTTGAGACATGAACCATCATGTTCTAATAAAAGCTTTGATCATAACTAAAAGCTCCAATCAAAAAGTAACTATAGAAGTACTATAAGAATAGCTGAGATAGCAATGTACGGAGAAAGATGAAGGTCAAAAGAAGGTTATGGAGTCGATGGAGATAATGCTACAAATGAGGCAAAAGCTCAACGAGTCGGAACGATCTTAACGGTCATCTCAAGTAGCAAGGGTGGCAGAACGAGCATCTCGCGTAGATGAGATCTATGAAAATATGTGACCATCACAAGCACCTCTTCCAATAAGGGATACCTAATCCTCGAATTCGAAAATCCTTGACAACATAGAACTCCCAGCATACATACAATAGCAGGTATAATGAATGGTAGCCATGGTGTTGAGACATGGTAGTGAAATGGGTAACACAAATGATACTGACAAACCATATCCTAACCATCACAATTGAGTGTCATATCCCTAAGGCTATACAGTGCCTAATTTCAAGCAGTTTAATATCATGGGTAATCCTGAATAGCACATATCTCACTTTGTGACTTTGTGGGGAGATTCAAACAATAGTCCCTTGTTGTTACTCTATCAATTTTCAGCAAACTTGATGAAAATAGCATTCAAGTGGTATACTAGCTGGCAACTAGAATCTATACAAACTTGGGTATAAATAAAAGGTGCTTTCCAAATCAAGTTCGGAGGAGTTAGCAATAAAGTAACCATTGCAAATCTTATCTCAACACAGGGATGCAACAATGAGTCAATTCTGGATTATATCACACGGTGGAGAAATCTCAGTATCAAATGTGAACAACCCATGCACCAATTTAAAATAGTAACTCTAGTCCTCAACAACATAAGGGGAGAATGGATGACACCTTATTTGAGCATCTCTTCTATCCATATCTTTTAAGATATTATCATACAAGTTAAGAAGTTAGAAAGGATCGACCTACTAACCTTATCTAGTTCATAAAATTTCAAACTGAAAAAAATAAGGTAAAGTGTGGAGAGCTTTCCAAAAATATGAGGACTCCATTCACAACAACTGAGTAAAGAAATCTTCAAACTCTACCATGAATAAGGTAATCCTCAGAAACCACCAACTCTTGGAGAAGATGGAGAAGTAGAATGATCTAATGATCTCCAAAAAAGGCTTAGAAATGAATATTATTTTAAAAAAGAAAGAGTAGGTAAAATCGTTTAGGATGCACTGAAGTTAAACCTCCAATTGCCAGAATCCAAGAGGCTAGGTGAGGTCAATAAAATAGATCACCCAAACTATTGTCCTTACCATAGAATTCTGGAACATACCATTAAAGATTGCTATGTGTTCAAGAACTGGGTCGAGAAATAATACCGAGAAGATAAGTTAACTCTCCCGAAGCCAACCTTATTTGAAACATCCACCAAACACATCAATCATATTACTGTGTTTGAGGACCATAAACCATTTGTTGAGATTCTCTTTGGGAAAGAAGCACAACATACTTCCGAACAAGAACACTTATGAAATGCCTATATTTCAAAAAGGCTAAAAAAACTAATGAAGAAAATAACTAAAAATCTTGAAGAGCCTAGGATGGTGATGAAGAAAACCTCATTAGATAACACTATCTCACCGGCTCGAAGCATCAAGAAGAGAAAGATCAGTAAGTAAGAAGAAGAAGTTAGTTTAGCTAGATGAATATGATGTCAAGAAATCAACCATCCAAGAATACATCGATATTCTAGATGAATATATTCAGGGAGAAAAAAATCAAGTAACTCTTAAAGAATTCTTTCTTGACAAACTCAAAACTTTACTAGAGAATTCTAATGAAGAAAGTGAACTTTTGGTGATAACATGCTCTACCATAATTACCGTCGGAGATTTACAACTAAGCAGATCCCTACCTTATCACTTTAATGATGAGAAAAGTTAGGGTGCAAGACAAGAAAAAGTAAATAAATTCGCTGAAAATATTATTGATGAAATGAGAAATCCCACAGGTCTTTCTGAGGGCTACTTCTGAGATAACTATCTTAAAGAGTGGTTCGCTCATAAGTACGACTATGACATGCTCAAACTACAATTAAATACTATAAAAGAGTTGGCTACAATTAACTTGAGGTTTATCAGGGGGCAAATGCAAATGTTGAATGAGCATATGAAGGCTATGACATCCCCCATTGAAGGCATAACAAATACGATTATCATGCTCTATAAGAAAGTCGAGAGGATAGAGAAGGTGCTAGCAGAAAAGATAAAGTCATACAAGAGACCTTATAGGGGTAGTGAGACACCACTTACCGATCCTTCTCAAATCAAAATGACCACTCGTGTCACTTACTCTAAAAATGAGTCAAGAAAGTTAGACACTATCAAAGAGAGTTATTTAAGTCTATGACCTCTTGTTGCATAGTGACTCATACATTTGACGTGAATGCCAGTGAACTGCTATCCTAGCTCCATCAGGCAATCCAATAATAGATGCTCAACGCATTAGGTTTGGTAAAGTCCCAATTCTAGAACCTGTGAAAGAATATACTTTGCCAACTTTAAAGAAATTATACATACAAGGCACATACAATAAATATGACTCCATATCCGAGTCAAAGCAATTTTATGACTGCTTCAGGAGGTCCTATATCAACAAGCGCCAAAGGAAGAAGTAGGCCTTTCAAGAGAAGATCAAGTGGGCTAATGCTTGTTCTGCCCTACGTCAAGTCAACTTGAATATCCACAATCAAGTAGATCTAGATATCTACAAAAAAAATATCTTAAATACAAAGTTCTGAATTAGGTTATGTCAGCAGACAAAATAGAAGAGTTCATCCAGAGAGTTTCTAAAGACCTCTATACGAGAAAACCTCATGTGCCTAATTCTGATATTGAATAGGATAACTATTAGCTAGCTATACCCTTCAAGAATATTCAGGAAATTACTGACTGGGGGGCAAGAGTCCTTTACTTATTACCACATGATTAGACTCGAGAGTGATTCCGAAGATAAATGTTATTGATCTCATGATGCTAGGTTTCAACTGAGGAGAGAAAACCAGGTACAACTCTAAGGTGAAAAGGTATTACCTCCAAGACAAGCTCCAATGCCTAAGGATAAGAATATTCCCAAGGGCAAGGAAAAGAAAATTCAGATAAATGAAGACATTAAACTTTCATAAGCTAATCATGCACCCAAAAAGGTAAAATACAACATAGTAGCCCACATCAAGAAGATTCCTTCTATTCTGAGTGTATTTGATGCCCTGATGATGTTACAAGAACTTAGGAATACACTAATGTACATTTTACATAATCCAGCCAACTGCCAAGCATAATTTGCTGAAGAAAAGATAAAAAGTCTTTGTGTGCATACTAAACTCTCACCATCACCTTCACAAATGATGACCTGCTAACTTGAATAATAAACCACAACAAATCATTATATGTCATAGGGAATAGTGATGGGATCAAGATTAATTACATCTTGATTAACCTAGGTTCTTCAATCAATTTAATGACTCTTCGAACTCTAAAAGCTTTAACTTGGATGTGTATTACTTGTCATCTGAAATTATAACCATACAAGGTTTAATCAAAACAACAAAAAAGCTCTGGGAGTCATAACTATCCCTCTGAAAGTGGGTGAGATGATGATAGATACTAAGATTTATATAATCGATACTGATGCATCATACAAAACACTATTAGGAAGGTCGTGGCTACATGAAAACAAAATATATCATCAATCTTATAACAATGCCTCAAATACTTTGAAAATGGTGAAGAACACCAAATTGACTGAAATATATACCCTTTTAATGTTCATGAGGTGTATTATGATAATACGAAATACTATCAGAAATCTGACGCTGATAAGGGATTTGCTTCCATCAGTCAAGTGAAGCAAAAAATTGCTAGCTTGGTCTTTGCTTCTTCTCATCTGAGAAGTGATTTTGACCCAGCCGCTTTAAGTGAAGAAGCCTCACAAGTCTATCTAGGTGATTATACTTCTGACGAAGATGATAACAAGGACCAAATAGAAAATACTCTCCTTATTACTAAAATTTTGAAAAGCTTACTTAAGACGTTAAATGAGCTAAGCATTAATGTCGTGGAAGAGTTAATAGCCTTTTACATTCCTCCACGACACAAAGGCGTAAAAAATACTATTTTACAAAGCAATCCCTTGTGTCCCAGCATACATGAAATCCTAGGAATTGAAGATCTAACAAATGATGATGATCATCAACCAATAATCATGCCTAAATATTTCTCAGACTAGATTCATCAAATAATCAACAAATCTGATTGTGCATGTCCACAAACAAAGAAAGAGTCATTTCTTCAAAAATCTATGGGATCCACCTCAAGGACATACCTACATTCCAGGAAGAGGAAGTAAGAACACCAAAGGGCTAAGCTATATTATCCCAAATACCCACACATGTCTTATGGTCTCCATTGGACCCCTCTCCGATATTCAAGATGACCAAATGACATCAATACCCTTTGACACGTGTGCTCAGATGGCCACAACTTTTTAGACTTCACAAGAAGGTGAGATTCTTTATGGAATTTCATCAAAACCAAAAGAAAGGAGGCATTATGTAGCCAAAATACCTTTAGACAAACCTTTGCCAAACCTCACTCAACATGATGAATCCCTTGATGAAGAAATAATCTTCAAACCAAAAGAAGATCCACCAGAACTTGAGGACGGGGGGTAAGCCATAGTTGATGAACAAATGAAGATCAATCTACGCTCAGAGGAAGACTAAGCCAACTTTCATCAGCACTTAACTTTCAAAGGAAAGGCAAATGTAGCTCAAAGCAGTGCTTCAAAAGTATACTGATTGTTTCTCATGGAGCTATAAGAAAATACCTAGACTAGATTCTAAAGTTGCAGTCCACAAGCTGGCTATCAATCTCGAATTTTCACCTATCAAATAAGCACCTAGGAAGATAAAATTAAATCTAGAACAAAAAATAATAGAAAAGATAAAGAAACTAATCAAAGCAGGATTCATCAGAGAGAAAAAATATCCAGATTTGATGGTAAGTATCATGCCAATCAAGAAAAAGAACAGTTAAATCTGTATTTGTGTGGACTACAGGGACTTAAATAAAACATGTCTGAAAAATGATTTTCCATTGCCAATAATAGAAATCATGATTAACAACATGACTAACTTCGAAATATTCTTCTTTATGGATAGTTTTTCAATATATGACTAAATTAAGATATATCTTGATGACGAGAAATATATGGCCTTCAGGATACCAATTGGCATTTACTACTATAAGGTGATGTCTTTTGGGCTCAATAATGCAAGCACTACTTATCAAAGGGTGATAACTTAAATTCTTGATGGCCTCGTACACCAGTTAGTGAAATGTTATATAGATAACTTGGTGGTCAAAACTAAGTCCCTGAGCTAAAAGTTGTATTCGATTGCCTTAGAAAATTTAACTTAAAGATGAATCCTATGAAGTGTGCATTCGGAGTATCATCGAAAAAATTCCTCAACTTCATTGTCAGATATCGAGGGATTGAAATTGAACCATCTAAGATCAAAACTATCTTCGATATACCATCACCCAATAACTTAAAGCAATTGAGGTCATTTTAAGACCGACTCGCATATATAAGAACATTCATTTCAAAACTCTCCAGAAAATACAAGCCTTTTTTCAATTTGATGAAGAAGAATACTCCATCTATGTGGAAACAAGACTGTTAATAACCTTTGAAGAGATTAAACAATATCTCCTAAAGCCATCAGTCCTGGCAATACTTCTACCCGATAAACCCTTAATCCTCTACATGGTAACAATTAAAAGATTCTTGGGAGCATTTCTAGCCAAAAATAATGAAGAGGGTAAAGAAATTACACACTACTATCTAAGTAGAATACTAGTGGGGGCAGAGAGTAATTACTCCCCCATCAAAAAACATTGTCCAATGTTCATATTTGCAATCAAAAAGCTGAGGTATTATTTGCTTTCTCATCATGTTATTTTAATATCAATGATTGATCCCATAAAATACCTAATAACTAGGTCTATACTCGCTGAGAGGTTAACAAAATGGGCCTGAATTCTCATAGAATACGATATCAAGTTTACTCTTCAAAAGGCGATCAAGGAGCAAGCCCTCGCTAATTTTCTTTCAACTTATCCAATACTGGACGATTCTCATCTGAGTTGCAAGCTCCCTGATGAAGAAATCATTTTAGTCAAAGAAGAAAAATCTTACTGAAAGCTATATTTCAATGGAGCATCATCCATCAAGTCAAAGATCTAACCAAAGCTTTCACAAATCAAAGTAGGTATTAGACTCATTTACGTCACTTCAAATGAGGGTATTTTATGATACTTCTATTCCTTCTCAAAATCATGTATAAATAATAAAGCTGAATACAAAACTTTATTTACAAGACTGGAAATGGCCCCCAATATGAAAATATCACGCCTACATATTTTTAGTGATTCGTAACTAATTATCATCCAAGTCCAAGGTGAATATAAAGTCCTCAAATATGAGCTTCTGAAATACCATGAAAAGGCTCAAGTGCTCATAAGACAAATCCTACATATTCAAATAATTAGGGTTTCTCAGTCTATTAATGCAGAAGCTAACTTCTTAACCAAAATAGTCAAGGCATTGGTTGATCCTGATAAAAAGGAAATCCTAATCACAGTTCGTAATAGATAAATGATGAGCTTAGTCTTCAGTATTAATCATGAAAGGACTGACTCTAAATTAATAGAAAAAGTCATAGATTGGAGAACATTATTCACTAACTATCTCAAAAGTAAAGAACTTTCGAAAGATAAATATACACGGACACAACTCAAAAAAAGAGTTGCGCACTTTATACTTATCAATGACACTCTTTATAAAAGGTCCTTCAACCAACTACTTCTGCGTTGTCTCAGAGATAAAGAAGTCAAAGAAATTATGTATGAAGTGCATTCTGGAGTCTATAGGGCTCATCGATCGGGCCTAAAAATGATGATGAAGATTAAACATATGAGCTACTATTAGCCCATGATGGTAGAAGATTGTATTGAATATGTAAAAATATGTCACCTATGCTAAATTCTTGGCAATTTCATCCATCAACTCCCAAATTCTCTACATTTGATAGTCCTTATGGTCATTTGAGGTATGGGGTACAAACATCATCAACCCAATCAAACCATCTTATTCTAAAAGTCATCGCTTCATACTAATAGCAACCGATTATTTCTCTCAGTGGGCTAAAGCAATTGCATTGAAAGAGATAAAAGTGGATACTATTATCCGCTTCTTTCAAGATAATATCTTGTACCAATTTGGTGTTCCTCAAAGAACCATTCCTGATAATGGATTATCCTTCAGAGGCTTGAAAATAGGACAATTCGTATATCATTACAAGATAGATTAGATATATTCATCCATCTACAATGTCAGAAACAATGGACTCGTTAAAGCATTCAACAATACCCTCTCCAATATCTTGAAGAAAGTTATTGCTCAAAACAAGAAGACTTGCATCAAAAGCTTACTAAGACACTGTGGGCCTATCTACCACATATTGAATTTCTACCCAATTAACACCATATGCATTGTTGTTCAGGACTGAAACAGTCTTGCCACAAAAAGTACAAATCCCCTCAATTGCAAGAGAGAAAATCACGAGAGAGGATAACGTTCATCTTCACTTAGATGAGCTAGACTTCTTAGATGAAAGAAGGCTTGTAACCCAACAAAACCTGAAAATATATCGAGAATAAATGACCAAGGCCTACAACAAGATGACTTGACTTAGATCTTTCCAAAAGGGAGAAATAGTCTTAGTATTAAAAAGACTCATAATACCAAATTGAAACAAAAAAAATCAAGTTTGAGCCTAATTTGGAAGACCTCTATATTGTCGAAAGGATATTTGAATGAGGATCCTACCAACTGATCGATGACAAGGGGTAAAGGTCTATACCACCAATTAATGGCTGATTCCTCAAAAGATATTATGCCTAATTCCTAATGGCAACAACAGTCACAACCAAAAGTATCTATGTTTTGTTTACACTGAAACATCCAACTTCTTCAAAAATGAACACTCGGTCAAATATGCTGTGACGCCCTCGACCCAGCACGATATTATTCCTGTGCGTCTGCGGCCCGCGGCCCACCCGACCCCAGGATTTTGTTTTTCCCAGTTTTCCGGAAAAAGGCCTCGTTGTTGGGTCTACGACAGTCATCATATTTAGCCCAGTCTCAACTCCAACACTTTGTCGATATGGGACTAAAGACAACTGCTACCAGTTACAGGCCCGTTGCCTGCCTACTGGCCCACTGGCCCCACCGGGCCTTACAATCTCCCCCCCTCAAGGGCTTAGCGTCCTCGCTGAGCTAGCCCACATCGATCAAGAGGTGCGGAGTGGCTCTGATACCATTATTTGACGCCCCCGACCCAATACGATATTGTTCCTGGGCGTCTACGGCCCACAGCCCACCCGACCCCAGTATTTTATTTTTCCCAGTTCCCCAGGAAAAGGCCTCGTTATTGGATTTATGGTAGTCATCATATTTAGCCCAGTCTCAACTCCAACACTTTGTCGATGTGGGACTAAAGACAACTGCTACCAGTTACAGGCCCATGGCCTGCCTACTGGCCCACTGGCCCCACCGGGCCTTATAATCTCCCCCTCTCAAGAGTTCAGCGTCCTCGCTGATCTAGCCCACATCGATCAAGAGGTGCGGAGTGGCTCTGATACCGCTATGTGACGCCCCCGACCCAGCACAATATTGTTCCTGGGCGTCTGCGGCCCGCGGCCCACCCGACCCCAGGATTTTGTTTTTCCCAGTTTTCCGGAAAAAGGCCTCGTTGTTGGGTCTATGACAGTCATCATATTTAGCCCAGTCTCAACTCCAACACTTTGTCGATATAGGACTAAAGACAACTGCTACCAGTTACAGGCCCATTGCCTGTCTACTGGCCCACTAGCCCCACCGGGCCTTACATATGCACTTCATGTTTCTTGAGATAAAACATAGACATAATATCTCGCCCAATGTATGTGAGGGTTAAATCCATATCCCATAAAAGCCCACTCATTGTGGCAATATATAAGTCCACTTTCATATAGAAACCCAAGTTCACTTCATATGACAATCTAAATCTACTTCTACATGGTAAATTAAGTCTACTTCAATGCGATAACCTAATTCCACTTCTACAAGGCAACCCAAGTTCACTCTTACATGATAACCTAAGTCCACTTCTATGTGACAGCTTAAGTCCAATTCTACATAGCAAGTTAAATCCACTCGTTGTGGCAACTCAAGCCCACTTTATGTGGCAAATCAAATTCACTCATTGTGGTAACTCAAGTCTATTCTATATGGCAAACCAAGTTTAGTTTCACGTGGCAAGTTAAGTCCACTTTCATGTAGAAATCCAAATTCACTTTCATCTGGTAAAATCAAATTCACTCAATACAATAGCTTAGATCCACTCCCTGCAGTGATTCAAACGCACATAATCAATTTTTAAGGTGTTAATGCAAAGGGCAAGCAGTTAGAAAATTTGTTTGCATCCACTTCTCTCAATGAGAAAACTCACGAAGTAAATGCGAATGAGACATTTATTTGAGTCAATTTTGACTGACAATTAAATAATTGAAATATGGACCTGAATGTCAATGGATTGTGATCGAAACGTGGGCCTCAATTGGACCAAAATCGTAATTAAATTCGACTAAAAATTGGATTTAATTTGGACTTGAATTATTGAAAAATTTGGGCTTAAAGTAAAGTAAGCCGATGGGTCGGATATTTGGACCAAAATCAGCCCCAAAATTCATCAAATACTTGGATCAAAAAAAAATATAAAATTTTTACAAATAATTCCCTATCTTGCTTTTAGTCCCTGAGATGAAAATTTTCACAAAAAAATCCTTGAAAGTTTTGAAATTTAGGATTGATCCCCACAAAATCCAAGGTTTACGAATAAACCCTTCAAAATTTTTTATTCACAAATAAATCTCTGAAATTTCTGAAATTTACAAATAAACCCCTCAAAAATCTTTATTTACAAATAAGTTCAGCTTTTATTCAAAAAAATCCTAAAAATTTTTAAATTTGTACAAATGTATCCTTTTTACAAAAAAAAAGCTCCTAAAATTTATAAAATTATATTTTTGATCTAATTTTTTCAAAAAATTTACAAACAAATCCCTCAAGATTTTTATTTGTAAATAAATCCAAATTGTATTAAAAAAGAACTTTGAAATTTTTAGCATTTTTACAAATATGTTCTTTTTACCAAAAAGCCCTTAGAATTTATGGAATTACACTTTGGTTCAATTCTTTGAAAAAAAATTTGTAAATAACCTCCTAATATTTGGCATCCAAAAATAGTACAAAATTTGAAATCTTTTCATCAAACAACAAATCCCAATCCTGGGTATCACATTTCAATCAAGGGGAAAAATATTTCAGGAATACAATTTCAACACTAATCACAAAATAAATATTTCTAAAATTGAGCCAATAAAAAATTTGCTTATTGATTTCCTTCAAGGCCTACAAAAAAGGTTGAGAACCTGCAAACAAACAACAAGGATAGGAACAAAGTGAGAGAGATCAAAATACGAAGAAAGATTTGATCAAACAACAAAATAATTTGGAGGAATCGGATTATAAAAAGGGTCCATATACTTAGCTTTATTTTCTCTTGTCTTCCACTTCTCTTATGCTTGTTTTGTTATGTCTGAGAGGAATTCCCGAGCACCTCGCTTGCTCCTCGCACTACAGCCCGAGCCCACGCCCTATACCTCCACCGGTCTGCAAGTCATCTCCACTTCGAACTAGGAGTTCCCCATACAAACACAACTGGAGAGCTTGCTCTGTCCACACTCCATCTTGCTATGCTAGCCTCCCAATCATCCTGGATGGCCATAGCCCCACTAATAGTTTCTCACGGAGAAAAAGAGGAGCTGTCGCTATTCAGTCATTGGCCCCATGCTCCATCGCCAACCCCATACTCTTAGTTCTCTGGCCACACGATTAGTCGACCAAGGACTCGTCGGCCATATGCCCTTGCAACCTTGGGGTTGCCGGCCCTTCCCTAACATGTAGTCTTTTGGCCCACCTCATCGGTCTTTCTCCAATTCGTGCCAACCTAAAGCTTCAACCTACCACCAGCCTAAAATCCGCCCGATGCTGGCTTGGACCCCACCTACCTCTCCAGACCTCGCCACCGATCTAAGATTCTCTCACCTGTGCGACCTCCAACCCGTAGTGGCAAAAAATGAGTCGGATCTGACCAGGAGGTGGCCAGATCTGGCCAAAAGAGGGAGTGGCATGGCGCCTCCTATACCTCGCAGTTGTGGCCAACCAGATTCGATAATGGTCAAAGAAGAAGTCGGGCCGCCTTGGCCCGACAAAGCTCAGGAAGAAACAAAAAAAAGAGGAGATGGGTAAAGTTAGAAAGGAAGAAGAAATAAACAAGGAAAGAAAAAAAAATGGAAAAAGGAGTTAAAAAAAAAAGTTGGCAACTCACATGAGGAGGGAGGGATTGGGTTGACGAGAAAATAATAATAATAATAATAATAAATTAATTAAGTAAAAAAAAGTCGTGTTTTGCCTTGAAATCCAACCTTCGAGCTCACATCCAAGCCAATTTTCGAGCTCATGCTCAATCAGCCTTTGAGTTCACACTTATCTAGCATTCAAACTTGCATCTAAGTCACCTTTTGGGCTCACACTTAGCCAGCCTTTGAGTTCACACTCAGGTCAACCTTCGAGCTCGTACTTAATTAGCCTTCGGGCTCGCATCCAAACCAACCTTTGGGCTCACATGCAAACCAGCCTTCGGACTCGCACTAAACCAACTTTTGGATTTGCACTTAATCAGCCTTCGGACTCACACTAAACCAATTTTTGAGTTCGCACTTAACCAGCTTTCGGGCTCGCACCTAAGCCAACCTTCAGGCTCACATCTAAGATAGCCCTCGAGCTTTCACTTAACTAATCTTTGGACTCACATCTAACCCAACTCTTGGACTCACACTTAGCCAGCTTTCGAGCTCACATCCAAGCTAGCCTTCGAGCTCGCACATAGCCAACTTTCAGGCTCACACTCAAACTAGCTTTTGAACTCAAACTTAACCAACATTTAGGCTTGCATTCAAACCAGCCTTCGACCTCGCACTCAGCCAGCCTTCAGTCTCGCATTAAGCCAATTTTTGAGCTTGAGAACCAAGCCAACTCTCGAATTCGTACATTTTAAGTCAGGTTGCAAGTCCGCCTAAAATCATCATAAACAACTAAGGACCCTCAAATCAAAATGTTTAACCTTAAGTAACTCAATTACATTGAAATTAAACTCAGACAAAATAAATAGTTGTCTCAAATGGACCTAAATTAATCAAATAAATAAACTAAAAGCCCGAATCGAGCTAGACTCTAAATTTAAAATCAAGTTGAACCTAAATTAAACGAATCTCAAATCAAATCCTGATTGGGCTAAATCAGGTCCAAACTAAAATGACGAACTCAAAGTCTAACCATAACCAAATTAGACTGAGTCTGAGCTAAAATCAAATTAAATTAAATTGACTTAAATTTAAGTCAAAGTTCAGCAAACCTAGACTCTATAGAAGTCCAATATAATTTCAAACTCGATTCAAACTAAATGAAATTGAACTTAGATCTAAATCATATTAGTCTCGATGGAATTAAATAAGGTCCAATCAAGTCTCATTGGAAGTGTTGAAACCTCGGTGATACTCTAAGGTTATAAACAAAGGGTAATATCACCATCCTAACCTGAACCTAAATTAATTAGAATAAAACTAAATAAGGTCAAACTGAGTCTCACTGGATATACTATAAAAGTCTTTAGTAACACTTCAAAGGTATACCTAAATCCATAAGCCATTAGTGATACTGTCAAATCAATGAAGTTAACCAACAATATGCTCAAAGATTGTCAATCATACTTCAAAACTATACCCAACTCAATAAGTTGTTGATGATGCTACTAAACCAAAGAAGTTAATCGCCAAACGCTCAAACTTATCAGTTATACTTCAAAGCTATACCCGACTTCCTAGACTGTTGGTGATGCTACCAAATCAATAAAGTCAATCAACAATACGCTCAAAACTATTAGCCACACTTCAAGTTAATCAATCTCATAAACAATTGATGATGTGTCCTTTCTAAACTAGTAAACCCCATAAGCAATTAATGATGTGCCTCTCCAAGCTAGTCAACCTCATAAGTAGTTGGCGATATGCTCTTCAAGTAAATCAACATCAGAAACAGTTGGTAATGCATCTTCAAACTATACCCAACCGTATAAGTTATTAATAATACTACCAAACCAATGGAGTTATCGCCTACACCTTATCGGTTATAAAAATACTTCTTCTCCATTATTTATCTTTTGCTTTCTGCATTTCTTTTATGTTTTCTATAATTATGTATTAAATTTCATTGTAAAATAAAAATATACTCTTAATTAAATCATGTACCATTTTTTTAAATTAATCAATTAATAATATTTTCTTATGTTCTTTCCTTTGTGTTTTTATTTTATTACCTAGATTTCTCGTTCTACAATATTTCTCACAATTATTAAAATAATTAATAGCAAAAACTTGTACTTATTAAAGTCAATATTCTCACAATACTTAATAGTACACTTCAAACTAAAACAAATTTTGATTTATAATTCAAAATCGCTCTTTAAAATTTTTGCTATTCCGGATGGTCGAAGTCAATCCCACACCTCGATAGTGCAAAATCTCCTAAAAAAGAAATTTCATAGTGATTTATTTGAGTTATAATAAGTTTTTTAATTATCCAAATCTTTGACAACTATCTTCATAATTTTTGAAATTCCCATTTTCTATAACTTTTTATTTTTTGAAAAAAAAATTCTGCAAAAATAGCATATCAGGGTGACAGGTTTGGATCCCTGTTATGGAGCTTGGTTGATCTGTCTGATTTCTCCATGGACATGACCCTTGGAGGTACTAATCAATCCAGTGTGATTTAATGTCATAAACTTGTATAATACTGGAATTACAACAATCAATCAAGCAAAAAAATAGGTTAACATAAAGTTCTCAAAACCAGAGTTACAGTGAAAATGCTGGGTAAAATATCACCATCACGAATCTATACTCTCTGCTAATGAAGGTCGAGATACATCATTATTCCCAGTGAATTATTAGGACAGACACCGTTACACTAGATGAAATACAATCGACTTTACAATACATGCTACAGTACAAACATTTTACAAATTTCAATAATGTCACAGAACGACTTTCATACCTCTCAAGTTCAGCAATTCAGTGAACATCTAGGGATGAATGTGGCATTAACTGAACTTTCCGATGGTTTTATGAAATAATTCCAATACACAGTCACAGTGCTTGCAGCAAACATAGGGACGGACAAAGAATATAAAAAACAAGTAGCTATTAACAAGTGGAAGAGGGTAATTCCATCAGAGGGCCTCGTGGCACAGAATGGCAGTAAAATAACTGCAATGCTGATGGAGGTCACGAAGCATAGCTCATATAAGTGATTAAAAATCAATACCTGTCATGCTCAATTTATCGCCGACAATTTCAGGCAATCCAGTTGTTGAGAACCTCAAAAGGCCGTGATTCTCGGTTACCAAGGGTGGTTGCCGAGGATACATTGCAGGCAGTGAAGTGAGGTTTTGCTGAGCAGAAAATGGTGGGACTCGACTGTGTTTGTATTTGTGGCCACTAAAACTGTTAATATCACAACCAGGATAGTAAAAAACCAGATGACTAATGATGAATAGTAAGATGGTAATAAAAATGGGTTCTACCACACAATAACAGAAATAGTGTACCTCAGTGTCCTGTGAAATGGATCATCTTCATATGTGATCTCCTTTGAGTCATGGATGAGGTTCTGAGCTGAAGAAGTCCATGGACTTGATGCAGGTAGGTCATCATGGAAGTATCTTCTCCTGATCAACTGAGAGACAACAGGTCCTCTTCACATCTAATATCTGATAGTTTATAAAACAAAATTTGGTAAGATACAGACCATGCGAAAGAATTTGATGATTGCTTCCTTGTCATATCTTGCTTCTTTTGCAGCCTGTAAAACAGATGGAAATGCATATCATAAAACAAAATTGAAAACACGCTCAACCAATTGTTTCCAGTTTCTCAACTATCAAACCATGATGAATCTGGCCAGTTGTCTAAGAGTCAAACTCAACAGATGATATGGCATCATCGGAAGGGATATTGGACACTCTTAAAGGATAGAGGGACATGTTCAGGACACACATTTATGTCTTCAAATATAGTTATGCATCATTGCAGAATATTTTTTCCATTCCAGAAAAATACTTGTCTCTCTCTCTCTCTCTCAGAACTAGTACTTTTGCAACCAAAAAAATACAGTCAATGTGTTGCATAAGTTCTACCGTGGAAACATGTGGGAAACACAGATATTGAAACCAATGCAGTTGTAAGTTGTAATATAAAACTTACAGCAAGAAGCCCTGGGGTTCCAGGAAAGCTCTCCGTCAAAGGAAGTTGTTCATTTGATAGCAAGCCTTGTTTCTTGACCCATTGATGGGCAACATCAACAAGATTACCACTGCTGCTCCTGCTATTCTTGGCAGTAATGTCAGCTTTATTAGCTATGACAAGGTAAGGAACAAGAAGGCCTCCAGGTCCACCAGATCCAAGTGGAGCTGAAAATGTTGCGGTTGCAGCAATCTCTGCTGCCCACTTCCGCATATTTGTCATGGTCCTCCTCTGGGAGAGATCGTGAACAAATATAACACCTAGACAAGTGCAAAGGAAATAGCTTCAGCTTGTTATCTTCATAAAAACAAAAATACATTTTCCAATCTGTTATTCTTCCCTTGATACCCAATGTCATTTGAAGGCTTAGAGCTCATTGCCTAAGAAGCATTTGCCAAAGTTGTTGGGTCATTCACAGAAGTACAGCAAAAAAAATGGTCAGATTAGATATCCTAAAACTAATGGGGCTACATTTCAAAGAAGCAAAATGGCAAACAAAGGAAAGGGAAAAGATCAGGAAATAAATCCATGCTATACTTCCAGAAAAAGCTCAGCCCTGGCACAGCATTAGAAAATGCATTTGAACATTGTGATTTATACAGAATCACAAATAGGTAGATTTAGTAATCAATATCATATCGCTAAAAAACATATTACTCCAGCTTACCATGCGAAGGGGAAAAAAGAAACATAAACAACACTCGATATGCAGACAATTAATCCTTAATTCCTATATGCAACAATAAGAATGTGAAATAACCTAAAAACGTATAGTGTTGGTGAACTGGAAAAACTGCATACCATTGATTTGTGTATAGAAAAGAGACCTATATTCCCTGTAACATTCATGTCCTGAGACATCCCACAGTTCAATGAAGAAATCTCTTTGTGTGTCACCCTTTATATTATTAGAAGAGCTTCCAGGATTTCCGTAAGTAACATGCTGTATACAAGATGGAGCCCTTGTAAGGGAGATTAAATTGCAACAAAAGAAGCCTTCCCAGTAATAGCAGAAGAAAATTTTACCTTCACACCAACAGTGCAGCCAATTGTTCGTGGTGGACAAGAAATAGAAGAGCCTTTGACAATAAGATGCACCAATGATGTTTTGCCTACACCTAAAAACAAAGCTAGAGCTTCAGAAAAAGGACATAATTGAAAAACAAGTATACAGCCATCCAGGAAATCAAATTTGGCATGAATCCTGGATAAAAACTTATTCTAGTATGGCAGAAATCAGAAGGTAGATGGATCATAAGCCACTAACTAGAAAACCAGGCAGAATCTACGGCTATTGATTGTGGAATCTATCTATCGCACGTTACTAGTTAGGATCATGAAAGCTAGATAGAGAAGAAAACAACAAAATTGAAATTAATTTTTCATTTCAGGATGGATCCCCAAATACTCTTTTTTTCAGAGAACAATAAGATTGTTGTCTCATTCCTAGGGCAACAAAGCAATCAGAAGATCTTACACAAGGTTTCATCAAATCTGGAATTTTTTGGTGAAAATACTCCATTAATATCTTCTTATAAGAAAAGTGACTCTTCCTTGGTGTGTGCAATTGCTACAGAAGATGACTTAAACAATAACAAAAATGTTGATAACAATTTCTAGAGTTAATATAGTGGAAACTACTACATATGTATTCTGCTGTATTCCATCTTTAGGTAAAGCACCCAAAGCCCTATTTACAAGGGCGGATTCTCTCAAGCCATTAACATTTAAGTTTCTTCACACATGAAGTTCCAGTCACCTGATCATTAGCACAAAATGTTTGAAAAATGGTCACTTGAGATCCAATTAAAACTCAGAAACGACATCAGTCGAACTTCCAGAACCCTAAACCACAAAATTCATATGAATTATCTTTTTCCTTCTTTCCCAAATTTACAACATTTCTCCACTTCTTCACCTTACCGGCACATTCTATACCTACAAAGCAATCATAAACGATAAAATTCTGCTCAAAAACAAAAGCAAAAACAAGTTTTGAATCAGAATCGCCCCCAAATTAATAACTGAAAAAAGAAAAAGCAAACAAATTTCACACACTACTAACATCCAAAACAACAAAAGAGAAATCTGTGAACCTGAATCGCCGACAACCAGGACCCGGACCTGGCCGGGGAGAGCGCCGTCGCGCTGTTCCCGAACCTCCACCTCCTTTTCCCTCCACATCGTCCCCCTCCCAACTATCCAACCCAAAGATCCGGTACAACCACGGCCAAGCTCCGAATCAAGCTCCACGAAGCTGAGCCCTAGTTCACCGAATCAGCGGATTCGCACGAGATCTGGGAGAAGGGATAGCTGGATAGATGCCTGGGAATTGAGGGATTGGAATTGGAGAGATGGGAGATGGAGATCTGTGGCTCGGAGCTCGCGAGCACCGACTTCCGATGTCGGTGCGAGAAATGAGCGGGGCGGGAGATTTTCATGACCTTTTTGCATTTAATTCCTTGTTATCCTGTGTATTTATTTACGGAAAGCGTCGGTCGCGGTTGATTCGACGCAGGGCTGTCGGGCTCTACGGGCCCTGATCGGCCCCACTCGTTTTCCCTATGCAGCTTACCGTTCACTGCCAGGTGAGCGCAAGTGTACTCTTACCCCCTCCATTGGATCCCGCTGGCCGCTTCTTCCCTATTCTGAGACAAATGCCCGCCTTGAAAACCCTCATCATGGAACCCTTCCCTGCCAGCTCCTCCGCCGCCGCCGCCACCGCCGCCGCCGCCACCGCTGCTGCCGACGATCGAACCAGTGGCGCTGCCATTTTCTCCATTATCATCTGAATCCCTGCCCTTTTTGTCATTTGCTGTTCTTCTTCTTCCCCGGATGATGTCGTCTGCTTTGACGTCGGTGAACTGCGATCTTGGCGCCGGGCTAGGGCTCGTCCAGAAGCGTCGCTGCACGAGGTTGGGCTTGGTTCTGTTTGCGATCTTTGTTGGTGGATTTGGATGAAATTTATGATCAATGGATTGAATGCGGCGTGGATTTTTGAGCTTTTTTGTTGTTTTTTTCAGGATCTAGATTATGTTTAAGGCTGTGAATAAAAAGAAATCGACCTTTTTGGATTTGCTGCTTTTGTGGAATTTCTGTTTTGTGTCTCTATCGGTAGATTCTGTTTAATTTTTGGTCGTGGCAAGAAAGCGATTGACCATTTTCAGTTGTATGCCTAGACTTGACTTGGTGTTTTCGTTTTTCATTGGTGGTTTTGGATTGTTTGTAGCTTTTTTTCTACTATTTAATCTTTCGTTGCATCCATATGAGGTTGCTTCATTTTATTGTGTAACGTTTATTGGATTACTTTATTTTAAGCAAGAAAGCAACTTGCATTTTGATTTTGTAATGTTAGTTTTGTATCATTCTCTGTGTCCTGCTAGCTTGGTCTCTGCTTCTGCTTTTGTATCACTGTTGACATTAAGCTAGAAACTGAGTTGCATTGTGCTTAAATGGAGGTTGTTTTGTATGAAGTTTTGCTTTGCCAACATGATTCTGATAATTACTGCTTGTTCATAGTAGATGAGAGATGTGATGTGAAAAAGTGTCAGTTGATTAGTAGCCATGCCTGTTTTGGGGGTGAACAAGTGTTAGGCGGAAATGCTGCAAAAAAGGTTCATATTATTTCGGTATTGTGGCATCAGATTGTAATCTTGGGAAGCTGAGAAGGTGTTTTGATTATTGAAAGAGTCATTTTCATGATTGTCTAGGGGTGTTGTTGGGGAGTTCAGTGCTTCAAAGCAAAGCTTAGTCTTATTGGTGTGGTGGATCTCAATGCTATGTTTACCCACGACCATGGTACACCAGTGATGGATTTTTGGACGTGGGCTTGTGAAGACTGACTGCATTCTGATCTTAGAGTCGACTTGTTCATTATTTAGGTAGACTGTACTTTGCAATCTCATATCCCCAACCTAGTTTGATGCTTTTCCCTGCTTTCATTGTCTTATGCTCTTACCTTTTGACTGTTGATCACACATTCAGATGACTTAGTTATTTGGCTATTAGGACACAACCTGCTGTTGCTTGGTTAGTTGTCATCTTTTTGTTTTACTGAACATAAACGTGTCTGCTTAGCTCAAATTTGTTATAATTTTCGGTTTTCAAGTATTCAACATATTTATGGAGAAAAAGTATTTTTGAATCCTCCAATCATTTGTGATTTTACTATGACTATTGTCAAAGTCATTGTCGTTAGCATACTTGTAGTCAAATGATGTGAGAGATGCATTTATATGATTCACATTAGACCCAAAGAATATGTATGTTTATATCATTCTAGGAAATTGCATTCAGCAGCTCCTATTAAGCTAAAGACGATGATAACATATGGATGAAATCATTTATGTTGTGGATTATTCTGTTCAAGCTTGGTTTAAGTTTGGTGAAGTGGATCTCGAAGTCATGAAAGTTTGACTATCGTTTATTCTTTCCCAATAAAATAATATTGATATCGAGGTTCTGAATTTTCCAGTATGGGATGCTTGCAAATATTCTTTATCTCTTTTTCTACTTTTGCTAGAGAAGATGAGATGAGATGGTTGCAAGTTGTGACTAGAATGGTATTATTTTTGCAATGGTGTTAATTTAGAAAACAAGACCTTTTACAATTTGTGTTTCTTTTGTTAATAGTAAGAAGTGCCAGTAGAAGTAGGAATTTCACATCTCAAGGTGTTTCTGACAATTAGAGTTAAAAATGTTATGTTTTGAATGAGGGTGTATACTTGTACACACAATCATGTGTTAGGTTAGTTGTTTTGATTTCTATATTAGCAAAGATCATTCTATTCCCCATCTCATGGCTTTGTCTTACCATTTGCAGGATTGGACGACGGAAATCACCTAAAGCAACTGCAATACCAGATATTCACCTTCCAATGCGCAGTCATGAAGTTAAGAACAGGTTTGGTATAGACTTGATAAAATGTACAAACTTGAAAATTATATATATATATATATATATATATAATATATGTTGCTACAACTTGATTACACACCTAGTTTCAGGGGTTTCTGTTTGCATTTGTATGTTAATTTCTCTTAACTTGCAACCACTACCTGGTGATGGTGTTTGACAACAATCTGCTGTTGGTTTTTAAATTGGGTTGGCCTATTGTTTACATTAATTACCATGTAATAGTGTTTTCTCCATAATTTTATCAAATGAAACCCTGAAATTAATTTCAAGGCGATCTGAAATTAAGGCAGTTCAAAGAAGTGGTTGTTGGGGGTTGGGGGCTTGGAGTGGGGGATGTGGCTATTTGAGCAGGCGGCTGTTTTTCCTGGGATAAAGTCTGTGAAGTTCTTATGATACCAACTTGTGGCTTTATCAGGATTGCAGTGCAAATTGACCCTATGAAATAAAAGAAAGCTATATACACTAAAATTTGGTGAAAATAGATTGAAATTTTAAACAGACATGGGTAATGTATGGCATTATAGCATGGTTGCATCCTCCTTAGTGTGGAAAAATACACATGGTAGTTGTGAATCGCCATTTTTCATTTAGATAGCAAGTTCAATATTGACAAAGGTTCTTTGAGAATATGACCAATTATTGTTGTCTTTACTGAGGTTTGTGCTTCAATAGATTTTCTCTCACTATTTACATTTGAAGTTGGCTTTCTTTTGCTGTTCCAACTTCCTTGGCTTTAATCCTAATTTCCTTTGGACTGTTACATTAACAGTCCCAAAGTTTTTTCCTGATGAACTTGTTTTCATTGGAGACTGTCCTAATGGTATGAGTTCAGCTGCTTCAGCATTTTATTTTGGAATTGGCATTGTACTCGATCATGCAAAACCAAATTATTTTTTATCTGTTAAACTGTGGTTATTGATATGGCATGGTGACTCACAAACTTCTTTCCCCATATTCTTGGTTCTATCATCTTAGTTATTCATCTGATGCCGCAGAACATCTGTGGAGGACATAAAACGCCTCAGGTTGATCACTGCCATCAAGACCCCATATTTGCCTGATGGCAGATTTGACCTTGAAGCCTATGATTCCTTGCTGCATGCACAGATTGTCAATGGTGTTGAAGGTGTGATAGTGGGAGGTACAACTGGTGAAGGCCATTTGATGAGCTGGGATGAACACATCATGCTCATTGCTCATACTGTTAATTGCTTTGGAGAATTGATAAAGGTGATTGGAAATACTGGAAGCAACTCGACAAGAGAGGCAATCCATGCAACTGAACAGGGCTTTGCTATAGGAATGCATGCATCTCTCCATATCAATCCCTATTACGGCAAGACATCAATGGAGGGACTGATTTCACATTTTGACACCATCCTCTCCATGGGTCCAACCATCATATACAATGTCCCATCAAGGTCTGGACAAGATATTCCTCCTCCTGTCATACAGAAACTCTCCCAACATCATAATATGGCGGGTGTTAAAGAGTGCATGGGAAACAAACGTATTAAAGACTATGTGGACAGAGATATAGTGGTATGGAGTGGTAATGATGACGAGTGTCATGATGCGAGGTGGATATATGGAGCAAGTGGAGTTATATCTGTTGCTAGTAACCTTGTTCCAGGTTTGATGCACGACCTAATGTTCAAGGGGAACAACCATTTGCTTAACTCCAAGCTGATGTCTCTTATCAAATGGCTGTTTTGTGAGCCAAATCCTGTATGCCTTAACACAGCATTGGCTCAGCTGGGTGTGGTGAGACCCATATTCAGGTTGCCTTATGTCCCTCTTTCCCTTGAGAAAAGGATGGAATTTCCGAGTATAGTGGAGGCCATTGGCAGGGAGAATTTTGTTGGCCAGAATGATGTTCAGGTTCTCAATGATGATGAATTCATAGTGCTGAGTCGCTACTAGTCTTTATTCTTGAGATGTCAAACAGCTTTGTAGCTCAAAACACTGTTAGGTTTACAGACATGGGTTATAAGTTAGAAACAGTACTTGTGGTGTTTGTTTGAAAGTTATTCCGATTAAATTCTAATCCAGAAGGCAGAGACAGCACTGTATTGTTGGAGAAAACAATAAGCAATCTGTATCAGCTAACTCATAAACTTCTGGTTCAGACTATATTTAGTTTAGTTGCTGTGCAAAGACAGATTTTTTCCTAATGCTCAAGAGAGGCTTTTAGAAGCCTTGCATTTTGCTGACTCTATTGCTTGCCGCCAGATAGATGCGTAGCTCTATTGTCGTGAGACTTACCACCTTCTTCTCTTTCTGATGGAACAAGAAAAAATAAAAAATAAAAACACTTCAAGTTTTCTTCAGTGATTTAACTGAGTTTTTCTAAACCATTTCGTTGCCATAATTGCACTAAATACATTGTTATATTTCTTGCACAATCTAAATGGGCCCAAACTGTCTTAACCCAACGAGGCCTAAGCCACAAGTGCTGCTGGCCTAGGCCGATGAACACTTGATGGATATTGCAGGGAAGAGTTATAGTTGTAGATACTGCACCATGATAACCAAGGATAGAAATGATGTAGTAGGATCCAGGGTGAATCAAGTCAACAAATTGGTCTACAAACTATCCCTGCAGTGCTGCAATGGTTGGCCATTTCCAGAGTGGATTGCTTCAAAAAGCTTGATTGTTCCTTGATTTGCACATCTTCCATTTGCTCAGCAACATTCTGATTGATACTACTCTGTTCCATGATCATGAAAAATTTGCCAGTCGGACTGAAATCAGGGAAGATGAAGCTTGAAATCATACACATTCAACTTATGAACATGAAAATATATTATTACAAATTGATAACAGACCGAAGGTTGGAATTTGTGGGTATCATATGTGATATTCATGTCTACATATTACCAAGTACAATAAAAGTGTGGGCAACTTTACCAAATAACTCTAGAAATCTTGTTGAAATACTAGTTGAAGGTGCTTAGAAGATTCATCTGATATCTTAGATGTATATGGAAGCACTAGAGGCCCATTTTTTTGAGATCATCTCAACTTAGTTGCAACTAGCTAGTCACATTCTTAGACTAAAATAAACTAGAAATATTATTACAAATTGCAATCATCACATTTGCTAGTCACAAACCAAATGTACCCTACAGGACCTAGAGTCAAAAGAATGTGTCTAAGGGATTATCAATTCAAGAGCAAAACAGAAAACGTACCCTTGATCAGGTAATATGGTTGCTCGGAGACAAGCATCAACATAACAAACTTGAGAAACACTTAATTTTTTTGAGAGTCCTCTTGAGCTGCTTTAAGAATCCGATATGCAGCAATACACATTGTCAAGTTACCAATTGCTGTTAGTGCACCTTGGATAGCCACCAGTACCTAAAGATGGCAATCTCAGTATCAATTTCACAAACATGAAAACTAAGGCAGATGAATTGCAACACATGACATATAATGCAGGCATACAGAACAAAAGAGTTGGAAAAAGTTTCAGAAGAAGAACATCAGATGCATTTTCTATTACATATTTGAGTATAGAACACACACATAAAATGCCTCACATGATCATCAATTGCTCCAATCTATCCATTCTATGGTTGTAGATATGACTAACATTTTACTCAAATGTAACCATTCAATAGTCAATTAAAAGAAGGCAGTGATTATATGATGCTAGCTGACACCACAAATCATAGTGTTATGAATTTATCATTCAAGAGATGAAAATTAATTTTCTGTATGCAACAAAAAACAATTCAATTCATAACATGAGGAAACTTTATAATGCATGTTTCTCACTGTTTATCATAACTTCATTTCTAGTTATCCATTGACTGTTCTCAAAACCAATCTTTGGCATAACTTGTTAGAACCAGTGACTAGTGTAAAGTAATAGCTTTTCCTCAAATAAACACAAAACAAGTGAGCTCATAGTGTTTAATTAACATATGCCAGTATTGACCTCTAGCAAGGATAACCAAAATTCTTGGCTTGCTCAATCAATTCAACCCCATCCCACCTGGTGCCAAAAATGGTAGATATCTAGGTATTGCATATTTGATAATGATGATGTGTGATAACATAAATAGTAAGGGAAGTCTTGAAAACAATTCCATGGTAGGATTCTAATGCATAAACAGGATGATGGTCTTCAACAAGAATGAAAACATTTCCACCACCCAAACTGCCCACAAAGCTTTCACTACATTTCTTAACTGATAATTTGTACATTATAGGATAAAAGTAAAGATCACCAATCAAAATCTGCAGAATTCACTATTGCCTAGATTATGTCATTGGTAATCCATTTAAATACTGTTACAAAAGATTTGAAGAATACATCTGCATGATGCAACAAACAAACATATCGCAACCACCACTAAGATAGTGGAATTCCACATAAGACAAGAATTTCATGACCAAGGAGTACATTATGACCAACAAAGTAACCTAATTTGGCTGAAATCAGTGCATTATTTTTCATGCGATTAAAGAAAATTTTCCCAGTAGTTAATAATTAAACAAATTTCAATTAGCAAGCAGGCTTACCTCAAGAGACTCCGAATTATAGAAGAAATGCCAGGTGCAAGCACACGTCGCTCCACCAAGAAGCGGCACCTAAACAAATCCCAAATGCCTCAAACCGAAGAAGGAAACAATCAAATCAAATCTAGAAGCCACTCACCATCCCCCACGAAAGGCCCTTCCACCTCTCAAATCCAGATCTCTCTCCATACTCCCAGACCAGCACCATAGCAGTAATCCTTCCACCAAAGCAAGACCGTCAACATTAGAGATGGGGAAAATGGAGATTGGAAATGGAAACTAGGGTACCATTCCACGACGCTGGAGATGTGGACGGCCCATGTGGGAAGGGAAAGCGCGTTCGCAGGCTCCGGCAGCGCGGCGGCTGCTGCGGCAGGTGGGAGCGTCAGGGCACCGGCGAGGGCCGCCCCAGCGGCGAGGAGGGGGAAGGAGGAGAACGCGGTCGTGGAGAAGGGAAGAAAGGGAGAGGAAGAGGTAGAGAGGCGAGGAGGAGGCAGGAGATTGGAAGGGAGGAGGGAGAAGGAAGAGATCGCCATTGGTGTCGGTGAGCAAAGCTTGGATTGCTGGTTCTGGAGAACGTTGGAGATAAAGCCGGACCGGACATTACTGGAGACGTGACCGGTCCGGTTTAATTAGTCTTTTCTCGTAATTAATGCTTGTAAAAGTGCTTTTTGCTTGTAATACTCGGATTGGGGTTGGAAAGTCAGGCGGATCTTTCTCCTTATCGTTTTCCCCAATCCATATAGTTTCATGTTCTGATCAACAAGATGAAAAAGGCGGGTTCCGCCTGCACACGAGACAAGAGGGCCTAGCTGAAGAATGTTGAGTCGAGGAATTAGGAAGGAAAATAAGCCTAGTTTTCTTTTAAAGGTCCATTTGGTTCGATTTCGGTTACTTGAAATCGGAGAAATTGAAGAAATTGAGAGACAATTTCCTCCATTCATGTGTTTAGTTCAATTTCTAAAACCGGAATCAAAAGAATCAATTGATTCCCAACTGCCCCGATTCTAGTTTTGGTTTCCCCCTCTCTTAAGGTTAGGAAGACGTCAATTCCAGGGGGAATTGACGTGGGTCTCACCGTCGAATTCCCTCTGTTTTTCCAGATTTTTTCGAGCTTTCATAGCAAATTCCCAGCTTTGTTGCCCCCCCTCATCTTAATTCGTGCTCAACCGCACCCCCACCACGCCCTGACTGACACCGATCGTCTGAAAATTTGGGCCTTATGTGATTGATCTATGCTGCCAGAGGACGATTGGGCCTTCTATCATCGATCTACGGCTGCTTAGCCGCGCCCCGTGCTTGACCGTGCCCCTACCGCACCCCGTGCGTGACCGTGCCCCGTTCTCGACCTTGCACCGTGCTCAACCGCACCCCGTGCTCCATCTGCATCTCCGTCAATGATCAAGCACGATCAGCGCGGAGGAACTTGATCTATTGGTTGTGCTCTATAGGGAAGAAGGGCGCTGGAGTAGCAAGAGGTTGAGGACGATTGGTATGGGTTTTTGCAAATAACCCCTCGAACTTTTCACTATTTTTTTTTTAAACTTATCCCATTGTAAATACCTTAACGATGAGGGTTTTTCTAATAAGTGTATTTATATTAAAATTTTGCACATGGAGTAGTTGATCTAAAAATCGCGTCTGGTGTAAGAGAAGAAACTATTTTTAAAAAAAACTATTTTTTTATTAAAAATTATTTTACATAAAAATAATATTATTATATTAAATAATAATAATTAATTAACATATATTTCTATAATTACCAAATTTTATATTAAGTTTATTATATTTATGTATTAATTTATATATAAATTATTACTTTGTATAATATATTAATTCTCAATTCTCACGTCAACCAAATATAAAAATTTAACAAATTAATGGAATTGATCAATTCCATTTGTCAACCAAATAACAGAATTTTAGAATTTATGAATTAGCCAATTTTCAATTCTCTACAATAAATATTCATCCAAATACTGAAATTATCTAATTCTTTTAATTCCTTCAATTCCCCATAATCACTCAATTTTTTTGATTTCACGATTCCTAAAATCAGAATCGAACCAAATCTCTTTGCTATATCTAGTCGATCTACCAACACACAAATGAAAGTCCCTTCGCAAGGGGCAGAATTATCATTAATATAACCTTTCCAACTAAAGCAGTCTACTCTATCCCTAAAACCGCAAGCTTATTGCCCGCCTTCTTGCTATAAATCCTGCTCATTCCATTTTGGATTGGTATTTATCTCTCCCCGCAAAATGCGTTCGTTGCCTGTGGGATGTTTACCCGAGGGGAAGAATGGATTTGGACGCTCTGTAGCTCGAAATAGAAATCCCAACTAAGAGAAAAGGGGTAATACATTTTACCTTTGCTTTATCAGGAAGAAAAAGAAATACTTATAGCATCAACGCGCAAAAGCTATTTGAGAATACTATACCGAGAGAGAGATAGTATGGTAAGAAAAGTCTTTCTTGCCTTTATTTGCTTTCGGGATAGAATTTCTTTGTTAGCTCTAGAGCATTGACTTGTTAGTAAGGGATAGAATTGAAAAGAGGAAGAACGAATACGTAGTATAGAAGGAGGGGCAAAAGCAGTTTTCGAATGGAAAGAAAAAGACTACGATTACTTTCTTTTGGCGCTCGGTAAAGAAAAGACTGGCGCCCAACCTACTTTCGAACCAGCATAGGCAAACCTGAAGTGAAGTGAGAGAGAGAGAATTTATTTGTTAGCAAGCGATAGAATTGAATTCAAACTTGACATATTGTATTTCCCCCCTATGGCTTATACTTTTTTATCCCTATGTGAATTTATAATTAATTTTACTACAATATTAGATATTATTTTAATTAATTACAATTAATTTTAATAGTTAACCATTGATATAATCTATTTTTTATATATTACTATATAAAAAAATATACAAGAAATAATATAAATATGATTAAAAGTTAAAAATTAACATAAGAAAATTTAACTTATTGTTAAAATATACTTGACACATACATAATTTATTAATTATAACGTAATACAACTAATCATCATCATCATCATAATTATCATCAGTTGAGTTTGGAGCATTTGGATGTCGAATTATGCATTCAGTACCTAAACGATTCAGATGAATATTTATAGACATACGAACAAAAATAACTATCTCTACGCAATCTCGTAACAGCGATTCACATGGGAGTGAGACCGACACAATATTTTTTTGGCTTTGTTTTCGGTGGAACGGTCATGTACACATGCACGTGAACAGAAAAATCAACGCGTTTCAGTCAAAACTATTTCTATTTCAGTTTCAACAAAAATAATTTTTTTATTTATTAATTATATTTTGACCAAAATTTAACTTTATTTTAATTATTTTTTAACTTCGAATTAAAAAATTATAATATGTTTAAAAATTTTTGAAATAATGAATAGTCACGTGAACAGTCTCATACACATGAACAATATCTGGCAGAGACCAACGAGGGCGCGAATGCGCCGGTGCGGAGGTCAGGTTGGCGAGGGTGCAAGGCTGGCTCCAGCTCGCGGGAGTAGAGGCCAGACCGGTGAGGGCGCGACACGGGCGAGGAAGCGACGGCAAGCTAGTGAGCACACAGGGGCCACGAAGGCGAGGCCGCGCACGGGAGCGAGGCCGGCGAGGGAGCGGGCACGGGGTCCAGTCCGGCGAGGGCTCGGGCGCAGGCGTGGGCGCGAGAGCGACAAAGGTGCGAGCGCCAGGCTAGCGAGCCCACACACGCAACCGCACAGGCGCGGGCTTCAGAAGCTGGCTCAAGGGCTTGGGCTCGGGCACGAAGCCGGCACGAGAGCGCAAGCGCGGCGACAACGCGAGCTTGCCCTGTGAGCTCCCCGTCCGAGCTTCCTGCACGAGCTCGCCGCGCAATCTCCCTGTGTGCTGCGCTTGCCCCGCCCGCTTTGCGCTCGCCGCCATCGAAAATCTTAAACCGAAATATTTTGAACCGATACGTTACGGCACCGGTTAAAACCAAATCGTTTCGGCTGAAACTTTCCGGTTTTAGGCGAGATTTTAAACCTTAGTATGAATATGCTTTTTTAACTCATAGAATACAGGTTTTTTCCCCCAAACCGCCGATGAACTATAAATGAGGAATTGACTTTGGTGCATAAAAAGGGATAAGCCAATTGCATTTCAAAGAGTTCCATTCTTTCTTCTAGTATTCCAATTGCCAAAAAAATGTAAGCCTCAGGGTCTGGAGTTACATTTCCTGTTTGCATCAATCTAGTTTCATACTTCGTAGCAGTAGTTTTTATACCAGTGTAAATAGCAGTACCTCTAGTCCCAATAAAAATGGAGCAGTAGTTGCACTCTCACCAGTCTTTCCCTCTCCGAGATCGGTAGGACAAGTGATAAACAAACAGCGGTGGGAAGAGAGAGTGAAAGCATCTCATTCAAGCACAAGTGATGCACTCACATCAAGGAAAGGTGAAATATATGTTTAGCTCAATGGCCGGAGAGCCTAAGGAATAAGTTTGCTACCTTTCGTATAAAGAAAAGATATCACAGTTTTCCTATTTATCCTATTTAATAAGTAGTAAAGAAATTTCAGACACCATTTAATTTAAAATTAGGATCCGAATCAATATTAATAAACCATTTTTATAAATTAATTTTTTTATTAAAATTAACATTTTAATAATTTAAAATGTAAAAAAATATTTAATTTTTATAATAACTTAATTTAATAATAATATAAAATAAGTAATATTAATTTTATAAAAAAAAAAATTAAAAAAACTAATCCTAATCTGGATCTCAAACCAAAGGGGATCTCACTATATAAGTTTATATCTTGTGGGGCTTGTAGTTTTAGTTCTTCTTCCCGAGTAAAGCTTTAGTCTCACATTATGTTAATGAGAGGTAGTCCCTTCCCTCTCTATAGAGCGTCATGCTGCTATTTCACCTATTAGTATCCCTTTTTTGGTAAATAAATATTTAGCCTTTCAATCTGCTATCCTTGCTACTTCTAATTTTGGTACAGCTTGGAGAAGAGAGCTCTTACTGGCCAGTCCTAGGATCCATGGAACCTGCGTCATATAAGGGAGCATGCCATGAGTAAGAGATTTCCTGGGAGAACTCGGCGCGGAGGACTGCTATCCAACCAATTCATAATCACCTGCTTTCTATTTTCATACCCCTGCTTACGAGCTTGACCTTTTTACGCCTTTCTCCTTGTTGCCCGCTGGATTCACTCACTTTTATTAGAATTTGAAAAGTCTCTCCCGCGTAACATAAATAGGCAACCTTGGTGGCTCTTCGTTGAGGGACAGAGAGCTCATTTACTTGATACTCGAAAAAAATTTTGACATAGAACAGCTTTCAAACTAACTGGATTGCTTCGCCTTTACTGACTTTCATTAATACTCAGGCTCTATCACTAGATTACATAAGTGGAACTACAACGCTGGATATGTATTGGTAACAACCTTGAGGAGAGCGGAGCAGATGGATAGCAAACCAGATAAAGAATTGTCTTTCTACCAGGTAAAGAGAAAGATATCTATTATAAATAGCCTATAGCCCTATCTTACTATTCTATATCGTTATCTCGTTATTAAGGTAAGGTGATAGTTGCTTTCCTTTTTTTATAAGAGAGAGCTGTGAAGGGGATTGGCTTGGAAGATCAATAGGAGCAGGTTAACTCTAAGGTAAAGCTTTTTTAGAAGACACAGGAAAAAAGAGACTGAAGGGCGCTCGCTTCCAAAGTACCTACTTTGTTCATTGAATGGCTAGCTTGTAAATGGCTAGCTTTAAGATTTTCTTTATCGGAGAAGAGAACAATAGTAATCCTCATTTAAAGAGAGAAGGGAAGGCATAAATCAATCTATCTATCTTAGATGTAAACCCAAAAAAGGTAGGCAAAAGTTCTTCATTTATATTCCACCTACACTTCTATTATCACTAGATCTCTAACTAGTTGTAGTTTACCCATGTACGGTCTATACTATATAATAGGGTATTTTGCACAGTCTACTTATTCAAAAGCAATTTCTTTTTGCATAGGCATTTTTTATTTATTCTAGATTTCTTTTACCAGAGCTAAAAGGTCTTAGGGGATATTCTAGTAAAGAAAAGGCCTAGGTTCCTGAAAACATCTGCAAATCAGAGTCATTCCCCCGAAACAGAGATACATATAGTAAAAAAGTTGCTACCAACACTTATTTTTATCTCAAGGCAGCATAGGATTGTGTTAAGTGCAAGGCAAAGAATAAGCCATGCGAGATACCATTCATAACAGGCATACCAGTCCCACCTCAGGGAAGGAAAGACAAATAAAGAGAGACTTCTGCTACTGGCTATTTTGTTTTTGAACCAGCTCTGGGCCCTTGGGATAACCAATCATCATATTCCCTCCGGCAAGAAAGGATGGTAATAGAGGAAACTCAATGGGCTATCGCTACTTCCCCATTTAATGATTTCAGTTTGGTTTTTGAAGACGGTAGGACCTGAGTGGGGGGGAAGGCGTATGTAAGCTTATGGAGATAGGGAAGATTCATTTCGTAGCAATGAAGGCAGAAATGTAGGTATTCTCGGATTTGCCAAGAAAGAGTTTTTATAACAGCGTGGGATATGATCACTACTAGCAATCTAGTTAGCTCAGGTCTCGTATGCCTTATAAACAAGTAGGCCTAGTTGAGTTCCATTCATTCGTTCTGACACAACTGCTTAATCATTTTCATAGTCTCGGGTCAGCAAGTTTTAACGGCTAGACAGATTGGAATTCTTCTATCCCTCCCCTGACTAACATTATAAATTTAATATTTATATATTTATAACTTGAAAGTTTTAAAACTTTATGTTTTAAATTAAAAGTTTAATATTTATATATTTACACATAGACCGCTTGAAGATTTTATTTATAAATATGTCTAAATTTTATTATTTTTCAAATAGAAATTTACAAAAAAGATCTTAAAGATTTTAAAACTTGATGAATAAGTCCTTATAACTAATTTTTAGAAAAAAAACCTCTAATTTTTTAAAGTACAAATCAATCCTTGAAATGACAATTTGATAATAATTTATTATTAAGTTATCATCCAAAAATAAAATTAATGTTTATATATTCTTTTACCATTTTTCTGATCCAAATAATAAAAACAAACTAACACACATTTTTCTAAATTTCATCATGAAAAATAAACTATAATTTATTATTTAATTATCCTCGAACTAATTATATTTTATTTTTTGTGATGAAATTTGAAAAATTGTGTGAAAGTTTTTTTTTATTTGGATCAGAAAAAAAGAAGAATATATAAAAATTTATTTTATTTTTGTATTATAACTTAATAGCATATTAGTGTCAAATTGTCATTTTAGGGGTTGATTTATAATTTTAAAAAAATTATAGATTTTTTAAAATTTAGTTATAAAGACTTATTTGTAAAGTTTTAAAACCTTCAAGATCTTTTTTGTAAAATTTTATTTAAAAAATAATACAATTTGGATATATTTGTAAACAAAATCTTTGAGGGGCCTATTTGTAAATATATAAATATTAAACTTGTAATTTAAAATTTGAAGTTTAAAAGCCTTCAAGCTCCTTTTTGTAAAATTTTATTTTTAAAAAATAAAATTTGGACTTATTTGTAAATTAAAATTTTTGAAGGGTCTATTTATAAATGTATAAATATTAAACTTATAATTTAAATTTTATTTATAAAAATAAATTCTCCATAATGTTTTAAAATCTTCAAGATTTTTTTAAAAAATTTTATTTGAAAAAAGATAAAATTTGAACTTATTTGTAAATAAAAATCTTCGAGTGGTCTTGTCTAAGTTGATTTTGTACAAAAAATAAATTTTAATCAAAAGTCAATTAGAACATGGGATCAAATGTCATTGGATTATAACATAAATGTGAGTCTCAATTAGACTTATATCATGGTCAAATTCGATCAAAGATTGAGTTTAAATTAGACTTGAATTAATGAGAAATTCAAGTTCAAACTAAATTATATTGAGCGGGTCAAATATTTGGACTAAAATTGAGCCCAAAATCTGAACCAAGTTGCAACCGAACATCCAGTTTAGTCATAAATCTGTTGAAATAAAAAAAAGATTCTCCTTGAAATCCATCAAAATTAATCCGATTTTTCAACAAGGAAGATATAATCTCAGAGAATATCAATATCAAATTCAAATATAGGGTTCATGGCAAGAAAGTATGTATCAAATCTCCTAATCATATTCTAATAACCTAAATTGAATATCCTCTCAAAGCCTTATAAGAAGGGGACTAGGGCATACAAATTTGAGAAGAAAAAAGGAGGAGAATTCACAGACAATTCTAGAGTAAATTCTGCAAAAATCGAAGAAGGAGTTTTAAGGAAGATCTCGTCATCTAGAAGGAGAGAAAGAAGGCATTAGTAAGAGATCGAAAAGATGTAAGATTTTATTCTTTTTTTCGCCTTTTCTTTCAATATCCCTTCTTCTTCTCATCTCCTATGAGGTCTTTATTTTCTTGCACTTATTGCTACTATTGCCCCCTCTTTCTCAAGACTTGTGGCCAACTGTGGTCCTATTCTCCACCAACCATCGCACGTTCTTAGTAGTCCGAGTTTGGATGGCCAAATCTAAAAGAATCAGGTGTTTGAACCCCATAATGGGTTCAGACGCCACGATAACCCACAGCTTTGTAACAATGGAGCTCCACCAACACTATAGCTACCCGCGGCTCTTCGTATGATGATGAATCTTCACTAACATTGCAGTCATCCGCAGTCATTCGTGCTAACGAATCTCTATCAATACTATGACTACCCATGACCTTTGCATGATGATGGATTTTCATTAATATTGCTAACACTCGCGGCCCTCCAATGATGATGGATCTACACCAACACCACGGCCCTCCATATGATGGCGGATCTCCATATGATGGCGGATCTCCACCACCATTATGGCCAACGTGACTCTTCGTATGGCAATGGATCTTCGCCACCATTACGACCACCTATAGCCTCATTCATCTCTATGACATCATGATAGAAAAGAATCGATGATGAGAAACTATTGAATTGACAACGAGGAGGAGAGAAAGAATAATAACAAGAACAAGAACAAAAATAGAACGATAAAATAATAAAATATTTTCACAAGATGGTTTAGGGGCAGTCAGCAGTCTCATCCGACAACCAATTCAACCTAGAGCTAGCCTACTAACTTGTTCGAAAATCAAATGATTCAGAGCTAGTCTACAATCTCACCCAACAACCAATGCGATTTAGGGTTAGCCTGTGATTTTTCCCAAAAGTCAAATAATTTAACACTAACATGCGGTCTCGTCCGACAATCAATTCAATTTAAGGCTAACCTATGGTCTTATTCGAAAGTCAAAATAGTCTAAGGTCAGCCTACGGCCTCGTTCGATAACTAATTTGACTTAGGGCTAGTATACAATCTTGCGCAAAAGCCAATTAATTTAGGCCTAGTATGCGGTCTCGTCCGACAACCAATTTGACTTAAGGCTAGTCTGCGATCTTACTCGAAAGGTAAATGATTTAGGACCAATCTACAGTCTTACTTGATAATCAATCTAATTTAAGACCAGTTTGCAGTCTCACCTGAAGGTCAAATGATTTAAGAGCAATTTGTAGTTTTGTCCGACAACTAATTGACTTATGCCTAGTTTGCGAGCTTGCCATATGTCATTATAATAGCCCAAAATTCCTTGAACCAAATATATTGATACGAAATAATTAAATTAAAATGGCACAAATTGAATTTCAAATCAGACTCGAGTCAAAATTGAGTTTTGAATATTAAATTGAATCAAATCAAAATTGACCTAAATCAAATTTTGAACATCAAATTAAATCAAATTTGACTCGAATTGAAATCGAGTTTTGAATATTAAACCTAACTCGAACCCAATCCAAATTAGTTCGGATGAAATTGGATAGAGTCAAACTAAATCCTACTGAGTGTGCTAAGCCTTCAGCAATAATCCAAGCTATGAATAATAGGTGATATTGTCATCCCAACCCGAACCAAAGCTACTCCAAATAGAATTGGACATGATCAAACTGAGTCCTACTAGGTGTGCTATAAGAGCCTCTGATAATACTCTAAGGTTTTACTCAACTCCACAAATAGTAGGAAATGTCACCTCAAAATTAAAGAAGTTAATCACTAATAGGGTCAAAGTTGTTGATCATATTTCAAAGCTATACCCAACACTATAAATAATTAGTAATACTACCAAATCAAAAAAGTTAAACACCAATACATTCAAAGTTGTTGGCTACACTTCAAAGCTAGTCAACTCTATAAGGAGTTGATAATGCACCCTTCGAGATAGTCAATCTTATAAGCAGTTGATGACATACCTTCAAGTTAGTACACCCCTGAAGCAGTTGATGATGTACTCCTCAACCTAGTTAACCCTAGACACAATTGATGATGCACCCTTCAAATTAATTAATCCCAAAAATATTTGATGATGCACCCTTCAAGCTAGTTAACCCTATAAGCAGTTGATGATACACCCTTTGAAATAGTTAACTCTAGACACAGTTGATGACATACCCCTCAAGTTAGTCAATCTCAGAAGTAGTTGATGACGCACTTCTTAAACTAGTCAATTTCAGAATCAGTTGATGATGTATCCCTCAAGATAGTCAATCCTAAAAATAGTTGATGATGCACCTCTTAAACTAATTGACCCCAAAAACAGTTGATGATGCATCTCTCGAGCAAATCAACCCCAAAAGTAGTTAATGACATATTCTTTAAGCTAGTCAATCCCAAAAGCAATTAATGATACACTTCTCAAGTTACTCAATCCCAAAAATAGTTGATGATGCACTCCTCAAGTTAGTTAACTCCAAAAATAATTAATGATGCACTCGTTAAGTTAGTTAACTCTAAAAGTAGTTGATGACATACCCTTTGAGCTAATCAATCTCAGAAGCAGTTAACGCACACTCCTCGAACTAGCCAACTCTAGAAATAGTTGAAGATGCATCCTTCAAGATAGTTAACCCTGAAAGCAGTTGATAATGCACCCCTCAAGCTAGTCAATCCTAGAAATAGTTGATAACGTATCCTTCGAGCAAGTCAATCCTAGAGACAATTAATAATGTACTTCTCGAGTTAATCAACTCCAAAAGCAATTGATAATGCATCCTTCGAGATAGTCAACCTCAGAAGTAGTTGATGACACATCCTTCAAGCTAGTCAACCTCAGAAGTAGTTGATAATATACTTCTCAAGCTAGTCAACCTCAGAAGTAGTTGATGATATACTCCTCAGGCTAGTCGATCTCAGAAGCAGTTGATGATGCACCCCTCAAAGCTAGTTAACCACATAACTAGTTGATGATGTACTTCTCAAGTTGGTCAATCCCAGAAGTAATTGATGACACATCTTTTGAGTTAGTCAACCCCAGAAGCAATTGATGATACACTCTTCGAGTTAGTCAATCCTAGAAATAGTTGATAATGTACCTCTCAAATTAATATCTCCTAAAAGTAGTTGATGACACACCCTTCAAGTTAGTCAACTCTAGAAGTCATTGATGACGAATCCTTTAAGCTAATCAATCACAGAAGTAGTTGATAATATATTCTTAGAGCTAGTTAATTTCAGAAGTAGTTGATAGTATGTTCTTCAAGATAGTTAACCCAAAAGGCAGTTGATGATATGTCGTTCGAGTTAATTAACCCCAAAAGCTATTGATGATGTATCTCTCAAGCTAGTCAACTCTAGAAACCATTAATGATATTTTAAGCTAACCCAACACACGCTTAAAGACCATTAGTGATGTTCTAAATTTCATCGACAACATGCCCTCGATTGTCAGATTAGAAATGATTAGAATAAAACTAAGGTCACTAATTATTCTCTTAAATCAATATAACTGACAACAAATAAAAAGTCATCAATAATACTTCAAATCCTAATAGAGTTAATTAATATAATCCAAGAGAGTCAGTCTCACTTGTTAGCATGTTATCAACATTCGTCGAAGACCAAGTCAAGACCTATTCAAGTCAGACATCACATTGTCCAACACACGGAGGTAAGATGACAACGCATGTCAAAACATCCTTTCTTACTCATCTTTTCTTCTCTTTCATTATTCACATGTTTTTCATAATCACATATTGAAATTCATTGTAAAGTAAGAGCATATCCTAAAGTCATTTATCATTTCTCTTAAATCAATCACATGATGCTTTTTTTTTCTTTGTCTTTATTTTATTTGTTAGATTTCTTATTTTAGGAAGTTAGTGATAATTATCAAGGTAATTAACAATAGGGGATTGCATCTATTAGAAGTCAATGTTCTCATAATATCTAATAGTATAGTTCAAATTAAAACAAACACTAATTTATGCATTAAGGTCGTCCCCGAGGTTTCCACCACTCCCAGACTGCCGAAATCGATCCCATAGGTCTTTTTGTAAAAGCACAAATATCAAACTTATGATTTAAAATTTTATGAAAGTTTATTTGTAAAAATAAATTCTCCATAAAATTTTAAAATCTTACAGGTATAAAATTTTATTTAAAAATAATAGAATTTAGACTGATTGTAAATAAAAATTTTCTAGGGATGTTTTTATAAAAATATAAATATTAAACTTAAAATTAAAATTTTATGGATGGTTTATTTGTAAAAAAAATTTAGTAAAAAGAGCGGAGGATGAGATGTTAATAAAAAAAAATTTATAAGCAAATAAAATAAAAAAATTTGTGGGTTTAAATAGAATTTTATAAAGGGTGAAAGCAAATTTTTTGCTAAAATTTAAATTAAATTGGAATGAGGAGATTATAGATAAATACTAAAATTTTTGGTGGTTGTTTGTAAATAGAATAAATATTAAGGGATTGTACATAAAAATTCAAAATTAAAATTACAAAAAAATTCCTTATAAATTTATCGTGATTACAAATAACTACATAAAAATCGCGCCTTTATAAAAAACTCCATCGCCTCTAATAAAGTAATGCTATTTTCGTCATTTCAGTTTATCTTAAATAGTGTCAAATTTAATATTCTCCAAATATTTTTTAAATTTAACTATAAATAAACACCCGAGGATATTTGTACAATATATATAATAACTTTAAAAAAAATACAATTTTTTTAAATTTTGAATGAGAAATAAGTAATTTATTAAGATTTCAAGGAGTTATGTACAATTTATCTTTTTATTTTAGGTGATTGGTATATACCATGGTTTTAAAAACTGGTCGAACCCTTTTAGTTTTGGCCAAAACATTTCAGTTTCAAGCATGACGAAACGTTTCAGCCTATATTTTTTATTTTAATTTTTAAAAATATATTATTTATATTATATTTAATATTTTTATTACAAAACATATTTATCCCAATGGTTAAGGAATTGATCCTAGATCAAAGTGACTTAAGATTGAATCTCACCTTTTACATTTTTTTTAATTTTTAAGCTATTTTTAACCAAAAATTAATCCAATAATTTCATAAAATGTATATATAAAACTTTTTTCTTTTCTTAATAATTTTGTAATATTTTTAAATTTAAAATCAAATTTTAGTCAGAGAAAATTTAAAAAAAATTTGATCGAAAATGAAATGGATTGATTTTTTTTCATTTTGAGCTATTTTTTACTTAAAATTTTAATTTAATAATTTTAACTATACTTTCTTTTTTTATTTTTTAAAATATTTTTAAATTTAAAATCAAATTTAAGTCAAAGAAAATAAAAAATGATTTGGCCGAAACTGAAACGAATTGGTTTCAGCCGAAATGGATGATTTCAGTGGGTGCTTCTCGATTTTGGAAACAATTTCAATACACAAAGAAATTGATCCGTTTCAGTCATTTCCACTGAAATTATTCCTGTTTTGATTTCAGTCAATATATTTTTTTTATTTATTAATTATATTTTAACTAAAATTTAATTATATTTTAACTATAATTTAATTTAAAATTAAAAATATTATAAAAATAGAAAATTATTTCAAAAAATAGAAAATTTTAAAAAAATTATAACTAATTTTATAATAATATTAAATAAAGCACAACAAAAAGAAGCTAAAAAACAAACCATTCAAATATCCAATGATAGAAAAAACAAACAACAAGTTCAAGTGATGATTGCACTGGGAACAATGACCCTTAATGCAGGTAATCAGCTGGCAGTAAGATCTAAAGGGACCCTTCTCCATTAAAGACTCATGGCTCTCTTTCTTCAAATCTCAGCCTATGTGCCACCACCACTGACGTCCTCCCACCATCACCCTCTTTAGTGTCTTCTGCACCACCTTCTCCAGCCAACTGCCCAACGCGCTCGTTGCCTTGTCCAAAAGAAGAAGGCTTGAATTCTTTAGCATCATCGTCGTGATGGCCATCCACTGCTTCTCCCCATTGGAGAGCTGCAACCCTCTATGACACTGTTGCATGAAAACAAAACCCGTTACCGATGGTTGAGCTCCATAAGTGCTGCCATGGGCTTCTTCTGAGCGAATTTGGTTGAGAAAGAGGAGGAACAAGAAGAAGAAATGCGTCTGATGATCTGAGACATCTGAAAATTATTACTATAAATCCTTAAGTAATTTTTTTACCTCTATTTTTCTTTTTTTTCTTATTGTTTTTCTCTCTCTTTCTGCCTTTCTTCCTTCTTAATAAGAGCTTCGCCTCCTCCTTGCACGGCCCACTGCCCTGCTCATCCCCGTCATGCCTGCATCCTCACCGTGACCACTTTTGAGTACCGAGGCCTAACTTTCACTGTTTCATCATTGCACCGACGCTACCTAATCATTATGACTGCCTAGCCTTGAACCATGAACCCGAGTTTTGATGGCATGAATTTGGATGTTCTCCCAAGCATCCCCGCCATCGAAGCATCACCAGCCCCTGCTTGTGCTCTGGACCTGAGTTTCGATGATTGGACCCTCGTAGCAGCTCCGGGCTTGTTGTACAAGTGGCGGATCAGCTCAAGCACCGTGAAGAACTTGGCGTGTGTTGTTGCAGAAGAACCAAAATAGAGGTGCTGTTGCAGAGAAACTTGCAAAACCCTAAAGCATGTTTGTTTTCAAATGAAGGTTATGATCATTTAATTAATTTATTATCTAAATATTCAAATTTTAATTAAATTAATATTATATAATTTAATTAAATTTTAATTATAAAATGATTAAAATATCTTCGGACCCAATAATCACGGTGAATATCTCGTCCGATAGGCACGAAACTCTAGTTTGCTATTTTACTCCATCCTCAATTCTTCTCCTTTGTGCCTTTTCTTGCGATCTCGCTCCAATGGACCTCCATCTACGCCGCAGAGACATCTACGAAGAAGTTCTCCGGAGCAGAAGCCCTATCCGGCAAGGAATTCGTTGAATTTCGGTTGGAGGAGCAAAAGTTCGCGTCTTGGTTGCCTCTTCGCCCTCCCTCTCTCCTTCAATTCCTTACGTAGTTTCATCCCTTCTCTTTTTTTTTCCTGACCCTCTCTTTCTTTCCGACGTCGGCTAAACCTCTAACTCTTTCGCCGGCGTGATCCTATCAAAATCTGCGAGGAAGGCCTCAAAGCGGCTGAGTGTGGCGATGAAAGGATTGTCGACGGGGACGAAGAGCAGCGGGTGATCACTGTTGGTGGGAGTCGGCTGGAGCTCGGGATCGACAACCATCGCGATTGGGAATTTAGGATTTGCGAGATCCGAACGAGAAGAAGACGACGAATTTAAATGTAACTCGAGGGTAAAATGGTTCACAAATAATTTAATAGAATCAACAGTCAAATACTAAAGTTTTGATCGGATTATTTTTTTACATTTTAGCCCTTATTTTGAACTTGATTCTGACCTTAATCCGAAACCAAACGTTACCTAAATGCCGAAGGCTCGAAACCAATTTAGGCCAAGCTTTTAAGCTATAGTATATATTTTAATTAACCTTATAAATTTTTATACAACTCTCCCAAAATTTCAAAATTATATATAATTTTTTAAATTTTTCGTCTTCATTATAAATAACTTTTTATCATGCATGTTGTTAAATCATTGTTGAGATGACCAAATTTTTTATTCCTTTTTATATGTTGATCATCTCCTTTTTTTATTTTTTTTTTTCCTCCTTCCTCCTCCATCTCACTTGATTCTCACATATATTTAATCAAATGCTAAAAGATAATATTCCATCAATCCTCCTCATACATATTTCATTAAGAAACAGTGATGTGTGGATTTTCTTTAATCCGTGTCAAACCATGAGTTCACAGATGATAGTAATGGCGTTGGAAAAAAAGGCTGTAGCAAGAAGTGAAGGAGAGGTAAGACCGGATCAAAGGAGTGGATGCCAATCACAATCATCAAAGCGATGATAGAAGGGTACGACGAAGAGATCAGAAGCGACACAGGAGATAACGTAACGGGCAGCGAGTAATGGGCTGTGCCGAAGGCCAGAGATTATACCACAGGTGAGAATTCATCGAAGGTAATGTAATGATGCCCGATGGATGGGGTGGAAGATCTCGATGTAATCAACATCCGAGAAATAAGTTGAGAGTTAGGGTACGACAAAGCCAAAGTAGAGGAGAGATGAGTCTAATTTCTACGCTTTGCTTTTGGATGACTGAACTCGAGAGAAATTTTTAATATCGTCTCTAACCTTATTAAACAAATATTTATAGAATACCTTCTTAACGAAAAATTTAACTAAAATAAGTATATGTAACATATTTTATAATTCAAAGAATTATATATAATCTTTAAATTTTGAAAAATTATATGTAATTTTGTAAATTTATATGAAGCAAGATGTAATTAATCTTTTATTTTTTACAAATTCCTATATAATTTTTTCAGAGAATCAAAATAAATATATTTGCAAGTGTCCATCTATTCTCTAGACTTCGCTGGATGAGATCTAAGCTCCGACGGCATTTGTGAAGCATATTCTCTACATACGAGTAGCGACAAGAATCCAGAGAACAAGGCCTTCAGTTCATCTGCTGGCCCATGACATTGCAGGTCGGGGCAATCGGTATCTTTCTTTGAGACTTTGCCAACTTCTCCGTATCTGCCTCAAAGAGTATCTTCAGGTTCACCATTCCACCAAGATACAGTAATGGATGTAAATGAACCGAGCTGAGATTCGGCCTCGGAATCATTGGCTCGAGCCCCCACAGAGCTGGAGTTGAGCTTTTAGGTTCAAATCAAGATTTTAAATTTCGGTCGAAACCAAATCGTTTTGGCCCAAACGTATCAACTAAACTCGTTTTTGTTTTAGGGTTTGGATTTTCAATTGCGGCGAGCACAAAGTGAGCGCAGCAAACAAGGAGATCGCATAGTGAGCATAAAGCGCACGGAAAATCGTGCAGTGCAGTGAGCGGGGAGATCGCGCGGTGACGGCGAACACAGCGAGATCGCATAGAGGTGAAGCGGCAGAGCGGTGAGCAGAAACGGTGAGTAGAGTGGGTGTAGCGAGATCGCGCAGAGGAGAAATGGTAGAGCTATAAGCAAAAACGGTGAGCAGATTAGGCACAGCGAGATCATGTGCGGAGATCGCGCGGCGACGGCGAGCAGAACCAACACAGCAAGATCGCGCTAAGGAGAAGCAGTGAAGCAGCAAGTAGAAACGGCGAGCAAAGCGAGTGCAGCGAGATCGCGCAAAGCAGAAGTGGTGGAGCAGCAAGCAGATATAATGGAGTAGTGAGCAACGTGGCGAGCAGCGTGTAGAGCGGCGAGCAATAGTGGAGCAGAAAGAATGACCAACATGCAGTGAGGGTTGATAATTTTCCGGTACTATCATTCTTCTCCTCTCCTTACAAGACTTGTAATACAAGCATGAAGGATTTCTCTGCTTTTGTGTTTTTGAGCAGCGGTGGAGTGGCGTGCAATGATGGAGCGGCGAGCGGCGATGGAGTGCGTACATTCTCTCGAGGCAAACGGTGGAACCTGTATTCTAGTCTAACGATGTCTCCACCATCGAGTCCAGCTCCGGGGTATTGCAACTCCATTGATGTTGGCGACCACCTCTTTGCCGGCGAGACAACTCGTTTTTCTGGCTGCTGGCCAAACAACTCATTTCACTGATGTCACAAAAATTACATGATATTTTATTGTTCCACAGAGGGCGTGGGTTCGGGTGCGGATGTGGGTGTGGGTGCGGGCCCAGGTGCGGGTGAGACGCGAGCATGAGGCCGGCGAGGGTGCGGGTGCCAAGTTGGTGAGCTTGCTCGCGCCCGGCATATGGCACCCGCGCTTGAGCGCAAGCGAGCTCCTCAACATGGTGCCTACACCGTCGTGGACCTCGCGCCCTCGTCGACCTCACTAGCAAGGTGCTTGCGCCGTCATCAGCCTCTCGGCAACGCCTAAGCCCTTGCCGACCTTGCGCCAACGCCTGAGCCCTCGCCCTAAATTGAGCCCGCGCCCTCGCGTAGGCCTCTAGCCCCTGCACCTATGCGCTCGCGCAAGCGTGCTCACCGGCTTGCCACTAGCGCCATCACTGGCGTCGTGCCCACTCTAATTCTTGTGCGAGCGCACGGGCGCGGGCACCAGGCTGGTGAGCTCGCTCACGCCGGCCTTTGGCGCCCGCGCCCATGTGCAAGCGCGCACTAGCTCGCCCGCATGGCATGCATGTTAGAATTTGAACTATAAATCATGTACATTTATGCATAAGGACATGTAGACGTACATGTATTGCATGAAATTATTGTATATATATTTTTATTATATGGTATAAGGACCCAATTGAGGTGATCTATTTAATTTAGGGTCTTTGTGTGGTAGCTAAATTATGAATGTGTAGAATTTTTGGGGTTTAATTGTTAATTATTGATGGACTAATTAACAATTAACCTATTAAGATTTATGGGTGTGGTCCCTGACTGTGGAATTTGAAATAAAAGGAAAAGAAACCCTAGATCCATCTGTGGTGAAAAATTCCAAACAGTCAGAAGACTTCCTCCCCAAAACCCTAACTCTAATTCTACTGCCGCCACCGCCGCCGCCAGGCCATCACGGCTGCCAGGCCGTCACGCCGTCCAGCGTCGTCAACCCGTGCCGTCGGGCCGAAGCAGGCGCCGCCGCAGCCCAAGTAGCTTGCGCAGCCGCATGCTGGCCGACTCCGGCCTGTGCAGTTGTGCGCACGCCATCGGCCGCTCCCGACGCCGTACCTCGCGCTGAAATTGCGTCGACGCCGGGTCCCGTGCTGCCTGTGCACGACGCCTGCGCGCACCAGCATCGCACGCCGCCGCACCGCACGCCGCCGTCTCTACTGCCGGTCGCCGAAGCACAATGGACTTGATTGGGTGTCAGTCTTCTTTAATCTACCCAATGGAATCAGGTACGCTTCCATGATCTTTATTTTTCTCAATGATCTGACATGAATGTTTCTGGATTGTTTTGGCATATTTCCTGAATTTCTTACAAGTGGCATCAGAGCCAGATTTCATGTTGGGTTTTTGAGAATGAATGTCAAATATATATTTTGCTTTCTTAAATTTAACAAGCATGTTAAAGTTGTTTGTGTAAACAGAATAATGAATTTCTATGTTCATGTTGTAAAGTATGCTTATTCTGTGTTACAAAATCCATATATTGCTATGATGGATTCAGTTATTAATATTTTTAATTTAATTTGGTTCAAGCAATATGTTGTCAAAGTAACCTCTATTGTGTAGATTGAATTAAACTAAAAAATATTAGAAAGGGATTACATGCTTGAAGTTTCATGCGGGTAATAACCGGCCCAAAGGAAGGTTATTATTTGGCCGAAATTAAAGCATATTTGTGGTAATAAATATGTGACAATTATTTGGTTTTATCTATGTGGATAATAAGTCGGTCCAAAGAAAGGCTTATTATTTGACAGGACTTTATTGTCAATATTTGATTACCACACCAAGAGTACTACTTACATGTTGTGTTAGGTATCTTGAGATGAGATTTAATTTCTTTTTGTGAGCTGATTGTGTTTTGAATTTTTGTTCTCTTTCAGTTGACTTTGTGAATGCTTCTGCTGTCACTGCCAATATCAATGGCATTCCAGTGCTCAATGGGAGCAATTTTAAGACTTGGAAAAATAAGGTAACTATAGTCTTGGGATGTATGGAACTTGACCTAGCATTGAGGGAGCCACGTCCTGCACCTCTTACAGATGAAAGCTCTGCTAATGATAGGAGAGCTTTTGAGAGGTGGGAACGCTCTAACCGCTTGAGTCTTATGATAATGAAAAATGCTATCCCAGAGACGTTTTTGGACACTATGTCTGAGGAGACTGATGCTAAAAGGTTCCTTGAAACCCTTGAAAAGCGCTATATGAAAAGCGATAAGGCGGAAACAAGTGCAGCCTTAAGAAAACTTGTTTCCATGAGGTACAAGGGTAACGGGAACATAAGGGAGTATATTCTCGAAATGTTTAATCTTGCAGGAAAATTAAAAACACTAAAATTAGAGCTTTTGGAAGACTTGCTCATTCATTTAGTGTTGATTTCTCTTCCTCCGCAATTCAGTCAATTTGAAGTGAGCTATAATTGTCAGAAGGAGAAATGGACAATGAATGAGCTCATTTCTCATTTAGTGCAAGAGGAAGACAGGATGAAACAACATAAAACCGAGAGTGCTCATTTGGCATCATCTTCTTACGGACAAAGCAAGAAGAGAAAAACTAAAGATGTTGCGGTGAAGGAACTGCAAAAGAAGCAGAAAAATACGTCCGAGGGATATAAGGAAAAGAAATGCTTCTTTTGCAAGGACTCTTCTCATTTTAAGAAAGATTGTGCCAAATTTCACGCTTGGCGAGTGAAGAAAGGTACATCTTTTGCTCTTGTTAATTCTGAAGTTAATTTAGTTTCAGTACCCAGATATACTTGGTGGTTGGATTCGGCTACCACAACTCACATAAGTATATCTATTCAGGGTTGCCTGAACTCCTGACAGCCAAATGATGGCGAGAAGTACATCTATATGGGGGCTGAAAAAGGGGTTGAAGTTGTGGGCATTGGGACTTTTCGGTTGTCATTACGTACTGGTTTTTATTTAGAATTAAATAATACATTTATTGTACCATCTTTTAGACGAAATTTGAATCAATTTCTATTTTGGACAAAGAAGGATTTATTTGTTCATTTGGTAATAGAAAATGTGATATTTATTTTAATTCTGTGTTGTATGGAACCAGTCATTTAACTGATAATGACAACCTTTATTTGCTTTATATAGAAAGTTCATACAGTGAGTCCCATAATACTGAAACAAAAGGCACTAAACGCAAATTTTCAAATGAAAATTCCTTTAAATTATGGCATAAGCGTTTGGGTCATATCTCTAAAAGGAGAATTGACAGACTTGTGTCAAAAGGAATTCTTGAAAAACTTGATGATTCATATCATAATATTTGTGTTGAGTGTATAAAGGGAAAAACTACAAATAAGAGCAAAGTAGGAGCTGAGAGAGCTAAGGAAGTCTTAGACTTGATACATACAGATATTTGTGGACCGTTCCCTACAGCTTCTTGGAATGGTCAACAATATTTTATCACATTCATAGATGATTACTCTCGATATGGCTACCTATATTTAATTCATGAGAAATCACAAGCATTTGATGTTTTTAAGTTGTTCAAAGCCGAAGTTGAAAACCAACATGGTATATCAATTAAGGCTATAAGATCTGATCGTGGTGGTGAATACTACGGAAGGTACGACGGATCAGGTGAACAACGTCCAGGTCCATTTGCTAGATTTCTTAGTGAGTGTGGGATCGTTCCTCAATACACCATGCCGGGTTCTCCGAACATGAATGGTGTAGCTGAGAGACGAAATAGAACCCTTAAGGATATGGTACGAAGTATGATTTGTCGTACAACTTTACCTCACTCACTATGGGGAGATGCATTAAAGACCGCAATGTATATTCTCAATAGAGTTCCTACAAAAACTGCTAACAAAACCCCTTATGAGTTATGGACGGGTAAGAAACCTGTTTTAAAGCACTTACGAGTTTGGGGATGTCCAGCTGAATCAAGGCCTTATAAGCCAAATGAAAAGAAACTGGATGCAAGAACTGTTAGTAGTTATTTTGTAGGATATGCTGAAAGATCACGGGGTTTAAATTCTACGATCCTAAAACAAGAACATTTTTTGAGACGGGAAATGCTCGGTTCTTTGAGGATGTTGAGTTTGGGGGGGAAGATAATGTTAAAGGTTTTGTGTTTGAGGAGGAGTTGGAAAATATTCTTTTTCCTACAGTAGTTGTTGATCACGATCAAGCTTTCATTCCTAACATGATTCAACAACATCCGGTACAAATCCAAGACAATGCTGAACTTCCAACTCATCAAGATCATCCAGTTATTCCTCAATCCATTATACATGAGGAAAATGTGGATCAAACTCAACATACTCAAATTCAAGAAGAGCCTGTGCCTTTAAGAAGATCCACTAGAGAAAGGAGAAAAGCAATTTCAGATGATTATGTTGTTTTTCTTCAGGAACATGAGAATAACATTGGCTTAGAGGGAGAGGATCCACTCACCTTCCATGAAGCAGTCAATGGTTCCAACTCTCAAAAGTGGATTAATGCCATGGGTGAGGAAATGCAATCCATGAAAGACAATGACGTTTGGGATCTTGTTTCATTGCCTGAAGGTGTGAAACCTATTGGTTGTAAATGGATTTTTAAAACCAAAAGGGATTCACAAGGTAATGAAGAAAGATATAAAGCTTGTCTTGTCGCCAAAGGATTCACCCAAAAGGAAGGCATTGACTATAAAGAGACTTTCTCTCCAGTTTCTTCGAAAGACTCTTTTAGGATCATCATGGCACTTGTAGCGCATTTTGATCTTGAGTTACATCAGATGGATGTAACGACCGCTTTTCTTAATGGAGACATTGAGGAAACAATTTATATGTTACAACCGGAGGGGTTGGATTCCAACGAATCTAGCCAATTGGTTTGTAAACTTAAGAAATCCATCTATGGGCTTAAGCAAGCTTCCCGTCAATGGTATCAAAAGTTTCATCACGTTGTTCTCTCATTTGGGTTTAAAGTGAACCCTGTTGAATATTGTGTATACCATAAGTTCAGTGGGAGTAGATTTATTTTCTTAATCTTATATGTGGATGATATTTTGCTTGCTAGTAGTGATGTAGAACTGCTTCGAGAAACCAAGAAATTTCTTTCGGAACAATTTAAAATGAAAGATCTTGGTGAAGCATCCTTCGTATTAGGGATCCAAATTTATCGTGATCGTTCACGAGAAGTTTTAGGATTATCACAGAAGGGTTACATTGAAAGTCTATTAAAACGATTTAGCATGCAAAATTGCAGGCCACATGATACCCCCGTATCTAAAGGAGAAAAATTTAGTTTGAACCAGTGTCCCAAAACTGATATTGATTCCAAGTTTATGGAAAATATTCCTTACGCATCAGCGGTAGGGAGCTTTATGTATGCGCATGTTTGCACCCGTCCTGATCTCGCATATATTATTGGAATGCTTGGTAGATATCAAGCTAATTCAGGAAGAGAACATTGGGTAGCAGCCAAAAGAGTCTCCAGATACTTACAAAACACAAAGGATTTAATGCTCACATATAGGAAGTCGGACAGACTTGACATCATTGGGTTTTCTGATTCCGATTTTGCTGGATGCCAAGACAGTCGTAAATCGACATCTGGCTATCTTTTTCTGCTAGCTGGAGGTGCAGTTTCATGGAAGAGTGCCAAACAAACACTCGTTGCATCTTCCACTATGGAGGCTGAATTTGTAGCTTGTCATGAGGCATCTAATCATGCTATGTGGCTGCGAAACTTTATTTCAGGACTGCAAATAGTTAATGGTATTGAAAGGCCACTTAAGTTGCACTGTGACAGTAGAGCAGCAGTCTTGTACTCAAATAACAACAGGAGCTCTTCAAAATCTAAGCATATAGATATTAAGTTCCTTGTTGTGAAGGAAAGAATTCAGAGTGGGTTAATTAGTATTGAGCATGTAGGAACAAACTCTATGATTGCAGATCCGCTCACTAAGGCATTAGCACCCAAGGCCTTTCATGATCATGTTACAAATATGGGTGTTGTTGCATTTGATGCCATTTGATTTAGTGGGAGTTTGTGTTTTTATTTATGCTTGGTACTGTACTTAATGTCATGACATTAATAAATTATTCAGTTATTTTCAGTTTTCATTGTTTACTCTGAATTTTGATGTCATTTGGTTAAAGTTGGACCAGTTGGAAATAGGCATGTGCAGATCACATGACATGTAATTTCCATGCTACACATCCACACTTGATTTATGTCATTTAGTTAAATTGATGCATGAGATTAATGTGGGTTTAGTTGCAAACAATAGCAACGACTACCTCTTTGGTCCTTGTGTTAGTGAGACTAATGGACGGAATCGATTTAGATGACTTTTCTAGTTGTGTACACATTAAAGATGTAGAGATGTATATGCAATAGAAGTTATATGTACATGGTTATATATAGTCCAAGTGGGAGATTGTTAGAATTTGGACTATAAATCATGTACATTTATGCATAAGGACATATAGACGTACATGTATTGCATGAATTATTGTATATATATTTTTATTATATGGTATAAGGACCCAATTGAGGTGATCTATTTAATTTAGGGTCTTTGTAATCTAAAATATAAGTGTGGTGGCTAAATTGTGAATGTGTAGAATTTCTGGGGTTTAATTGTTAATTATTGATGGACTAATTAACAATTAACCCATTAAGATTTATGGGTGTGGTCCCTGACTGTGGAATTTGATATAAAAGGAAAAGAAACCATAGATCCATCTGTGGTGAAAAATTCCAAACAGTCAGAAGACTTCCTCCCCAAAACCCTAACCCTAATTCTATTGCCGCCGCCGCCGCCGCCAGGCCATCACGGCTGCCAGGTCGTCACGCCGTCCGACGTCGTCAACCCATGCCGTCGGGCCGAAGCAGGCGCCGCCGCAGCCCAAGCAGCCTGCGCAGTCGCATGCTGGCCGACTCCGGCCTGTGCAGTCGTGCACACGCCACCGGCCGCTCCCGACGCCGTACCCCACGCTGAAATTGCGTCGACGCCGGGTCCCGTGCTGCCTGCGCACGATGCCTGCGCGCACCAGCGCCGCACGCCGCCGCACCGCACGCCGCCGTCTCCACTGTCGGTCGCCGGAGCATAGTGGACTTGATTGGATGTCAGTCTTCTTTAATCTACCCAATGGAATCAGGTACGCTTCCGTGATCTTCATTTTTCTCAATGATCTGACATGAATGTTTCTGGACTGTTTTGGCATATTTCCTGAATTTCTTACAGTGCAAACTCTCGCTGGCCTCTCACCCGCACTCGTGCTCATGCCCTCTTTGACCTCGTGCCTGCGCCTCACGCCCTCATGCCGACCTCTGGCACTCGCGCTCGAGCCCTCGCCGGCATCATGTCTGCGCCCACGCCCTCGCCGTCCTCACACCAACGGGCGAGCCCTCACCTACCTCGCTAGCCTGGCGTTCACAGCCGAGCGCTTGCTCGCCTGGCACCGCTCTCTCGCCAGCCTCGCACCCTCGTCGTCTTGGCCCCCGAGTGTACGAGTTGGCGCCGACCTCGCACCCACGCCAACACCATCACTCATCCGGCTCCGGCGCCCTCGTAGGCCAAACCCCCACATCGGTGCACTTGTGCCCTCGCCGGTCTCTGACAGATACTATTGACATATATAAGACTGTTCACTATTTCAATAATTTTTAAACATATTATAATATTTTTAATTTGAAGTAAAAATAATTAAAATAAAGTTAAATTTTGGTCAAAATATAAAAATTTTGGTCGAAACTGAAATGGAAATGGTTTTGACCGAAATGCATTGATTTCTCTGTTGACGTGTATGCGTGCATGATCGTTCCACCGAAAATAAAAGTCAAAAGAAAATTGTGTCGGTCTCACCCTCATGTGAACTGTTGTCACGAGATCGCGCAAAGTTAGTTGTTCTGCCTTGTATGCATATAAATACGGATCGTCCGGGTACTGAATTCATAATTCAACACACAAATGTTCCAAACTCAATTGATGATAATTATGATGATGATGCTAATGATGATTAGTTGTATTACATTATAATTGATAAATTATGTATGTGTCAAGTATATTTTAATGATAAGTTAAATTCGCTTAAGTCAATTTTTAATTTCATATTCATATTATTTCTCGTATATTTTTTATACAGTAATATATAAAAAATAGATTATATCAGTAGTTAACTATCAAACTTAATTTTAATTAATTAATATAATATTTAATATTTTGTAAAATTAATTATAAATTCTTTCATAATTTTTAAATTTTTATTAAAAAATGTTAAAATTTTATCATATTTTTAATTTGAAGTCAAAGTACAGTCAAAATATAATCAAACTCTGGTTAACACATAATTAATAATTTAAAAAAATTCTTCGGCCAAAACCGAAACGGCCGGAATGTATCGATTTTGCTGGGTGCCAAAACCGAAATCAAAATTAAGATTTAAAATCTTGATTCAAATAAGTCTAATTCTGCTCAAATTTAAATTTAAAAAATTTATTTTCATAATTATTTTCAACTGATTTATATTAAAATATTTTTTTTAAAAAAATATTATGACAGTAAAATTTAATAAGACTTTGAGATATAAAATATCACTTATTTTAGGAAGTTAATTGTCCCAATTTGTAAGATTATTACTGCAGGATTATAATGATATTCCTATAGGATATAATAAAACTTAGAAGCATGTAAACAATAATTTTTAAAGATTTCTCAAAGAATTTATTAGAGACTAAATATAAAAAAAAGAAAATTATAGAAAAAAAGTTTATATAATAATAAAATATATGTATTTATAGATCATAAGATGACTATTATACATAATTATACTATATATTTTTATATTGACACAATTGCTTGTAAAATAGTTTCTCATAACTATATTTTTTTATTTTAAAAAACAAAAAATAAAAATCTAAATATACAAACTTAAATTCACATGCATGCAGGTATAAAGTATTAAATACTATTATTAGATTAATGATATATTTTACATATATAATTATTTTAATCACTAATGTGAAACTAATTTTGATTTCTACCCTTACTTTGTTTACTTTCTAGATCAATTTAAAGATTTTTGTTATAATATTAGGTGTGATAGACTAGTTTCACGTCAGATATTGAATATATAAAGTCTAATAGATATAATGAAAAAGACTCATATTTTATGAGTTTAGATTTTTGAGATAGTTTAGTATCAATCCACTATAATGATTTGATTTAACATTCTTCCGACTCTTTCAATAAGTGGTATGCGAAATTCATGTTCGAAACTATGTAAACTTTTAAAGTTGAAATTACCTGATGATGTAATTAAGTTAAGTCTCATATTAGTCTCTTTTTAAAAAAAATCAAAAATTAAGACAAAAACACGTTAGTATCGGTCACATCGTGAAACTGATCGAGTAAAAGAGTTTTTAATTAAATGTGTTAAAATTGATATTGTTAGATCACACATAAAAGAAAATTTTATTATAATATTATTTATGAAGAGTTAGTTTCACATTAAATATTTGATAAACAGAGCTTAATATATATAATAAAAAAGATATATATTCAATGAGTTTAAACTTTTGGGATAGTTTGATATTAATCCATTATATTGATCTGGTTTAACACTCATTCGACTCTTCCAACAAATTTTATCTCAATTTATAAAATACAAATAAATTTTTGTTTCTTTTTTTTTTTTGGAATGTGAGATTAGAAATTTTAACATGTAACCCATGTATACCATTAAACGCGACCCACATACCACAAATCAACTGAAGTAGCATTGGCCTCGGGATATGAAGAAACAAGAAATTATTTTCTAGAAGATATTTGCAGTTAACCTGTGATATTAACATCATAAAAATCTGAATAAACTGCAACCAGAACATAACATAATATATTTTCGAACCATTTCGAACCTAATCTCAACGAACACGCTGAAGTTTGGATTTGGTTTTTAATGCGTCACGATGAGTTAAGCTGGGTGAAAGCTTGCAGTTGGTAATCACAAATGATTAATGTTTAAATAAAAAATGTTCCAAGCCTAGGTGAAATTAGATTATAAACTAACAAATACGATCAGTGTGGTCAGCATGACCAATCTGAGTAGCTACATGGTTGTTCCGAGAAAATGAGCAGTAGTATAGAAAAATCAATTTTTTTTGTTTTTAATATTTTCAAAAGCGATTGAAAATATCAAAATTTGATATTTAGTTGGATAAAAATATGTTCAAAAATATAATTAATAATATATTTTCAATGTTTTTATAAATAAAAAAAAATTTATTATAGTATATAAAATTAAAAGTATAATAACATTTTAAGAAAAAAAAAATATTAAATTTACTTTTAATTTGAGAAAATAAAGTTGGAAAATAAAATTTATTTTATTTTTTATTTTTAGATCCAATAGCAATCGAATGTGAATTAATTTTCAGTAATTACCTTCAATATTGCCAAATGAAAGTGAATGAAGTGATTTTTTAAATTGCTTAACAATCGAACAATCCCAAAAGTGAGGGCAGGTCAAAAAATCGGTCGAAGAAATATCTCATTATTGCCCTAAGGTTAACATAATAATTAAAATTTTAAGCTTCAATTGTTAGAATTTGTACTATAAATCATGTACATTTATACATAAGGACATGTAGACGTACATGTATTGTATGAAATTATTGTATATATATTTTTTTATTATATGGTATAAGGACCCAATTGAGGTGATCTATTTAATTTAGGGTCTTTGTCATTTAAAATATAAGTGTGGTGGCTAAATTGTGAATGTGTAGAATTCCTGGGGTTTAATTGTTAATTATTGATGGACTAATTAATAATTAACCCATTAAGATTTATGGGTGTAGTCTCTGACTGTGGAATTTGATATAAAAGGAAAAGAAACCCTAGATCCATTTGTGGTGAAAAATTCCAAACAGTCAGAAGACTTCCTCCCCAAAACCCTAACCCTAATTCTACTGCCGCCGCCGCCACTGCCAGGCCGTCACGCCGTCCGGCCGCCCCGCTGCTACGCCATCGTCTCCGCTGGGCCACGGCTGCCAGGCCGTCACGCCGTCCGGCGTCGTCAGATCCGTGCTCTCCTGCGCCTCCGATCGTCGTCAACCCGTGTCGTCGGGCTGAAGCAGTCGCCGCCGCAGCCCGAGCAGCCTGCGCAGCCACATGCTGGCCGACTCCAGCCTGTGCAGTCGTGCGCACGCCACCGACCGCTCCCGACGCCGTACCCCGCGCTGAAATTGCGTCGACGTCGGGTCCCGTGCTGCCTGCGCACGACGCCTGTGCGCACTAGCGCCGCACGCCGCCGCACCGCACGCAGCCGTCTCCGCTGCCGGTCGCCGGAGCACAGTGGACTTGATTGGGTGTCAGTCTTCTTTAATCTACCCAATGGAATCAGATACGCTTCCGTAATCTTTATTTTTCTCAATGATCTGACATGAATGTTTCTGGATTATTTTGGCATATTTCCTGAATTTCTTACAAGTGGTATCAGAGCCAGGTTTCATGTTGGGTTTTTGAGAATGAATGTCAAATATATATTTTGCTTTTTTTTTTTAATTTAACAAGCATGTTAAAGTTGTTTGTGTAAATAGAATAATGAATTTCTATGTTCATGTTGTAAAGTATGCTTATTCTGTGTTACAAAATTCATATATTGCTATGATGGATTCAGTTACTAATATTTTTAAAGGTCCCTGTATGAACTTTCTATAAGGCCTTGCTTATAAGGCCTTGCTTCAGCTGGACATCCCCAAACTCGTAAGTGCTTTAAGACAGGTTTCTTACCCGTCCATAACTCATAAGGGGTTTTGTTAGCAGCTTTTGTAGGAACTCTATTGAGAATATACATTGCGGTCTTTAATGCATCTCCCCATAGTGAGTAAGGTAAAGTTGTACGATAAATCATACTTCGTACCATATCCTTAAGGGTTCTATTTCGTCTCTCAGCTACACCATTCATGTTCGGAGAACCCAGCATGGTGTATTGAGGAACGATCCCACACTCACTAAGAAATCTAGCAAATGGACCTGGACGTTGTTCACCTGATCCGTTGTACCTTCCGTAGCATTCACCACCACGATCAAATCTTATAGCCTTAATTGATATACCATGTTGGTTTTCAACTTCGTCTTTGAACAACTTAAAAACATCCAATGCTTGTGATTTCTCATGAATTAAATATAGGTAGCCATATCGAGAGTAATCATCTATGAATGTGATAAAATATTGTTGACCATTCCAAGAAGCTGTAGGGAACAATCCACAAATATCTGTATGTATCAAGTCTAAGACTTCCTTAGCTCTCTCAGCTCCTACTTTGCTCCTATTTGTAGTTTTTCCCTTTATACACTCAACACAAATATTATGATATGAATCATCAAGTTTTTCAAGAATTCCTTCTGACATAAGTCTGTCAATTCTCCTTTTAGAGATATGACCCAAACGCTTATGCCATAATTTAAAGGAATTTTCATTTAAAAATTTGCATTTAGTGCCTTTTGTTTCAGTATTATAGGACTCACTGTATGAACTTTCTATATGAAGCAAATAAAGGTTGTCATTATCAGTTAAATGACTGGTTCCATACAACACAGAATTAAAATAAATATCACATTTTCTATTACCAAATGAACAAACAAATCCTTCTTTGTCCAAAATAGAAATTAATATCAAATTCCGTCTAAAAGACGGTACAATAAATGTATCATTTAATTCTAAATAAAAACCAGTACGTAATAACAACTGAAAAGTCCCAATGCCCACAACTTCAACCCCTTTTCCAGCCCCCATATAGATGTACTTCTCGTCATCATTTGGCTGTCGGGAGTTCAGGCAACCCTGCATAGATATACTTATGTGAGTTGTGGTAGCCGAATCCAACCACCAAGTATATCTGGGTATTGAAACTAAATTAACTTCAGAATTAACAAGAGCAAAAGATGTACCTTTCTTCACTCGCCAAGCGTGAAATTTGGCACAATCTTTCTTAAAATGGGAAGAGTCCTTGCAAAAGAAGCATTTCTTTTCCTTATGTCCCTCGGACGTATTTTTCTGCTTCTTTTGCAGTTCCTTCACCGCAACATCTTTAGTTTTTCTCTTCTTGCCTTGTCCGTAAGAAGATGATGCCAAATGAGCACTCTCGGTTTTATGTTGTTTCATCCTGTCTTCCTCTTGCACTAAATGAGAAATGAGCTCATTCATTGTCCATTTCTCCTTCTGACAATTATAGCTCACTTCAAATTGACTGAATTGCGGAGGAAGAGAAATCAACACTAAATGAATGAGCAAGTCTTCCGAAAGCTCTAATTTTAGTGTTTTTAATTTCCCTGCAAGATTAAATATTTCGAGAATATACTCCCTTATGTTCCCGTTACCCTTGTACCTCATGGAAACAAGTTTTCTTAATCCTGCACTTGTTTTCGCCTTATCGCTTTTCATATAGCGCTTTTCAAGGGTTTCAAGGAATCTTTTAGCATCAGTCTCCTCAGACATAGTGTCCAAAAACGTCTTTGGGATAGTATTTTTCATTATCATAAGACTCAAGCGGTTAGAGCGTTCCCACCTCTCAAAAGCTCTCCTATCATTAGCAGAGCTTTCATCTGTAAGAGGTGCAGGACGTGGCTCCCTCAATGCTAGGTCAAGTTCCATACATCCCAAACTCGTAAGTGGTATCAGAGCCAGGTTTCATGTTGGGTTTTTGAGAATGAATGTCAAATATATATTTTGCTTTCTTAAATTTAACAAGCATGTTAAAGTTGTTTGTGTAAACAGAATAATGAATTTCTATGTTCATGTTGTAAAGTATGCTTATTCTGTGTTACAAAATCCATATATTGCTATGATGGATTCAGTTACTAATATTTTTAATTTAATTTGGTTCAAGCAATATGTTGTCAAAGTAACCTCTATTGTGTAGATTGAATTAAACTAAAAAATATTAGGAAGGGATTACATGCTTGAAGTTTCATGCGGGTAATAACCGGCCCAAAGGAAGGTTATTATTTGGCCGAAATTAAAGCATATTTGTGGTAATAAATATGTGACAATTATTTGGTTTTATCTATGTGGATAATAAGTCGGTCCAAAGAAAGGCTTATTATTTGACAGGACTTTATTGTCAATATTTGATTGCCACACCAAGAGTACCACTTACAAATTGAATTTTGTCCAAAGACTTAATTTCAATGTTGTGCTAGGTATCTTGAGATGAGATTTAATTTCTTTTTGTGAGCTGATTGTGTTTTGAATTTTTGTTCTCTTTCAGTTGACTTTGTGAATGCTTCTGCTGTCACTGCCAATATCAATGGCATTCCAGTGCTCAATGGGAGCAATTTTAAGACTTGGAAAAATAAGGTAACTATAGTCTTGGGATGTATGGAACTTGACCTAGCATTGAGGGAGCCACGTCCTGCACCTCTTACAGATGAAAGCTCTGCTAATGATAGGAGAGCTTTTGAGAGGTGGGAACGCTCTAACCGCTTGAGTCTTATGATAATGAAAAATGCTATCCCAGAACGTTTTTGGACACTATGTCTGAGGAGACTGATGCTAAAAGGTTCCTTGAAACCCTTGAAAAGCGCTATATGAAAAGCGATAAGGCGGAAACAAGTGCAGCCTTAAGAAAACTTGTTTCCATGAGGTACAAGGGTAACGGGAACATAAGGGAGTATATTCTCGAAATGTTTAATCTTGTAGGAAAATTAAAAATACTAAAATTAGAGCTTTCGGAAGACTTGCTCATTCATTTAGTGTTGATTTCTCTTCCTCCGCAATTCAGTCAATTTGAAGTGAGCTATAATTGTCAGAAGGAGAAATGGACAATGAATGAGCTCATTTCTCATTTAGTGCAAGAGGAAGACAGGATGAAACAACATAAAATCGAGAGTGCTCATTTGGCATCATCTTCTTACGGACAAAGCAAGAAGAGAAAAACTAAAGATGTTGCGGTGAAGGAACTGCAAAAGAAGCAGAAAAATACGTCCGAGGGATATAAGGAAAAGAAATGCTTCTTTTGCAAGGACTCTTCCCATTTTAAGAAAGATTGTGCCAAATTTCACGCTTGGCGAGTGAAGAAAGGTACATCTTTTGCTCTTGTTAATTCTGAAGTTAATTTAGTTTCAGTACCCAGATATACTTGGTGGTTGGATTCGGCTACCACAACTCACATAAGTATATCTATTCAGGGTTGCCTGAACTCCTGACAGCCAAATGATGGCGAGAAGTACATCTATATGGGGGCTGGAAAAGGGGTTGAAGTTGTGGGCATTGGGACTTTTCGGTTGTCATTACGTACTGGTTTTTATTTAGAATTAAATAATACATTTATTGTACCGTCTTTTAGACGGAATTTGAATCAATTTCTATTTTGGACAAAGAAGGATTTGTTTGTTCATTTGGTAATAGAAAATGTGATATTTATTTTAATTCTGTGTTGTATGGAACCAGTCATTTAACTGATAATGACAACCTTTATTTGCTTCATATAGAAAGTTCATACAGTGAGTCCCATAATACTGAAACAAAAGGCACTAAACGCAAATTTTCAAATGAAAATTCCTTTAAATTATGGCATAAGCGTTTGGGTCATATCTCTAAAAGGAGAATTGACAGACTTGTGTCAGAAGGAATTCTTGAAAAACTTGATGATTCATATCATAATATTTGTGTTGAGTGTATAAAGGGAAAAACTACAAATAAGAGCAAAGTAGGAGCTGAGAGAGCTAAGGAAGTCTTAGACTTGATACATACAGATATTTGTGGACCGTTCCCTACAGCTTCTTGGAATGGTCAACAATATTTTATCACATTCATAGATGATTACTCTCGATATGGCTACCTATATTTAATTCATGAGAAATCACAAGCATTGGATGTTTTTAAGTTGTTCAAAGCCGAAGTTGAAAACCAACATGGTATATCAATTAAGGCTATAAGATCTGATCGTGGTGGTGAATACTACGGAAGGTACGACGGATCAGGTGAACAACGTCCAGGTCCATTTGCTAGATTTCTTAGTGAGTGTGGGATCGTTCCTCAATACACCATGCCGGGTTCTCCGAACATGAATGGTGTAGCTGAGAGACGAAATAGAACCCTTAAGGATATGGTACGAAGTATGATTTGTCGTACAACTTTACCTCACTCACTATGGGGAGATGCTTTAAAGACCGCAATGTATATTCTCAATAGAGTTCCTACAAAAGCTGCTAACAAAACCCCTTATGAGTTATGGACGGGTAAGAAACCTGTCTTAAAGCACTTACGAGTTTGGGGATGTCCAGCTGAAGCAAGGCCTTATAAGCCAAATGAAAAGAAACTGGATGCAAGAACTGTTAGTAGTTATTTTGTAGGATATGCTGAAAGATCACGGGGATTTAAATTCTACGATCCTAAAACAAGAACATTTTTTGAGACGGGAAATGCTCGGTTCTTTGAGGATGTTGAGTTTGGGGGGGAAGATAATGTTAAAGGTTTTGTGTTTGAGGAGGAGTTGGAAAATATTCCTTTTCCTACAGTAGTTGTTGATCATGATCAAGCTTTCATTCCTAACATGATTCAACAACATCCGGTACAAATCCAAGACAATGCTGAACTTCCAACTCATCAAGATCATCCAGTTATTCCTCAAACCATTATTCATGAGGAAAATGTGGATCAAACTCAACATACTCAAATTCAAGAAGAGCCTGTGCCTTTAAGAAGATCCACTAGAGAAAGGAGAAAAGCAATTTCAGATGATTATGTTGTTTTTCTTCAGGAACATGAGAATAACATTGGCTTAGAGGGAGAGGATCCACTCACCTTCCATGAAGCAGTCAATGGTTCCAACTCTCAAAAGTGGATTAATGCCATGGGTGAGGAAATGCAATCCATGAAAGACAATGACGTTTGGGATCTTGTTTCATTGCCTGAAGGTGTGAAACCTATTGGTTGTAAATGGATTTTTAAAACCAAAAGGGATTCACAAGGTAATAAAGAAAGATATAAAGCTTGTCTTGTCGCCAAAGGATTCACCCAAAAGGAAGGCATTGACTATAAAGAGACTTTCTCTCCAGTTTCTTCGAAAGACTCTTTTAGGATCATCATGGCACTTGTAGCGCATTTTGATCTTGAGTTACATCAGATGGATGTAACGACCGCTTTTCTTAATGGAGACATTGAGGAAACAATTTATATGTTACAACCGGAGGGGTTGGATTCCAACGAATCTAGCCAATTGGTTTGTAAACTTAAGAAATCCATCTATGGGCTTAAGCAAGCTTCCCGTCAATGGTATCAAAAGTTTCATCAGGTTGTTCTCTCATTTGGGTTTAAAGTGAACCCTGTTGAATATTGTGTATACCATAAGTTCAGTGGGAGTAGATTTATTTTCTTAATCTTATATGTGGATGATATTTTGCTTGCTAGTAGTGATGTAGAACTGCTTCGAGAAACCAAGAAATTTCTTTCGGAACAATTTAAAATGAAAGATCTTGGTGAAGCATCCTTCGTATTAGGGATCCAAATTTATCGTGATCGTTCACGAGGAGTTTTAGGATTATCACAGAAGGGTTACATTGAAAGTCTATTAAAACGATTTAGCATGCAAAATTGCAGGCCACATGATACCCCCGTATCTAAAGGAGAAAAATTTAGTTTGAACCAGTGTCCCAAAACTGATATTGATTCCAAGTTTATGGAAAATATTCCTTACGCATCAGCGGTAGGGAGCTTTATGTATGCGCATGTTTGCACCCGTCCTGATCTCGCATATATTATTGGAATGCTTGGTAGATATCAAGCTAATTCAGGAAGAGAACATTGGGTAGCAGCCAAAAGAGTCTTCAGATACTTACAAAACACAAAGGATTTAATGCTCACATATAGGAAGTCGGACAGACTTGACATCATTGGGTTTTCTGATTCCGATTTTGCTGGATGCCAAGATAGTCGTAAATCGACATCTGACTATCTTTTTCTACTAGCTGGAGGTGCAGTTTCATGGAAGAGTGCCAAACAAACACTCGTTGCATCTTCCACTATGGAGGCTGAATTTGTAGCTTGTCATGAGGCATCTAATCATGCTATGTGGCTGTGAAACTTTATTTTAGGACTGCAAATAGTTAATGGTATTGAAAGGCCACTTAAGTTGCACTGTGACAGTAGAGCAGCAGTCTCGTACTCAAATAACAACAGGAGCTCTTCAAAATCTAAGCATATAGATATTAAGTTCCTTGTTGTGAAGGAAAGAATTCAGAGTGGGTTAATTAGTATTGAGCATGTAGGAACAAACTCTATGATTACAGATCCGCTCACTAAGACATTAGCACCTAAGGCCTTTCATGATCATGTTACAAATATGGGGTGTTGTTGCATTTGATGCCATTTGATTTAGTGGGAGTTTGTGTTTTTATTTATGCTTGGTATTGTACTTAATGTCATGACATTAATAAATTATTCAGTTATCTTCAGTTTTCATTGTTTACTTTGAATTTTGATGTCATTTGGTTAAAGTTGGACCAGTTGGAAATAGGTATGTGCAGATCACATTACATGTAATTTCCATGCTACACATCCACACTTGATTTATGTCATTTAGTTAAATTGATGCATGAGATTAATGTGGGTTTAGTTGCAAACAATAGCAATGACTGCCTCTTTGATCCTTGTGTTAGTGAGACTAATGGACGGAATCGATTTAGATGACTTTTCTAGTTGTGTACACATTAAAGATGTAGAGATGTATATGCAATAGAAGTTATATGTACTTGGTTATATATAGTCCAAGTGGGAGATTGTTAGAATTTGGACTATAAATCATGTACATTTATACATAAGGACATGTAGACGTACATGTATTGCATGAAATTATTGTATATATATATTTTTATTATATGGTATAAGGACCCAATTGAGGTGATCTATTTAATTTAGGGTCTTTGTCATCTAAAATATAAGTGTGGTGGCTAAATTGTGAATGTGTAGAATTCCTGGGGTTTAATTGTTAATTATTGATGGACTAATTAACAATTAACCCATTAAGATTTATGGGTGTGGTCCCTGACTGTGAAATTTGATATAAAAGGAAAAGAAACCCTAGATCCATCTGTGGTGAAAAATTCCAAACAGTCAGAAGACTTCCTCCCCAAAACCCTAACCCTAATTCTACTGCTGCCGCCGCCGCTGCCAGGCCGTCACGCCGTCCGGCCGCCCCGCTGCTACGCCGTCGTCTCCGCTGGGCCACGGCTGCCAGGTCGTCACGCCGTCCGGCGTCGTCAGATCCGTGCTCTCCTGCGCCTCCAATCGTCGTCAACCCGTGCCGTCGGGCCGAAGCAGGCGCTGCCGCAGCCCGAGCAGCCTGCGCAGCCGCATGCTGGCCGACTCCGGCCTGTGCAGTCGTGCGCACGCCACCGGCCGCTCCCGACGCCGTACCCCGCGCTGAAATTGCGTCGACGCCGGGTTCCGTGCTGCTTGCGCACGACGACTGCGCGCACCAACGCCGCACGCCGCCGCACCGCACGCCGCCGTCTCCGCTGCCGGTCGTCGGAGCACAGTGGACTTGATTGGGTGTCAGTCTTCTTTAATCTACCCAATGGAATCAGGTACGCTTCCGTGATCTTTATTTTTCTCAATGATCTGACATGAATGTTTCTGGATTGTTTTGGCATATTTCCTGAATTTCTTATATCGATCAGAATTGCAGTATTTTAATCTGAAGTTCATTTTAGACTTACCATTATTATTTATTTTTGGCATCTAAGGTAAAATTTACATAATTTTAAATTTCTATCCAACAGATTAAATTACTAATAATTTAAATTAAACTAGTAATATTTATTTATTTTAATACATTATAATATTATCTTACAAGTGTTTAATTATTATTTTTTTAAAAAATACATTGTGGATGCTTAACTTAATTTTTTTACTTTTATTTTTATATAATAATATGGAAAATTAATATATTGTAATATTATGATAAAAATTATCATTCAATTTTAAAGTTTCATAATTTTTCAATTTTTATAAATTTTATAAATTTTAAATTTATAATGAAAGTATAGTGGAAGAATAATTAATTATAATAAAAAAAATAAAAAATAATTTGATCCAACTTGAGAGGGGAATGGTTTCGGCGAAAATTTTCCGTGGGCATCCCAAATCGAAAATTAAAATCTGCATGATAGCCGAGGGATGCTGGCGGTAAGCTGACCCGTGGTGTCGGCATAGTTTCCCGCAAAATGAGGGCAAGTTCGGGAAACTCGCCTAGTTCTCATTTTCCAGCGTAACCGCGAGTTACGAGGCCAACTGCCAAGCCGCAATTCGTGTACGGAAATAGTCCCCAAAATTACCAGCCATGCCACTGCCTCGTCCATTTCTCGGTAGCGTGAGCTCCAGCACCGATAAAAGCTTAAAAAGTTCCAGCACAGCGAAGGGTCGGGCCGTTGTTCCCTGACAAAATCTGCGGTTGCCACGAGTGCAGTCTACAATTCTGTCAGGTACTCCGCACGGGCTCCTGGCAAATCCAGGGGCTTGCAGGTGATGCACGTGCCTGCTGTGCGCACGTGACGATAGATTGTGCTGATTCACTATTTGCTCGGTGGGTTCGGTGGATTGAACAAAGCGTGTTGGTTTACATGTCATCGCTCCGTTGAGTCAATTTTGGTCTGCCATCGAACGAGAAAGAGATCCAATAACGACCATCTTCAGATTGTTACGACTCAAAAGCCAAGTTGGATGCCCTACCACGGCTGGGATTCTATACTGACGCGACACACCGTAGAAAATGATCTTCAATAATGATCTATTGTTATACTTGATTTATTTATTAAAAATTATTTAATTTGAAATCAAGTTCAACTTAAAAAATCAAGACGTGTAAATTATTTTTATAAATTAATATTTTTTTATCAAAAATTAAAACTTCAATAATTTAAAATTTTAAAAAATATTTAATTTTTTATAATAATTTAATTTAATAATAATATATAATAATAAATATTAATTTTAAATTTTTTTTAAAATAAATTGATTTTGACTTTGATTTCAAAACAAATGATCCATAACTTCATCTTAATTTATGCAGACTACACATTAGCCTGAGAAAATGACGCAGCTCACCTCGATCGGAACTAAGCAGTGCAGTAGATAACATCTTCGAAGACCATTTTAAATTAATTAGTTAATTATTAATGTTTTTATAGACTTTTGGGAAGTTTGGGTGGAGACAGGGTTCACAGCAAGCGCCAACATCAAAATAAATAAAAAAAATAGAGGCCAACTTGTTCGTCAAAAGAGGAAGTGAAGCATGGCCTACATCCCTCACGCATATCACTGGCATTGTCGGGACGAGGCTTCTGTTCTCCACGTGCACGGGCCCCCCAACACGAACCTCCCCCATTTTTCTCCTTATTTTTTTAAAAAATTATTTCTTTTATTTCCATGATCTCCCAATCCAAAAGATAAAACAAAAAAATAAAATAAAAAATGAAAAATAAAATACTCTCGCTGTCTCGCGTAATAAAATATCATCCTCTTCTTCAATTATTTATTCACTTTGATGTGCTATTTGTCTCCGAGTTTTGATTTATTTATTCAGTTTGGTTTTTCCATTTCAGTGCAAAGTTTTCATATGTGAAGGGAAGGGGCAGCAAACCCGGTGTTCGCTCGTCCTGTGTCATCCCAGGCCAAGACAGCCCGGAATTGCGGCGAGATTCCGGGAATATTCCGGCGCCGGCGGTGCAAGAGGTGGCCGGTGGATTTATGGTACTAAGTGGGCTCTGCCGAGGTGAAGAAGACCGGGAGAGATTGAAGGTGAAGCTTTGGAGCTTGCAAGGGAAAAGGGATGCTCTTTTTGGGGTGCTTTTGGAAGCACGATGAAGGGTTTTGCTTAAAGTTCGGAGCTTTTTTGTAGAGAAGAGAGAGAGAGAGAGAGAGAGAGAGAGAGAGAGAGAGGAGGGTCCTTTTTTGGCTTGTTGGGAGTTGAAGAAGAACTTGGATCTCTATACTGGTTGCAATGAAGCCGCCTGGGGCGAATGGGTTCTCGGAGAATCAAGCTGAAGGTGAGAGTTGGGCTAATTTGAGTTCGTCTTTGGGATTTTGAGGTCAGATTTGGCCCCTTTTTGGTTAACTTTTCGAGTTTTTGTGGTATACCGGTTGAGCACTTTTGATTGGATTTAGAAGTTCAAGTAGTTGATGGGTTTGCGTTGAATCATGGGTTTGACTTTTTGTGATTTTTTCTTTTTTTGGATTGTAGGCTATCCATCTCTTCTTATGAGCAGACCTGGGATAGTTCATTACTGGTTCCCACTTTCTAGGGTTCTAAATTCTTTTCTTTTTTAAAGCTTAGGGCTGTAATTTGTTGGCTTGTTGAAACTGTTAGTATTTCAGTGTAATGACTTTGATCGATCTAGACTCTGGAAATAAGATTCATATACTTGGTTCTTAAAATTTGTATGCTACATCCTTGGGATTGTAACTCCTGAAGCAAATAAGAAAGGGACATGTTGGAGTACTACACAAATTTGAAACAAAATTGGGGATTTTCTGGAAGGTAACGAGGAAATGAATCAGTTAAACTTCATTTGTCTTTGCCTTACAAGTTATCTGAATATGCATGTTTGCATAGATCTTGGGAACATGAGCAATGAGACATGCCCACCTGTCGCATGTCATCCTTTCGACAATGTCATGTGATAAATTATTGCAGAACACATGGGACAAAATATTATCTTTTAGATATATCAAATGTTTGTTGTGTGTGTTTTTTCAGCTTGCCAAATCATAGTTTACCATTTTTCAAGAATTTGATTTGCTTTTCTTCCTTTTTCCTTTGGTGGTGGAGCAGGAGAAAGAAAAACTATTAATTCGGAGTTATGGCATGCTTGTGCCGGCCCCCTGGTGTCACTACCACCAGTTGGCAGCCTCGTGGTTTACTTCCCACAAGGTCACAGTGAACAGGTATTGCTGTTTATCCCTTTTTTTGGATCTGCCTTAATGGATTGCGATTACTAAAACCAGGTTTTTTTTTGACAATATCAGGTGGCAGCATCAATGCACAAGGATGCAGATAGCATTCCGAGCTACCCATCGCTGCCTTCTAAAATAGTTTGTGTGCTTCATAATGTCACTTTACATGTATGCTACTTTCTCATGCAATATTGTTTTGCAGTTATTTTTTTGGAAGTAGGTACTGACTCTGTAATTTAATCAGGCTGATCCTGAAACTGATGAGGTTTATGCTCAAATGACTCTTCAACCTGTTAATAATGTAGGTCAGAGTTCTTATATTTTCATAATGTAGTTTTCTCTTTATTTAGCTCATTTTTGTAAGTTATAGTTTTACATGCAATTTTGTAGTATTCTAAAGATGCACTTTTGGCATCGGAATTGGGTCTCAAGCAAAACAAGCAGCCAGCTGAGTTCTTCTGCAAAACACTTACGGCAAGTGATACAAGTACTCATGGAGGATTTTCAGTTCCTCGACGGGCAGCAGAGAAGATATTCCCAACTTTAGTATGTGCTGCTGCTACTTTCTTGTAATTCTCTTTTTTCAATTCAAAGACAACAAAATGAATCTGATGCCTGCTGCCTTACCGGGATGCATGTTCATCAGGATTTTTCTATGCAACCACCTGCCCAAGAATTAGGAGCAAAGGATTTGCATGATGTTTCCTGGACATTCCGACATATCTTCCGTGGTATGAGATCAAGGCCATTTATATATGTTTGTGCATCAATTATGACTAAATCAAAGCCAATCTTTTGAGCAAATTATATACAGTATATTACTCTTGTTTACACCAAATCATGGATAAACTTGTATTTAACAAAACACTCGCCTTCTATGTTCATAATAATTAAGGAATGAATCAAAACATATAGTGGTCTCTTTTTGAATTAAAGTAATAATTTCTGGGATGAATTGGTGGGTGGCCACTTTCTGATACAACAAATTCTTTTAGATGTTTCTTTTACAGACATTTGAACATGGTCGTCCACTATTTCAATCATATCTTTGGACCATTGCTGCTGTCTTTATGTATAGGTATTCTATTCATGATCAACGAGTTATTTATTTTCATTCTTAATGTTCATATGTGACAAAATGTGCAGGTCAGCCAAAACGGCATCTGCTAACAACTGGTTGGAGTGTCTTTGTCAGCTCAAAAAGACTTTTTGCTGGTGATTCTGTTCTTTTTATCAGGTAAGGTCAATAGAGCACACAAGTTGTATTATTTTTAATTAATCAGACCTGCAATTAGTGACTAGTTTTCTACTTATCTGCTTCTCATTCAGGGATGAAAAATCACAGCTTTTGTTGGGTATAAGGCGTGCAAATAGGCAGCAGCCTGCTCTATCATCTTCAGTTCTTTCTAGTGATAGCATGCATATTGGGATCCTTGCTGCTGCTGCTCATGCTGCTGCAAATAATAGCCCATTTACTATATTTTACAACCCAAGGTATTAGTTGTTACTTAGAGCGTTATTGAAGTGTTTTTGCATAATGAGATGCTATAATGAAAATTTCTGTTATTTGAATAGAACAAGTCCCTCAGAGTTTGTTGTTCCTCTGGCCAAATACATGAAAGCTATGTACACCCAAGTATCTCTTGGCATGCGATTCAGGATGTTATTTGAGACTGAGGAGTCTGGAGTGCGTCGATATATGGGTACGGTAACTGGTTTAAGTGATTTAGATTCTATTAGATGGAAGAATTCACAGTGGCGCAATCTTCAGGTATGGATCTATTTGCTTCTTAATAGATTTATGGGCTGTGAGGTGGTCTCGTCTTAGGCAGGATTATGCAATCAATGGTCTCAATCTCACAAATTTTTTTATTATTAGGTTGGTTGGGATGAATCAACAGCAGGTGAGAAACGAACTCGAGTTTCTCTATGGGAAATTGAACCTGTGGCTACTCCTTTCTATATCTGTCCGCCCCCATTTTTCAGACCCAAGTTTCTTAGACAACCAGGGATGCCAGGTGCATTTTCTTTTATTGCAGAATTTATACTAGTAACTTATCCATCATTTACTTATCCACCAATTCCTTTAAACTTTTTAGGGAATGAAAAAAATAAAAAATCTCATGCCCTGAATACTGAAGATGGAGCAGAAGGCAAAACTATAGATGAATAGCAGTTTATGGTTTTCTTGGCATCCTATTATAACAACACAGAAAATCCCATTCATAAAGGCTCTTGGGCTTTATATATCCAAATTTTAGTTAGGATACAGGAAAGATTTGATGAATTCCACAAAATCACGACACCGGTTTTGGGGCTTGGTTCGGATCAGCTAAAAGTTTGTGATGAATTATGATCTTAAAAACTTGCATGAGATATGTTTCAAAATTAATTTTTCTAATAATCTATTTTCGCAAAACATCGTGTTCTGTCATAAGCCAAATGAACAAATCACCTTAAATAGTAGCCAAAATTTCATTTTCATGTTGAAGTTCAAGAAGAATCTTGATAGCAATGGCCTAAATAAGCAAGTCCCACATGCATTGTTTGTGAATTTGACGTTCCTTGAGTTATTATATTATTGGCATCGTGTATTTGCTTTATGATGGATAAGACTACAGAATAATTGCATGAATCTCAAAGGATTTGTGTTGATGTTTTTCTGTAGAACAATCTTTGGCCTTGTTCACATGATTTATTTCACGAAATTATCAATTAAGAAAATCTACAAGCCTTCTATATAAATGTTCTGCAGACGAGTCCGATGTTGAAAATGCATTCCGAAGAGCAATGCCATGGCTTGGCAATGACTTAGGAGTGAAGGATGTACAGAATCCCCTCCTTCCTGGAATGAGCCTTGTCCAGTGGATGGCCATGCCGCAGAATTCCCAGCTAATGGCCTCTGCTGTCCAGCCTCCCTTCTTCTCTTCTGTTGTTGCTGCTTCTTCTGTTCAAAATCCAGCCACTGCTGACTCATCAAGGTTGCTTAATTTTCAGCCAAACGCCTCACCCCTGCCAAATTTGCAATTCACTCCCAAACTAAGTCAACAACCTCAACAATTAAATGGTTATCAACAACCTCCTCTTCAGCAGCAGCCGCTGCCACTGCCACAACAACAGACTTCTACCATTCAGAACCCTGAGAATCAGCAAAAGCCACAAGAACAGCAAAACAACATTCCACTACAGAAGCAGCCACCACAGCTGCAGCATGAATTACAGAATCAGCAAACCATTTATCAGCAAGCTCAGAAGCAACATCTGCCTTTCAGCAGCCAGTTCTTGTCTCAAACTCAAAATTCAAGCCATGTTTTACCACTGTCAATGCTTCAGGTTCAACAGCAAGGGGTGCCCAAACCGGTCACTCAACTTCAACAATTGTCAGTACCTGAAATTTCTCAGCTTCAGCATCCTGGTGAAGAGCAGCTTGCTCTTCTGAAGCAGCAGCAACAATTGCAACAACAACTATGCCAACCGCAGCTTCAGCTACATTTACTGCAGCAGCTGCAGCAAGGGCAAGCATTCTCTCAGCTAAATCCTCAGTTACAGTCTCAGATTTTGGCACAATTAAATCAACAATCTCAACAGCAGCAAACTCAGCAGCAGCAGCTTGTTCAAGGTCAGTCAGCAACAGAGAGTGAAGTGCCATCAGGCTCAACATCTCCTTCCACTAACGTTCAAGCTTCTTCATCAACCTTAATAACTAGAAATCGACAAGGGCCAGTTTTCATGACCGAAGACATGCGTCCGGTGAACAATATTCTTCAAGAATTTCAAAGCAAGTTGAAAAATCAAGTGAAGAATGAATTGCACTGCATAGAGGAGTCTGATCAGCTGCAACATCAAGAATCTGTTAATGAACAATTAGATGCTTCTTCTGCTAGTTCCTTTTGCTTGGATGGTGGGCAGGAAGGTTTCACACTCCCACCGCTTTGTTTAGATGGTGATATACAACAAGATTCTCAGAATGACTTTGTAATTGGTGCCAACTCCAATGGATTGATTTCGAGTACCGTGATAATGAGGGGCTCAGGCTCAGGCTCAGGCTCGGGAAAGGATGTTCAGAACTTGCTTTCGGGACACGAAAATCAAAGAGGCTTTGAAACAGAGGTGTCAACTCCTATGGGTTCCCAGTCATTTGGTTTACCAGATATGTCTTTCAGGCCTGGGTGTTCTAGTGATGCTGCTGGCAATGAGAATGGAATGTTGAATCGGGGGATGTGGGCTAATCAACAGCCGCGAATACGGACATATACTAAGGTATGCTGCTGTCATACCACTTGGTCTTAATAACAAGTAAGCCTTTTATTCATGACATTATATGAAAAATATTTCTGGACACCCATATGCATTTTTCTTCTGTCTGAAATTTCCTTTTGTTATGTAATACTGATGTATAATGATATTTTTTGAGAGAAAAATATGCATCACCAGCTCCTTCATTTCAAGCTAGTGAGGTAATGTATTATTCACTCCATGGAATTCTGAAGGTACAAAAGCGAGGCTCGGTTGGAAGGTCCATTGATGTAACACGATATAGGGGATATGATGACCTCCGACATGATCTTGCACGCATGTTTGGTATTGAAGGTCAGCTAGAGGACCCGCACAGAACTGACTGGAAGCTGGTCTATGTGGACCATGAGAATGATATCTTGCTTGTTGGAGATGACCCTTGGGAGTAAGTTTTTGCGGTGCCTTTCACATAGGAAGTTCTTAATTGTTAATCCATTAGTCTTCATGAAACTTAATTGTGTTTCGCTTCCTTTTTTGGTGATCAGGGAATTTGTGAGCTGTGTTCAAAGCATCAAGATCTTATCAGCAGCAGAAGTAGTCTAGACGGCGATCTGCCCAATGTACCAGTGCAAAACCAAGCCAGCCCCGACAAGGGGAACATGTGGAGGAGTCACTACGAAGATAATTCAGCTGCCTCCTTTCACAGATGATTTGAGATGTATCTAAAATCTTCGTGGATTCCGAGTTGATGACTGGGATAGATCACTCTCCCTAAAAAAAGAAAAAGAGGTTTTCCCCAATCCACTTGATTAATATCAAAGATTCTAGAGCTCTTTTTTATTTTATTTTTTTTGCATATTTTGTTGGATATGTGCTGCTTCCAGAGACCTAAGAAAACAAATTATTTTTCCCAAAATATGTAATTATTGTTGGTAGAATGTGAGGAAGGATCTCATGGGCTTCTTCATGTACATATTGAGTGCCTTACCAAGCTGTAAAATCAGAAAACTTCTGTAAACTAAGAATTTATGTTAATTAGAACTTGTTTTCTGTTATGAGTGATAGCAAATGCGTCTGAGTCTTGATTTCTGTATCTGTTGCAGAAAACCCTTACAAAAACCTATACTTCCGCGGCTAGGTTAGCACTAGAAAATTTGAATTTGACAAAAATATACCATATGAAAACTCGATATTTACATCATTGTCCCAAGCGCATAGGGGCCTCTCAGATCATTGACGTGTATAATGAGTAAACATGAAAATGGTTTTCAAAAAAATATGGATGACGGGCGGGCATACGTAGTATCTTTTGTATCTACTCTTTCGAGCAGGAGAATGTCGAGCAACCGGACCCAGATGGTTCGGAAGCATAGGACGAGTCAAAAAGAGGGTCAACGCGGGAATGCCGTTGACGTTCCAGGAACTTTGGAGAATATTGGAATCGAACTCCTCTTTTGCAACTCGAAGGTCAGAGGCCCATGTTTTGAGTATGCTCGATGGCGTTGACTCCAGTTTCCTTCTTTTTTTTTTGTCTTTTTCGAGCAAATTAGCCGTCAGATTCTGCTAATCACGATGTTTCTATGTTTTTTTTTTTGGAGCGACAACACGATCAACACGATAATTATCATCAATATCTACTAAAAATTTCATTACACCAAGAAAACGATGTCGTTGTTGTTGCTCATACCGCCATTATTGTTTTTTATTGACGCGCAAATCACATAACACGTGACAAAATCGATGGGTCCATTCCTTCTCTCTCTTACCTCCTGCTGATTATTTTATTCAAAATATTCCAAAAATGGAGCTGCTGTAGCCTGTAGAATCAATTAAAAATGCCAGCCGAGATTTTAATCGGTCAGTATACAAAAGCCGGAACTAAAATTTATGTACGATCATATTAAATTTTAGAGACTTTTACTTATAACCCCCCTTACAATTTACTTTATTTATAAACAACTCTCACAATTTTAGTATTTACTTGCAAATCTTTTTTTCAAAATTTATCATCTATTGAATTTTAAGCAAACTTTAGATCAAAAGTTTCACTTTTAACCCTTAAGCCAATTTTCATATAAATTTTTTATTTTTAAAAATTTATATAAAAATTCTCATTTAAAAAAAGGACCTCTATATTTTAAAATTTATTAAAAAGTCCTCATTTCTCAAACTTTTACATAAAAGTCCTTGTTTTATTGAAAATTTGTATGAAAGTCATCATTATCATGAAAATTTAGAGAAAAGCCCTGGATTTTTAAAGAAATTATAAAAAGCCCTCAATTTCTTAAAATCTAAAGAAAACTCTTAATCTTCTTCAAAATTTGCAGAAAACATTTACAAATTTATAACAAATAATATTTTCTTAAAAATAATGCAAAAAACCTTCAATTTATTAAAAATCAATAGAAAATTTCTCATTTTTAAACAAGTTTTAGAAAACCATTGTTCTTGAAAAATTTATAGAAAAAAATTCATTTTTTTAAATTTACAGAAAAGCCTTTATTTTTTTATCAAATTTGCAGAAAATTATCTTTTATTAATTTTTTAGAAAAGCCCTCATTAAATTTTTAAGAAATTGAAGGGTTTTCTACACATTCTTTAAAAAACAAAACTTTTTTACAAATTTTTAAAAAATAACGGCTCTTCAAAAAAATTTATAAAAATGAGAACTTTTCTATAAATCTTTAAGAAATCAAGGGCTTTTGTGCAAATTTTTTTGTAGATTTATAAAAAAATAATCACTAATATGTATCTATTTATGAAACGTGGACTTATATATAATTTTTTAAGAAAATTAACACTTTTTCGTAAACTTTTGATGATTTAATAATTTTTTGTAAATTTTTAAGAAAAAGGACTTTTCTGTAGATTTAAAAAATTGAAATTTTCTTTTAAATTTCTAAGAAGACAATGATCTTTTTTGTAATCTTTTGTGAAACGAAAACTTTTCTATAAATTTTTAAGAAAATTAGTCTCTTATGCAAAATTTAAAAAAAATTTAATTACTTTTGGAAATTTTTAACAAACTTTTATGTAACTTTTAAAAATATGTGGGCTTTTTTGTAAATTTTAATAACGTGAGGGAATTTCTGTAAATTTGTTTAAAAAGAGATCTTTTATGTAAATTTTAATAAAATGATGAATTTTTATGTAAACTTTTAAGAAATTATCATTTTTTGTGATTTTTGAAAAATTGAGAATTTTTCCCTTTTTTTAAATGGAAATTTTTGTCAATTTTTTGAAAAGCGAGAACTTTTCTGTAATTTTTGAAATAAGATTTTACAATTTTTTGTAAATTTTAATAAAGGTAAGGACTTTTCATGAATTTTTATAAAAAATATTTTCTGTAAATTTTTAATAAAATGAGGATTTTTTTGTAAGATTTTTCAAAAAGAGTTATAAATATATATTTTTAAGAAAGTGAAAATATTTATTAATTTTTTTAAAAATTGAGTACTTATATAAAAATTAATTTAACGATAAAAGCAAAATTTTTGATTTAAAATTAATTATAAGTTAGAAATTAAAAAAGAATTATAGGTAAGTATTTAAATCTCTAATGGTAAGTCGTAAATAGAACAAATCCCAGACGGTCGGACGTAAAAATCCCTTAATTTAAGCTGTTCGTAATTTAATTAATTCCAACCATATGTTAGGCTTATTGCCACCCGGTTCCAGAACCCGCCTCCTTCATCCGGCTCGTGAAGGACGGCTGACCTGGCAAAAACTGTCTCTTAGGGCACCCCCGTATTTTGTCGTCTTCGTGTCGTATTCTCCGCGTGCTTCAACGCGTTCCCACGTGCTCTAATTCGCGCACTGAAGTGCGTACACGTCATCTTCTCCCAGGTGCTCTCACTCTCCGTTTATAAGCCCCGCATCTATTGCTGATTCCCGCACTTCAGGCCAGCCTCGAGCACCAACCAAACCCACTCAGAATTCACCACGTGTCCATTCCGATCTGAGTACCCATTTCCTCGCCGGAGATGATGCAGCCGGAGGGCAGCGCGGCGGTGGCGGCAAAGTATAAGGGAGTACGGAAGAGGAAATGGGGCCGTTGGGTATCGGAAATCCGGCTTCCCAACAGCCGGGATCGCATCTGGCTCGGCTCCCACGACTCGCCAGAGAAGGCGGCGCGAGCTTTTGACGCCGCTGCCTTCTGCCTCCGCGGCTGCCGGGCTCGCCTCAACTTCCCCGAGTCGCCGCCACGTATCTCGTCTCCGAGGCCTCAGGACCCACAACAGATCCAGGCAGCTGCGGCGCGCCACGCCAACGAGGCGCCGCCACCGCCTCAGTCTCCGCCGGCAACTGCGGCTGCACCGGCGGCCGCGGACACTCCGGAGAGTCAGAGTTGTGGGAACCAAGGGATGGACTGGTCGTTCATGGACCTGGCGGCGGCGCCGGATGGTGGGCTGGAATTTCCGGCGGAGTTCGAGTACGAGTGCTTTCCGGAGGCATCGGCGCCGCCGGATATCGAAGATGGCGGATTCACTTATACCAACTCGTTTCTGTGGAATTTTTAGGTGTAGGTTAGGTGTTTTTGTAGGTAAGCTTAGGTCTCCGGCGAGGTTTTTTGAGTCGCAGGAGGTCTGGAAGATGGCTGTCACATCCGTTGTGAGTGGCAGGTGCCACCGAGATCATGTAACGGACCTCATGATCTCAGAAGTAATGGAGTGCCTCTAATATGTGTGTGTATGGACAGTACACATACAAGGAAATAACTAATTGTAGTGGTCGGTGACACTACGAGGAGTATCTTAGGAGACCTCTTTAGTTATAATTCTAAATTTGCTGTTTAGTTGTTTGAAAATAAATAAAAATATAAAAAAAAATTCATTTTTTTAATTTTTGACTCACTTCTAAAAACACTTCAAGGTGATTTATTTTTTACATTTGTTTAGACAGAATATATTTCAAAATATAATTATTATTGTATAAAATATTATTCATTTAAAATTTTTTACAAATATTTTTTTTAAAAAAATTATTATTATATATGAAATTGTTAATATTATTATAATTTACATATTATTGACTTTACTTTTAAAAATCAATTCGCAATAAATTTTATTTTATTTTATTTGTATTTTGGAAATAAAATTTGTCAAAAGTAAAATAAAAAAAATTTACTTCTAATCAACCAAATACTAAAAATAAAAAAAAATTATACTTTTAACTATTTTTAACAACCGAACAAAATCTTAAGGAATGCTCGGCGAGCAAAGAGATTCAACGACTAATTAATGGGCATGCAGGTAACTCTTGACAAGTGAAACTAAATAGTCATCTGTAGGAACAGGCTCCAAAATAACATATCCTCAGCCTCTCGAGCACAACATTTCAAGTCTTTTACATCAGTATTCATACCATATGATAGCAATTGTATCAAATATTACAAGGGGGCGATCTGACAGGAATACTACTGGGGACAACTTTAGCTAGCATCCATAGATTGTATGATGTGCGCCAAAAGCAATCACTGGTAGTACATAAGCTGCTGCGCTGCAGCAACATTCTGGAAGCCGCCATCGTAGATGGCTTGGCTGGCACCGCCAATCCCAAGCATGGCTTGCTTCAGTGCCAGCTGACTCTGGGGGTTCACCATCTTGCTCAGCGCAAGTTGCCGCTCGTAGGCCAGGAGGTTAGTTGGCGAAAGCCCAGAGACAGGAGGAGGCAGCGGGGTTGACACAGTGCCTGGCGGCGTCGGCTTGCTGCCCCATGAGCACTGTTGAATCACATCGAGCAAATTGAAAATGAACAATTCAAGCATTTAATTAAAATCTCCCATACTATACAGGATTATTTGCAAAACAAAACAATTTGATCAGAACAGGAAGGACATAACCTTGACTGGCTTTCCACAGAGAATCCGAGCATTTCCTGACTGGATGGCGAGAGCAGCTTCCGAATGATTGCTGTATCTCACAAAACCAAATCCTTTGTCCCGTTGGATACGAACCTCTTCAATAACTCCAGCAGCAAGGGTGTGGAAAAATTGGTGGAGATCAAGTTGTGTAACCTGGTGCCCATGTCATATTGGAAGAAATTAGACAGGTGGTAATTTCAATAAACATCGATGTATCAGAACCTAGGAAGCCAATTGAAATATGATAGAACTGAGAAGACATGCTACCATATGTAAGTAAGTCTCAATCCTCAATTATGATTTAAGAACATCAAAAAACCAATTATTTTGATCAAGGAGTAACCTTTGCAATAAGAATTCAACTTAATTACTACCAGCATTTAACAGAATGAAAGAAAGAGGCACTTGCCTCAGGCGCAAGGTTTCCCACATAAACAGTGGTGTATTGTGGATTATTTTCAGGGCCTTCATCGTTTTTAGTCTCTTGGCCATCTTCTGCATGAAAAATCGTTCCTTGTTAGTTCTATAAAGCAACATTAGCCTTTAACTTTTAAAACATATAAAACAAATAGTTCACCCACCCAAAGATCCATTTGTCAATTCAACTACACTCTTGCTATCTGCATTTTGTTTCTCCTCACTGGCGCCTGCACCCTTTGTAGCCCAGTTGCACCGAATTTGCCGACTGCCAAGCCACTTGCCTATATGAAGGAAACTGCCAGTCAATCAGATAATGCAGTCTAACAAATTTACTACTCAAACTACAATAGAAGACTAAGGTTCAGTGAGATCCAACATTGATCTAGCAAAATAAGTTATACATGTACAGGTGTTCAATTTTCATGGCCAAATAAATAATGTTGGGCCAAGAACAGCAAATTTCATGCATTAATTTAAGGAAATGAATATAAATGGTCAACAGAAGACATAGTACTTTATGGGAGGAGATGTGGCAATATCTTGACCAGGGTATCAATGAAACAGGCTTGGGACCCCTCATTTAATAGCGGAAAAAGTCAAAGACAACAAAACACCATGCTTGAAAACTCTACATACCACGGAATATCAAAATGAACATTGAAAGCATACAATATGGCTTTGTCTTAAATTTGAAACAGTACAAGCATTAAAATTTACCTAAAAAGTAACAGTGAAAGGAAAGAGCAAGGAAAATGGTCTGCTGTTTGAGATAACAAGCACAAACATGAAATGCATCCAATAGGAAACCGGACATCAAGGCTAATAATTTGCAATGTAACTTACCATTCAAATCATTTATAGCACTTTGTGCATCCTGCCAAAGAAATATGAAGAATTACACCAGATCTTAAGCCCCAAACATAGATTAGTTTTTATTCAATTAAATTAATAAATGCAGGAAGGCTAACCTGCTGATTCCGGAAAGAAACAAAACCAAAGCCTCTTGATCGTCCAGTCTTTTGGTCCCACATAACTCTCGCATCCCTTTAAAAAAAATAAATAATTCATGTTTAGTAGTTAACTCGGGGAAAGATATAGAGGCAACTAAAATTACATAAATTAAGTATTTACTATGAAGGAAATGCTTTAATATTAAAAAAAATGTCATAGAAATCTTACGAGCAACTAGGATATCCAGCAAAACATGCATACAATGTAGCATCTGTGACATCCGGGCCAAGGTCACCAACAAAGATATTGTAATGACCTGCATAAACATAAAATTACACCATTTTACTAATTCTGAAGAAGAGATGAAAATTATACCACCAAATGAATAACATATACCTGAAGTGTCCTCTCTCTGTGAACTAGCATATGCCCAATTAACTTTAATAGGCTGACCAAACCTACACACAACAAACATAGAAACCAAATCAAGAAGCATTCAGATAATTGAAAAAGACACAATTAGGGCATATCACACTTACAAATGCCTCCCATTGAGAGTCAAAATAGCCAATGCAGTGGATCTGCGATCAAAGTAGTCAACAAACCCATAGGACGACTGCAAATGCAAATGGCATCAAGTGATGGCACATACATGATATAATCACATAGAAAATGTATGCCAAAAACATATATAAACCGTCAGATACCAGCAAAAAAAGCACTTGAGATGAATGTGTGGTGGACAAAGCATAAAACCAGACTGTTTAAAGGAAAAATATTAGTAGTAATGTGTGCTCAGAACTTGATGATGGGTAGGAAAGGAATCCAGAGAAGCACATCAAAACTAGATTATAATGCACCAATTTCAAATTACAAATTACAAGAACAAATAGTAAGTGGTGTGAATGCACTAGACGAAATGAGATGTACCTTATCTTTTCTGATTAGTTTGCAGCCTTCAATAGGACCAGCACTTTGGAAAACCTCTTGAAGAAGTGTCTCAGTAACTTGGAGATGAATATTTCCCACGTACCTGAATTTTTCACATATGAGAAGATAAAGTATGAATTTCCTGCGAATATCTGATGATGGGTGGGCAAGGAAAATGAACAACCAAGGCTCTAGAGAAATCATCAGAAGATACCATTTCAAATTGCAGATTTTTTTAATCAACAAATAAGCTAGTTAATTTTATGCATAGGACAACCAATGGACTGAAAACAAAATGTATTAATATAATTTAGCTTTTAAAACGATAAAAAAGAATCTCCTGAATTTTAGCTTAAAAAGAATCTCACAAACAAGAAGAGCTATCCACAGTGAACAGCAGAAATAAATTTGAAAAGACATTCCCCCCAAAGAGAGACAGAACAAATTGAGGCACCTAGGATAGGAGCTTGCCTACAAATAAGAAAATAACAGAGAAAATGAAATAAAAGAAAAGATAAAATGTCCTAACACTCACACACTGCGGCATGAACTCGAATCAAATCCAGGAGGCAGATTTCCGCTTGGAATTGGCTCTATCTGCAAAAGAGAAGTGTAAAAGAACAAGAAAAAAAAGGAAGAAAACCCCCAGCTGACCACCCTTAAAAAATTAAAACAAAAATTCTACCAAATGGCAGGTTTCTACCAAAATGTTAATGAGCTTATCCTGAGAAGAAAATATGCAAAACAAATTCCACACACTTGGTCTACAATTTCCTAGCAGGCTTCTCAACAACAGCGAGAAGCATCTTCCCCTGATTTATCAGAAAATCAAGGGCTATTAACCAAAACCAAATGAGCCAATTGTTTTTAAAAGGTGCATTGAGTAAAGGATTAGCAAGTTGAAGTACAAGTCTAAGTTCTAATAAACAATAATTCTAAATACCTTACTGGTGCCCTTTTTAGCTTATCAGGCTAAAATAATCTTTTCAATTAATACATATATGTAGAAACACATGATATTAACAAGTTTAAAAACAAATTTGTCCTTTTCTTTTGGAAATAAAAAAATTAATTGGCTCCTGCATAAACATACTAATGTCTCTTCAAAAAGATCCATTCAATAACAACTTAGAAGTTGTCAAAAAAAAGTGCAAGTACATATTCCATCAGAGAGATTTATTCAGCAACCGAGTACAAATTCCATCAGAGAGATTTATTCATCAACCAACTGACAATGTAATTTTAACACCTTTCAAATGCCTCACAGGATAGCTTTTTCTCAGGATATCCTAGCTTGATTGAATCTACAGGCAACAAACCAATAACAGAAGTCATGCTTGGTGTGAACTATGTTAGAGCCTACTTTTAAGTTTTAGTAAGTTTGCATCACATTTTTAGAAGGCATTCTAGTAGTGAAAATCTTCAATCCATTTTTTCCCTACTGGTCTATCAATAATTTCAATGAGAATTAGCCCAAGCCTCAAAAATCAAGTACTATGGAAAGATGATCATCCTTTCCACAGGGCAATGACTACACTCAGGAAACATTATACAGTGAGAATCGAACAGACCACAATACAATTACTTCTCCAGCAAAACATTCACTCCAAAAAGAAAAGAAAAACTGAGGAGCACTAACACAACGAATGGAACAATTACCAACAGCTTCAGCGCCCACATCCAAGACAACCCAACTTTCAGCAGCAAACATAACATTTACAAGAAAAATAGGCACTAAGGACTCCCATAAAGAGAGACTATGCACATTACTGATCATAACTGCAGCCCAAAAGATTACTTTCTGGAAGAAAAATGCTAAGCCACAACCAGTGTTATGATAAGTTCAGAGATGCTTCACACTCATATGCAAGCAAAAGAAAGGAAACACTTCTCAGGAATCAGTGAACTCACTACCAACATTTATTGCAGAAAACCACTTCAGGTAATGAGCTAAATCGTTGAAGAAAAACTAAAAATCTTAGGACGATATAACAATTCCCTAAATGAAAGAAATATAAGATGGACATGGAAAGGTTCATTAGTACTCGCACCAACATGCTAAAAAATACACTTTTTAAAGTGGGACCAATTATCCACAAACAACACCCGTCAGTAAATAAAAAAAAAAGGGAACGAGAGCAGATAAAGCTTGATACAGATCACTGACCAGGGCAAACCAATCAGGAGTGGAATTTCCAAAACGTCACAGAAAACATGAGTTGAACAAGCCAAGTTTAACATAAAACACACTAGGAACATGTTGTCTCAGACATCTGAGACAAAACGAATGAAAATATCCAGCTTGAACCAGCCTTAATAGAGAAAAACCCTCATTTCTTCATCGAACTTCACTGCGATACAAAAACACCAACTTAAACCCAGCATTCAAGGCCATTTTACAAAGCCGACACCAACGACAAATTCATGCCGTTTTAAGCAAATTCAACAGAAAAAGCGGTAAGCGAACACCACAGAGAGATACAACGTGATCAGCAAGCAAAAACGAGGTCTCGCAGCAAAAGCCCCATCGGTCCCAAAAAATTCTCCACAACCCAAACAAGAGCCAAAGCTCAACAACCGGAAACTAAGGCGAAAAGCGTTAAACAAAAAAGGGAAAACTTTGACCAATTTCCACCAAGTCAAGCATCAAATCCAAGGAAATGGCAGGATTCAAACCTGAGGAGCAGCAAGGAGGCCGGGGTGATGGTAGAGCGACTGCTGCTGCTGCTGCTGCTGCTGCTGCTGCTGCTGCTGGAGCAGCGCCTGCTGCATCAGAGCCTGCTGCTGCTTCATCCTCTGCTGCTGCTGCATCTCTAGGGTTTTCGGAAACACTCAGCACCCGATCCGATCGATTCAGTCGGGATCAAGGCGCGCAGAGGCCCAGACCCCAAATCAAAAATGGAAAAAAGGGTGAAACAAAAGAAAAAAAATGGAAAAAGAAACCCTCGAAATCGAGGGGGTAATCGAAGGAGAAGACAAAAGAAGGGCAACGCGTGGCCTCAGAAAGGGTAGAAGAAATATCGCGAAGGGAATACATTTGTACGCAAAAATTTTTGGCCTTGTCCGAAATTTAGGATATTTGTACGTATACCCCGATAGAGTGGGAAATTGACTTCCGACCCCCCTTTCGAATTGAAATTACTTGTATACCCTCCAAAGCCACTGAAACTAATAAGGTACGGCTTTTTTGGGTAAGTTTCGTCCACGTTAAATGTGATTTTGCATTTATATTTAAAAAATATAGTAGGCACGCACATAATTTATATCTAATAAATATCTAGTTGCTATATGCACATAGGTTTGTTGCGAAAAGTGATATTCATGTAATTTCGTTGAATTATAGGGCAAAGACGTAAATTCAACTGTTAGAGAAACATAAAATTTCTCAATTTCATAGGGGTATATGCGAAAAAAAATGCAAACAAATAGTTTGGTGCGAATTGTTCGTCAATTCGGCAGTCGTTTCCTCTGTTTTTGTTGGGCAATCGCAACCGTCACGGGGACTCGAGATCAGTACCACGTTTCATGCATGTGAATGGGAGGGATCTTCCCGTGAAACACCCTTGGTTTTAAAGATTTTCTAAACTACACCAAGTTTTGAGTTTCTTTGCAAAACGCACCCAATAATATTGTTTATTTTCGGAAAGCACCTCGAATCTGTAGTATAAGGTAGAGCACCTTTGCTTGGATGTGCAAAAAACTCCTTAGAATAGTACTACTCTTAATGGTGTTAGCATTCAGTAATATTCTAAAAAGCTTTTTTTGAGTCCAGAGGAGAGGAAAAACAATGAGATGGCAGAGTCTAAAATCACCATACAATTTTATAAGAAAAGGAAAAAAATAATTCTAATGTTGATGAGGGTTACAGCCATTAGCAAAGAGGTTAGTTAAGACTAAAAATTTTCCCTCATCAAATCCATTCAGCTACAAGTTTACAATCTCATGTTCTTCCTCTGGCTTCCAGTCTGATGGCCAGAAACAAATGCCACGCCCACCACCACCGCCACCAAATCAGCTCCCTCAATCTACTCCACTGCTTGCCACCTTTCACCTCCAAAAGGTATTTCTCAAGAAGCCATCGCCGCCATGTCTCCTGTGACGCCGCTGAGCCCTCGTCACCGAGGGTGAGCTGCATGGGCTACGTCAAGCGAGAAAAGATGGCGTCTCATATTGGAAGAGCCGGCCACGGAGACGGGCAGCAGCAGCAGGAAGAAGTTGTTGAAGTTTGCGAGGGTGTTCTCTGCAAGAAACTATGTTGACGGTCCGAGTGCGAGTGCGAAGATGGCGGTGAAGGTGGGAGACGACAGCCAGGCGGTAAGCGTGGCCGGCGTTGTTAATTAGATGAAGTTAGCATTAATACAATTTAAAAATGATTAATTGTTTCTATAAAATAATTTAAATTAAAATCTGTAATTAGACGAAAGTAATTAGGGAAAAGTGTTAGGCAAGGTTTTGCGTTTCGGCCGAAACCGAAATCTAAATTTTGGTTTCGGTTTAGAATTTACTATTTATCTTCACTAATGCCAGAGCACGAGTGCAGGCGGGAGCTCACCGGGCGAGCGCACGGGCAGGAGCTCGCCGAGCAAGCACGTGAGGGTGAGAGTGCGAGCGGGAGCTTGCCGGGTGAGCGCGCGGGGGGAGCTCGTGCCGGCTTCGTGTCTGAGCCCGAGGGCCCTGCCACCGCTCCCTCGCCTATCTCACGCCCTCACCGACCTGATCCTTACTCTCACAAGTTGAGGCTAACCTTGCACCGAGGTCAGCATTGTCGTCAATCTGATTCCGACGCTTTTGTTTGAAAGTGAAATGAAAATGATTTTGATCAAAACACGATTTTTTTTGTTCATGTGTATGCGTGCATGACCATTCCACCGAAAGTAAAGCAAAAAAAAATTTGTGTCGGTCTTACCCCTATATGAATCGCTGTCACGAGATTGCGCAGATTTAGTTATTCTCGTATGTCTATAAATGTTCATATGGATCTTTCATGTACTGAATTCATAATTCTACATACAGATGTTTTTAACTCAACTGATGATGATGATGATTAATTGTATTACATTATAATTAATAAATTATGTATATGTCAATTATATTTTAAGTTAAATTTTCTTATGTTAATTTTTATTTTTTTAATTATATTCATATTATTTCTCATATATTTTTTTATATAGTAATATATAAAAACAGTGGTTAACTATCAAAATTAATTTTAATTAATTAAAATAATATTTAATATTGTGGTAAAATTAATTATAAATTGTTTCATAATTTTAAATTTTTATAAAAAAAATTTCAAAATTTTATCGTATTTTTAATTTAAAGCCAAAGTACAGTCAAAATATAGTTAAACTGTGGTCAACACACAATTAATAACTAAAAAAAATCTTTCAACCGAAACTGAAACGATCAAAACTGAAATCGAAACAGTCAAAACGGCCGAAACATATTGATTTCGCTGAGTGTCGAAACCAAAACTGAAATCGATATAGAAAACATTGGTGTTAGGTGTATTAAGTAATAAATATGATCAGGGTAAGTATAAAACATGTGATAATTGTGATTTAATTATCATAATAGTGGGATTAATTCGTATAAATACATCAGAGACTTAAGTATTTGGAATTATGAAATGAAAGTGAATAATTATATATTATAAAAGAGGCAAAAAAAGAGAGATATTCTTGAGTGCTTGTAATATGCGTGAAAGAAGAGATCCGTTATTGTCAATCTCCACTTAATCATAATTATTGTTGTTATATCCACCATAATTTCAACATTTGGTCTTAAAAACCTATATATACTTCAACAAATGGACCAATAATCTTTTTGAAATTCAAATCCCCGAACACAATTATGATAATTGGAGAATTTGGGTTCAAGATGGTGTTTGTAGTGGTATCAAATAGATTGTGTGGGACCACCCAACTGTGCCTAACACGATTTAAAAAAATTTTCAAGCACCGGAGATAGTCCACAGCTGATGGCTCATAGGCTTGTGGATCGTTTGATTCAATATCCTTTTTTAATAAAAAATTTTAAAAATATAAAAAAAATTCTAAAAACATATTCAAAAATCAGAAAATTTCCATAAATAACCTAAAAATAGAAGAAAAAAAATTTCATATATAAATTAATTTATGGGTATCATGTCTTAAAATATTTATTTGATTGAAAATACGTATCTATATTTGAAATGCATGCCTAGTTTATATGTATTTAATTTAATTTTAGTTAAAAGTTCATTGAACGACTCTTTGCAACATATTTATAAATAATTTTATTATTTTTTATTTAAATTTTTAAAAATAGTGCAACGAACTCTTGCACCAATTTATTTTACATATTTTTTATTTTTAAAATTGAAATAAAAAATTCAACGACTCTCTGCTGATAGAATTGGGTCTTGGGTCCAGGGATGTGGATAATCAAGGCAGAAGGGAGGAATCGGAGTTTGGAACCGTTGAATTGGGACTTGGGATGTGGATCATCAAGGAAAAAGTGAGAAACTGGTGCTATTTGAAAATTTGATGGGCCGGATCGGGCCACGTGCCAGTCCGTTGGTGCCGCCGCCAGCGATGTCTAGCGAGCGGACTGCAATTGTGGTGCTAAGCATGATCCATGCATATAGACCATGCTTATACAAAACAGTTATATGGTTATTGTAGCAATTATCTTACTAAGCACAATCCATTGCGGATGTGCCAGGTTGATGTGTGGGTTGCCGGCCCATTTTTATTTGTCTAGTTGTTTGATGTCAAGGAAATTTGGTATATTATTTATGAGGGGTATACAAAAGCCCATTTTAGAAAAAGAAATAACATAATTTTTTGATAAAAAAAATGCTCTTAAAGATCTAGAAAAGACAAGAATGCATTGTTCATGTTCTATTAAAGGTTAAAAAAAATCACATTTGAGCAAATCGTCAAAACAATCATAAATCACCAAACATAGAGCATCCTCAACAATATATTCAAAGGTGTTAAATGTGTGAAATAGAAATGTCTATAAGTCTTGATGACGGACTTTAAATATGCCGAGATGAAGGAGGATGAAAATATCTTTGAATAATATTCATAATTAATTATAATCGTGAATCAAATAAAAAGAAATGATGAAAATGTTGAACATATTTGTGTCATGGAGAAGACACTCAAATATCTCATGCTAATATTTAAGTGCATAATTATAGTAATTTAAAAGTCAAAGAAATTGAAGAATCTTAACATCTAAGAGCTAATGAGATCCCTTTAGTTGTATGAACAAAAGATAAATACAAGAATTACTTCTGTAACTCAAGAACAAGCATTTAATTCAGACTCAATATTGGAGAGTTACAAAGGGGTTATAAATAATTTAGTCCACAATGTGATCATGACCATAACAAAGGCCGTGGCAGGAGCAGGAGAAGACAATTCAAGTCATCCATAAATACAAGAGAGGAGCCCAAATTTCAATTTCATGAGAAAAAAAAAGGCATTAGTAAAGATAGATCCATATATACTTGCGGAAACTTCACGTCAAGAAGATTCTACATTTTTTGCTTGCTTGTGAAGATGCACTAGACCAAAAATATATTGGTATATTAACTTAAACTCTAGTAATAACAACACAAAAAGTCAAAGCATTTTATTCCTCTGCTAGTCCACTCATAACAAGAATTCTCAAAAAAATCTATAAATAAATAAAAGATGATAATATTAATTTATTTTTTTTATATGTTGACTCAGAAATACTCACTTTTAAAGTAGTAGTACAATAAAATTCCTATATAGGTGTAATGAATAGAGAGACGTATGTTATTCATAAAAATAAGACATGTGAACTAATAAAGTTTCCTCATAATGAGAATGTCATTAATGTCAAGTGGATGTGATCAAGTGCATAATAATAGATCAATAGGCTATTTTTTAGTAGTTGAGGGTGAAAAGCAAAGTATGGAATAGATTATGACCGTGTAATATTTTTACCAGTTTCTTAGTCAATGTTGTGAAGATAGTTATAGCATTTGCAACATATCATAGTAGAAAAATCACTAACTAGGTATTAATAAATATTTACTAATGGCTTTTTTGAAGAACAAGTTTTTGTTGAATGACCTTCAAATTGTATCATACAAGAAAAAGTAAACGAGGTCTACAAGTTGAAGATGACTTTATATGAGTTAAACAAGCATCCCATGCTTGGAACACTCACATTAATGGCTACCACCAATGAAATGAGTTCATAAAATACCTATATGATCATGCACTTTACATTAGGACTAACTCAAATAGAGACTTAGTTGTTGTTTGTCTTTTATGTTAATAACCTACTATTTTAGAAATAATTAGGTGTTTAAAGAATTCAAGGAGGTTATGTTTAAGGAGATTGAAATGACATTATGGGATTATGTCTTACTTTTTAGACGCTAAAGTCAAGCAATAATCATATGACAACTTTAATTTAAAATAGAGAATTGCAACCAATTAACATTCCAATGCAAACTAATTTGAAGTTGAACAAAGAAGAAGAAGAATGAAAGCTAGTGGAGCCAACACTCTCTAACATTTTTGTTGGGAGTTTGAGATATCTAATTTTAATAAAACCTGAAATTGTCTATGGTATTGATCTTATTAGTGAATATGTGAAAAATACTAAAGAAGTCGTATTGATTAGTTATAAAGAGGATCTTGAAGTGTTATAATGTCAAGTGTGATGAATTAGTCCCATATCGGATATTAGATAGATAGAGTCCAATAGATATAGTGAAAAAAATTCATATCCCACAAGCTTGAGCTTTTGGGATGGTTTGATGTCTGGCATACTATATTATTCCACTTCGACACTCTTTCAGCTCCCCAACAAGTAGTATCAGAGCTTTAGGTTCCAAGCTGTGCAAACTCTTAAGACTAAAATTACTGTGATAATGCGATTGAATTAAGTCACATGTTAATCACATGACAAAGATCAGTGAAAGGGTGCAGGCGCTGACGTGAGGCCGGCATGAGGCCGGAGAGAGGGTGCGTGCGCGGGCACCAGAGGCTGGTGTGAGGGCGCAAGCGCGAGGCCGGTAAGGGCACGGGCATCAAAGGCCGGTGCGAGGACATGAGTCATACGGTGGAAGTGGTCGAGTAAAAGAGTTCTTGATTAAGAGTGTTAAATTGATGTAGTCAAATCACGCTCGAAGGGAGAGATTGTTATAATGTCAAGTGTGATGAATTAATCCCACACCGGATATTGGATAGATAGAGTCCAATAGATATAGTGAAAAAGACCCATATTCCATGAGCTTGAGCTTTTGGGATGGTTTGGTGTCCGGCTCACTATATGGATCTGGTTTGACACTCTTGTGGCTCCTCAACAATTGGTATCAGAGCTTAGAAACAAACAACCAAGATGGCAAAATCCTTATTCGAGGTGGAGAAGTTTGACAGCAAGATAAATTTTGCCTTATGACAAAAGAAGATGAAAGCGGTTTTTACTTTTCAAGGTCTGCAAAAGACGTTAGAGAAAAAAGAAAAGAGGCCGATCAAGATAAGCAATGAAGACTGGGAGGAGATAGATCGAAAGAAATTGAATTTAATTATTTTAAGCCTGACTGATGAGGTTTTGTACAATGTTATTGACGAAGAGACGACGATGGACATCTAAACAAAACTCGAGAAGTTGTACATGTCAAAAAACCTCACGAACAAGTTCTATCTGAAACAACAGTTGTACGGACTGCGTATGAGCGAAAGTACAACTATATTACATCACATGAATGCCTTCAATAAGATTATCAATGATTTGTTGAAAGTTGATGTGAAGTTTGAAGAGGATGATAAGGCGTTGATTCTCCTGATGTCTCTTCTTACTTCGTACGATCATATTGTGACCATAATTTTTTATAGTAAAGAAACTCTTAAAATGGAAGATGTGACAACTAGTCTTCTTTCTAATGAGAGAAGGAGAAACTCCAACATTAATATGGAGTTTGGTGAAAGATTGGTGGCTCACAAAAGAGGAAAATTAAGAGAATGTGGAGAAGATAAGCAACGGTCCAAATCAAAATTGAAGGCGAAAGTACAATGCTATTCATGTAAGAAGTATAGCCACATTAGACAGTATTGTCTTGAACGTGGGAAGATAGAGTTCTCCAATATGGCGACGGCAATAGCGGATGATATTTCTGAGAATAGTGCGGATGGAGACGTTCTTGTAGAATCCGAAGAAATCGGTACTTATGGTAAGTGAATTTTAGATTCCGGTAGTTCTTATCATATTTGCTCCAGGAATGATTGGTTTACTTCTTATGAGGAGAATAAAAAGAAAAGTACTGTTTGGTTGGGTGATAATTCAGCTTGTGAGATCGCCGGTATAGGAACAGTCAAAATCCATATGTTTGATGGAGCGATTCGTACTCTTACTGAGGTGAGGCATGTCCCCAAGATGCGAAGGAATCTAATTTCACTTGGTGTACTGGAGGCTACAATTATTCAGCAAGAGATGAAGTCATGAAGGTGACATGCGGTATTAGAATCTTGATGAAAGGTGAGAAGTGCGGTAATATTTATTGATTAATAGGGAACACCATTACAGGTGGAGTTCCGATGGCTATAGTAGTAAAGAGAAAGTATGATACTCAGAGTAATTTGATGGGAGATAAATGTTCTCCTCGAATTACTTTTACTACAACAGCAGACACAGGTCATCCAAAAAACTTTGAAAAGTACAAAACTGTAGGCATGAAGAGCAAATTTGAGGTTGGCTCGAGTTCACATCTTGCAATTAGCTAAATAAGCTGGTAGCCCAAGGGCAAGGATTGGATGAGAGATGACGGCTGAATATTCGTGATGGTGGCACGCCCGAGTTCAAGCCAAGGTAGAGATTATTGAGTTTTAGGTGTCTCGAACTCAAATTAGAGTTTGAGTTAAAGTAGGAATCTAAAGTTGGATTTAGATTTATGATTGATTTGTAATATTAGGAGTTGTAATTAAAGTAAAACTCGGACCCAATAAGAGTCTATAAATATACTATAATATATAGGGCTTATGTGTGGCGCAGCATTGAGGTTGAACTAGAGAGAAATAGAGAGAGAGGAATAGAGAGAAGAGAAATAGAGAGTGTGTCGGCTCTTGTGTGTGATTCTTTATGGTACTTCTCGGTGGTCTCTCGTGGTGGTTCCTCGTGGTGCTCTCTTGGAGATTCTCTCTGAAGGTGGAGGCGTTGCTAAAGCTTGGTGAAAGAGTTTGATTGAGTAAGAAAAAGTGAAGTTTTCCTTGTAAACTCTTGTAAAAGTCTTTATCTTTGATAGTGGATCTCTCGTTGTCTTATCTTATTATTTTCTTTTATCTTGTATTACTTCTCGTTTCTTGTGTTGTTTGAGAACAAGGTGATTCGTAAAACTTCCGCTGCGAATTCCAACATTGAAGTATATCAAACTTATATTAAACCTTGGCTTTTTTTTTTATTGTATTGAAGAAACAAAGTTGATAGGATAATCTAATAGTGATTGGAGAAATGACCAAGATGAAAAAAACACGACTTGATATGTTTTTTTTTTATGCTCTAATGTATTTTTTTGAAGTTCGAAAAACATAATGTGGTAACACTATCCACATTAGGAGCAAGATATATTACAACAGCAACTTGTGCTTCTAAATCAACTTGACTAAGGAATTCTATTGAATAAACTGTATCATTCATAAAAAAATCAATCATATATGTTCATAACATGTTAGCTATCAAATTTACAAAAACTCTAGCGTAATGTGAAAGGAATAAATACATTAATTCTTGATATCACTTTCTATCTGATTATGTTAAATAAAAAATAGTCATGTTTTAGTGTTGTGATACAACATAACAAATGACGAATATATTTACTAAACCTTCACCTAAAAATATATTCAAAAAGTATAGAAATGCACTTGAATTAATGACATTTCAGGTTTGAGTGGACATGTTAAATAGCCAAATCTAAAATTAGTATTAACAAAACCTAGAAGTGGTTAATTGCTTTCATAAGCTTATTGAATTTAATTTTTTAGTTAAGTAAAAGAGATTAGGTGAAAGTGATAGACACGATAAACGGTAAAGAAAAATCATATACTAATTGTGATTTGGTAAGTGAAATAGTGAAATTGAGTCCTATAAATATATTGAGATTTAAGCATTCGAAAACTAAAGTAGAGAAATAAATGAGTGTATATATAATAGGAAAAATGTAAAAAGGGAGATTTTTAAGTGATTGTAATATCATTAGCATGTGAAAAAAAATCCACTTTCATAATTATTATCTTATTATCATATTTCCGCTGCTGCTGGTCGTGATGCGCTTGCCAAAGGAGGTGAACAAGGTTAGCCTGTGGAGGCGGCGGTGCAGCGGAAATGGGCTGCAGGGCGTGTAGCTCACGCAGCAAGTGGCAGCATGATAGCTTGTATAGGATTTATGGTGAAGACGAGCTTGATTTTTATTGCTAATCTTAGAAAGTATTTCTTGATTAATTTTATTCGACAACATAATGAATTTTATGTTTGTTTGAAGTTATATTAAATTCTTGGATTTAAAATTTGAGAGAGATGTAAAATTTGAACAGTATTTATTTGAGAGAGCTGTAAAATTTGAACAGTAATATTACGTCAAAATCATGGTATTAATCTAAGATCAAATTTGAGGATTTTAAATTCTAAACATCAAATTCAAGCAAACAAACGAACCCTAAGTTGAGATTCAAATTATTGTTCAGCTCTAGACTTAATATCTAACTATAGTGAAAAATAGAATGAAAGCGTTATTTTTTTATCTGTCTAACAAAAAAAATTCAAATTCTATCTCAACTCTGACCCCATTTTTATTCAAACAAGATCGCACGCGACGGTATGGAGCTGTGCCAAAAAAGCAAAGAATAAAAAAAAGACGTTCTGTTATGCAATTCATTGAACATTAGAGAATGCCAATCATGCTAGGGTTCTGGGATGAATATTCACCTGGATCTGATAAGAAAATCGAAAAAAATTTGCCCCTTCCGAAAGCAAAAGACAAGCATATGCATTACGCAAAGCAACCCTGAATTCAGTGCACTCTTGGCAAAGAGCGCTCTATATATACCTGCTTCTCTCATGAAGCACAGCACAAGCACAAACCAAGAAAGCCAACACTTAATGGCTTTCCCTACAAAAACAATGCCTGTGGTCGCCTTGCTTCTATGTGCATGGTTACTCCTCGTCAGCGTCAGCGCAGATATTGGTGACGAGTTCCCGGCGCCCAACGTGCTATGCAACTCTGGCCAGTTCAATAAGGGTGATCAAGGGATCGACAACATCGCCTATGTGTTGAATGACATTGGAGCGCACACTCCGACATCCACCGGCTTTTATTACCCTGTCAACTCGCCGTTGCAGCCGACGGTGTATGGCCTCGGAATGTGTTCGTCATCGCTCACACAGATCCAGTGCCAAGACTGCATCATCAAAGCCGGCAGGGCTGATTCCTGCGGCTTGGCGTACGGGGCACGGATGGTGATCTCCGGCTACTGTTACATTCGGTATGAGCTCTACGAGTTCACGGATTCGTGTTGTTGATGTTAAAAACTGTTTGCTGTTCCATCTGTGGCGTTTGGTCTTTGATACGTGTCACTTGGGTTTGCGAGCTTGTTTCTCTCAATGTACTGCTACTGCTTCTTGTGACTTAATGTCAAATCTTCGAATAAATGTAGTCGATTGCTATCCTTATTATTTTCGTCTTGCATCGTGTGCTATTTTGCATTAAACCATATATCGGATTTTTCGTTACACAACCATCAAATGAGCAAATTTGCTATGTTTATTGTAATTAATATTTGGGGTGGATTTTTCTTTTCAACTTCTTGTCCAAATTCCATTTGAAAACTGTAATGTAATTTCTGTGCTAACCTGGACTTGAATTTCTTAAAAAATTTTAATTTTTTTTATAAAAAAACTAACTAGACAATGATATTTAAGAAAAAAAGGTCATAAATAAAAGTCTGGTTTTTATTTTAATTATTCTTTACAAGAGGATCATTGTTTATGTGGATTGCGCATCACACAGATCAACCACCAAGCACCATGGACAAACAACACCCATCTTCACTTCAGATCAGAAGCCAACCTTTCTTGAGTTCTGATCCAATAACTTAAAATCGTGATACCGAATGCTGTAGAAGTGCTGAGCGTTGATCTATGGACCGGCCGCGCGTATTGAAGGGGATGACGTTGGCAAGGCAAAGACCGCAGTCCTCGAACTTGAGATTCGTCCAACACCTACCTTCCTCAAACACCGTCACAACGACTTGGTGCGCTAACCGAAGTCGCTGGAGTCGGGCGTTTATTACACGATATCATTCAACACGAAGTTAATGCTGTCGGTGATCGCGTCTCCGTCATCGAAGATTTGCATGTGGCATTTCGCTACAGCTGCAACGTTAGTGAATCTATCTCCGGCGACACTGCCAACGACCAACCATGCACACAGAACCAGCACAAACACATGCATTTTTCTCAGGAGAGAGGCCATTGCTATCTTCTTATGCTCTCTCCTCTTCTTTCTGTGGCATGCTTGCAATGTGCTTGTGTCCTATCTATAGGGCTCTAAGGCCGTATATGGCATCCAGTCATCCACCGTACGAAGGAAGGGTTGTATTTGTTTTTCGTAAAAACAAATAAATTATATCATCAATCCCATTAGGAAACCACAAGCTGTAGTTCAAAAACAAGTAAAATGCAGAAATAGACAACCAAAATTCCTTTCGATCAAATTTTAGCATGCAATTATACGCTGTAATATAATGCCACAAACAAAATTTAGGGTTTCTTTCAATAGAATTAAGAAAAGGCTGATCGTTAACCAAAATAAAAAATGGTGTCAATATATTCAGTGAGTCCATGTGCGCTTGTAAGGTCTCTTAAATTGTGTTTGGTTTCGAATCAAGATCAGAATCAAGTCTTTTTTAATTAAAATATAAAAAAATAATTTGATCAAAATTTTAATATTTAATTATTAATCTGATTAGTTAATGGTTCAAATTTTTTCTAAAACTATTTTATTCTCAAGCTGCTTTCGTTTTCTAAACCATTTTTCAAAAAGTCTTTCTCCAGTTTCAAACTTTAGCTAGGGTTTCAGCCCCACCGCGACTTCCTCGATCGGATTTGGCGGAGCCTCCACGATGGCGTCCTCGATCGGGTATGGCGGTGAGTCTGGCAACTCTAGGGTTTCGATCCTAGGATCAGCGAGAGGAGGAGGGACGACGACGGACTCGATGGATGGATCAGGGACGTGGTGGCGATGGAGGTTGAGGTTGAAGGAGCGGAGACCATCGAGGACTAGTGACTGGGAGCGGGACAGCTTCCGGGTGGGCTCGCCGGCTGGGTGGTGGGCGTCCGGTTGGCGGCGATGGTGATGGTGCGGATGACAAGGTTAAGAACGACGAAGAGGACGGCAGGAGTGAACTAGCTGTGGACTGGCACGCTTGCAGACGAAGAACTACAAGAGCTAATTGCAAGCAAAGAAAGGCCGAGGAGGATGGAGATGGGGGGATGGGGGTTTGCTGCGGGTGAAAGGCAAAGACAAAGAGGAGGGTATTTTAGTAATTTTATATTTTAAATTAAATTAAATTATATAATATTAATTTGGTCAAATTTTAAGTATTTAAACGATAGGCCGATTAAAATAAAATGACCCTGATCCTCGTCCGAAAAAGGTTTCACATTAAAGGAGACAAGTTTTTTTCACCTTTGCTAATAAGGAGAATGCAGAGATCTGCGTTCCTTGTCACACCTGGTTATCATTCGTTATTGAGCCTGTTACAAGGCGGAAGTCAAGATTATGCAAAATCAAAATAGTATAATAAAATACAATACATGCAGAATAGTTTTTGATGATACAGTGAAATCTCAAGTCAATTTAATCAGAATTGAATAAGTCGATTTGAAATTAAATTAAAAAAGAATCTACTTTTAACAAAGTAACTAAATTTTAGAAGATAATTATGTCAAAATTCTCAAATTAGAAATATTATTCTTGATAAGTATGATTTATTAAGATGTAAATAGAAGGTATCTCTACTTTTTTTGACAAGCTAATAGATTTTTAATTCCTAAATTTTATAATTATTTTTTTCTGAATCTCATTATTATTATTCTTTTTAAAAAATAATACTGAGTTAAGTATCAGAGAGATCTGATAGTCTCTCTCTCGATGCCTTTTTTTATAAGTCTCACAGTAAGAATTGATTTAATGGAATTTTAAAGGGTCTCCTGATTCAAAATCAATGGCCATATTTAATCTCATCAACAATTTTTTATTACTGATTGAATGAAAAATTTAATATATAAATTCAAATCACTGAATTATTATCAAAATAACGTTTCATACATTATTGTTTTCGATACAACTCTCAACTTGAATGGAATTAAACAAATGATAAATAAGCAATGTTAATCGCCGCCTCAATGCAGCAGTTCATCCTCCAATAATGATTGCTATTAATATTATTTATCAATCAAGCAATCAATAGTGTATGCATATGACAAATAGACCATCCTGAGAAAATAGCACAGCTGTATTCCCAAAAATTTTAGAAAATCATATCTATTTGTACTTTCAAAAACATATGAAGTGGTTTCTATGAACATTTCTCTTACATCCTCGAATATTAGTGGCCGACAAATCTGATGACCCACTAATTCCTAAGAGAATCGATCCATCAATACTTATCTATCTATTTTTGGAGACACAGTGATTTTAAAAATTAAACCATACACTCAATAACTTGTGACAACTTTGGATAAACAATGGAAGAAAAACTAACAATATTAATATAATTATTTTATTTAATTTGGAGTGGAATAAAAGGCTGATTTAAGTATTTTAGGCCCATAAATGGAATCTACCTGAAGAATTAAATCCAATAAATATTAAATAATTGAATTTGATTAATAAGTCTACTCTGGAGGCAAACAGGTACTGTGCAACATCAGTAGCAAGCGAAGGATGGTGGTGTTTCGCTTTGGTTGCAAGGCATTTAGACATGTCACGGCATGACTCGAAAATAGTAATGGGTCGTATTTGGCACAGTTTATGAGACAAATTACGGCACCAAGCACAGTCCATGATCCATAAGCCTAATATAAATAAATGTATATGAATTGTAAAGAAAATCATCAATGAGTTGTAACTTACTTGGTTAAATTTTTTAGTTTTTATTCAAAGGACTTGGGTTCAAAACAAAAATTTACAAATACCTTAAAAATTTTAAAAAAATAAAAAAATAAAAAATAATATTCATAAAAATTGAAAAATATTTATAAATACAAAAAAAATTTAAAAAAATAAAAAAATTTATATTTAAATTGATTTATAAATATTTCCTCACTAAGGTGGAGAAAACTCGACTATTTGTCTAAAATTCATGCACTTCATAGTACAATATCCTATGTACAAGCACTTAGTTGTACAAAATTTTCTTCTTAAAAAAATATTACCTGCATGTGTAATGGGAAAGTGTATATAAGCTAGTTATAGGCTCTATTTATAATGATTTGTATTTTGATTGTGCAGAAGTAGACATTGAGTATTGGTTTGGTATTTTTTTGTGAACTTGTTTGAATGCTGCTGTTATTGTATTTTAATAAATTTAATGGAGTTGATTATGTAATTACTTGCTTGGTATCGTATAGGTACATATGAGCTAATATTGGGGAACACCTTTTGTACATGTCCCAATATTTTGTATGCACATCTATTTCTACAAATAAATTTTTTTATTTTTAATAGTTTATATGCATATCATGTATTTAATTTGTTAAGCAAGTATTTGAAAAGTTGACTCTAACATCTACAACTAAGTTTCTAATTAGTTTTATGTTATAATTATTTATATGTCAAGAGATATTATAAAACAATCATGAAATAAAGTCTATTTTATAGGCAAACATAATTAAGTATACGATATGTATGTCCTTTTTTTAAGGTGCAATAAAAATGACATCATAGCATTTTATATCTTATAGAACAAACTAATAATCATAAAAGAAAATATGTTTAATAGGCAAACATAATTATAAAATGTGATTTGCATGTCCATTTCTACATAACACAATACACACGTCCTATATTTTGTGTAAGTGTCCATTTTGTAGAGGTATCATAATTTATATGAATATTTATTTCTACAGTGTCAAGACACATATTTCATATTTTATTTGTTAAACAAGCATTTTTAGATTTATTTCTAATATTAGCAATTAAATTACTCATTAGATCCGTATCATGATTATTCATAAATCAAAAAATATTATAGAACATACCGATAATCATGAAAAATTGTATTTGAAAGATAGATATAATTGAAAAAAATGTAATATGTTGACTTAATTATGTCTCGAATTTGAATTTTTGGGAGAGTCTTAATTAAATTAAAATTCGTATTAGGAAGTAATTTAGTGAGACTAATCCTTCTCTGAATTTATCTTCTACTATAAGACTTGGATTAGTAGAAATCTTATTTGAGTCAGTCTCCTACTTTGACTCAAACTCAATTAGGCCACATCTATAAATACTTTATTTATCTAAGAGTTTCAATATAGTGAAATAGAGAGACATAGATCAAAACTCTCAAAATGTCTTATAACGGTTAGCCTACTTAGTCTCTTGTAAGAGTTAACGATATAGGAGTTTCGTCTCCATCATTATAATCTCCTCTTCTTTTCTCATTAACACAATATCCTTCGGATCGCCTTCGCCAGTAGAGTAGGTCGTAGACCGAATCACATAAATATCTTGTGTGCTATTTTTTATTCTTTTTTATTTTTCTTCTATATCGTGAATTATGGTGAATATCGACATTTAGCGCAATAAACTGATATCAAAGCTTGGTAATATGTCTGCTATAAAGTTCGATGTAGAAAAATTCAATGAAAAGTAAGAATTTTTTATTTGGCAAGTAAGAGTTTGTATAATTCTTACTCAACAAGAGTTAAGAAACACATTGGAAGATGTAAAGTCTGAAGATGTCAGCGAAAATGTCTGAAAAAATAGAACGTTAGTGCACATAACATAATTATCCTCAGTCTCACCAATAGGGTATTCTATCCGTTTCTTAATGAAACATCACTTTCAAAGCTATGAAAAATTGGATAAATAATATATGAGTAAATCAATCTCAAATCGAGTTTATTTAAAACAGAAGCTTTTCGAATTTTGAATGAAAGAAGTTACAAATATAGTTGATCATCTTAATATTTTCAATAAATTAGTCTCTCAATTATTAAGTCTTGATATTAAAATTGAAGATGAAGATAAGATAATTATTTTATTATTATCTCTACCTATTTCTCTTGAGAATCTGAAGACTATTCTCATGTATAACAAGGATTTGAAATTTGATAATATTTTTACGGCCCTTCTATCTAATGAATATTTAAAAAAGATTGAAGGGGATGTGTCACATTCAGAAGTATTGATTGCTAGAGATTGTACCAAAAAAAGATTAAAAACAAATCGTTTTAGACTCAAATCTGAAGGAAAAAATTATAGGTATTGTAAGAAGATGACACATATTATTAAAGAGTGTTGGAAACTCAAAGTAAAGAAAGAGAAAGAATCTTAGCCTAAAGAGCAAGTCAAAGAACAAGTGCCAATTACTGAAGGAAGTTCTGATGATGATTATGGTAATTTTCTCTCTATTAGTTCTGATTTTGATCATTACCATGATACTTGGATTTTTGATTTTGGTTGTTCTTATCATATGTGTCTCAATAAGAATTGATTTGAAGACTACAAGTCTTATGATGGTGGTTTAATTTTGATGGATTATAATAATCTATGCAAAACTGTTGGAATTAGAATAATTAAATTTAAGATGTTTGATAATATTATTAGAACTCTTACTAACATTAGACATATTTTTTATTTGAAAAAGAATTTAATCTCTTTGGATGCTTTGGATTCTGTCGGTTATAAGTATTCTGCTAAAGGTAGAATTCTTAACATTGCTAAAGACTCATTGATAGTGATGAAGGGCCTAAAACATGAAAATATGTATGAGTTAGTAGAAAAAATTGTTGAAAGTGAAGCAATAATTTCTCAAATTTTTTCTGATATGACCCACTTATGGTATATACATATCAGTCATATGAGTGAGTAAGTTTTAACTGAGCTCAATAAAAGAAAATTACTGAAAGGCTTCAACTCATGCAAATTGGATTTTTGCGAGTATTGTTTTTATGGTAAACAGTCCAATGTAAAATTTAACACCAATATTCATTGCACTAAAGGCTTAATTAATTTATTCATTCTGATGTGTGGTACTCTCCTATTCCATTAAAATTTGAAGATCGTTATTTTGTTAATTTTATTAATGATTTTTTTAGAAAAATGTGGATTTATTTTTTGCATCATAAATTCGAAGTATTTTCTGTCTTCAAACGGTAAAAAACTTCAGTTGAAAAAAAAATGGCAGAAAATTAAATATCTCAGAAGTGATAATGACGGAAAGTGCAAATCAACAAAGTTTCTCAAATTCTATGAAAATGAAGGTATTGAACGCCACTTTACCATCCCAAAAAAATCTCAATAAAATGGTGTGGTTAAAAGGATGAACAAAATTTTATTGGAGAAAGTACATACTATGCTCAGTGCAGCTAATATTGACAAGGATTTTTGGGCAGAAGTAGTCAATACAACATATTTTATTGTGAATCGCTCTCCTTAGACAGACATTGATTATAAAACTCCTAAAGAGGTATGAACTAGTGAATATACAAATTATTCATCTTTAAAGATTTTTTGTTACCCTACTTATGTGTATGTCGTCAAAGATAAATTAGATGCACATTTCAAAAAGAGTATTTTTTTTTGTTATGCCAAAGTTGTTAAGGGTTATTGTTTGTGGGATGCTATTATTTCTAATATAATTATTAAGAGAGACGTAGTATTTGATGAAAGTGTTATATTAAAAGCTCTCAAGAAAGTTTCCAATGATATAATGCGAGTGGAGATGGTGCATGTAGTTTCTTTAGAAGAAGATACTTAGGGTATGCTAAACTCTCAAGAAAATTCTAAGAATCAAATTTCTGAGAAGACTTCACTTCGAAGATCTCAAAAAAATATAAACTCACCCGAAAGGTATGATTTTGAAAATATGGTAGCTTTTGCTTTATTTACTGACAATGATGATTTTTCTTCCTATAAAAAAGCAGTGCATGATAAGAATTCTTTTCAGTGACAAGTTACTATGAATGAAGAGATATATTCTCTTCAAAATAATCATACTTGAGATTTAGTGAAATTACCAGAAGGTAAAAGAGTAATTGATTGTAAGTGGATATTTCGAAAAAAAGAGGATTCTTCTGAGATAGATGGTGTTAAATTCAAGATCCGTTTAGTTGTAAAAGAGTATTCACAAAAGAAGGGTGTTGATTTTAATAAAATTTTCTCTCCTGTGATTAAACACACACCTATTCGTTTTCTATTTACTTTAGTTGCTTTTCATAATTTTGAGTTAAAATAACTTGATGTCAAAATCGCCTTTCTATATGGAGAATTAGAAGAGCAGATTGTTATGAAATAGCCTGAAGGGTTCATCCAAGAAGACAAGAAAAATTATATCTGTAAGTTGAACAAATTATTTTATGGTTTGAAACAGTCTCCAAGGCAATTATATAAAAGGTTTGATAGTTTTATATTGGGACAAGATTTCATCCATTGCAAACATGATTGTTGTGTCTATTTTAAAATATATGACAATAATTCATTTATTATATTACTTATTTATGTTGATGATGTGTTTATTGTTAATCAAGACATATCTTTACTTAATGATCTAAAGCTTAGAATGAAAAAAAAAATTGAGATAAAATATTTAAGTGTTGTAAGAAAGATTATCGGTATAGAGATTAATCGAGATTGAAAGCATAACAAGTTATAACTCAAACAGAGCAAATATCTCGAGAAGATTATTTCTTGTTTTCACATGTAGAATTTAAAACCCTTCAGTATTCCTTTAGCATCCCAGTTTAAGCTTTTAGCTCAATTATGTTATTCTACATGTGAGGAGTATGCATACCTGGAGAATATCTCATTCTCAAGTGTTGTTGGAAGTCTAATGTATGCTGTGGTATATATAAGACCTGATATTGCACAAACAGTCAGCGTTATTAGTCGTTACATGACAAATCTAGAAAGAGTATTGGCAAGCTGTGAAGTAATTATTAAACGATATCAAAGGCATTCTTAATATTGACTTATATTTCAATAGAAACACAGTTCAAGAGGCTAAAATTATTGGCTACGTTGATTTAAACTATGCTGTAGACCATGATTGACGACGATCCCTCACTGATTATTTCTTCACTTTTTATCGTGGACCTATTAATTGGAGGTGTACCTTACAGTCAACTATGACATTTTTTACAACAAAGTCTGAGTATATGGTACCTACAAAAGCAGTTAAAGAAGTTCTATGTCTAAAAGAATTGCCAAATGAAGTTGGTTTTTCTCAATGCATTCTTTCTATTTTTTGTAATAGTCAAAGCGCCATATACCTTATGAAAAATCAATTGTACCACGCCAGATCAAAGCACATAAATGTTCGATTTTACTTTATTCGGAATATTATTGAAGACGACTAAATTTTTTTATAAAAGATTCATACTTTAAAAAATCCTGCAGATATGTTGACGAAGGTGATTTCAATTAATAAGTTCAAGCTTTGTTTGGACTTAATCAATATTCAAGGTCGTTGATCTTGCCCTATGAGGCAATGTCGAAGATATCTGTTGAAGATTCAAATTCAAATAAGAAGATGATTCGAGCCAAGATGAAAATTATTGACTTAGTTGTATTTCGAATTCGGATTTTCCGGAGAGTCCTAATTAAATTAGAATTCATATTAGAAAGTAATTTAGTGAGTCTAATCTTTTTCTAAATTTATCTTCTATTAAAAGACTTGGATTAGTAGAAGTCTTATTTGAGTCAGTCTTCTACTTTGACTTAAACTCAGTTAAGCCACATCTATAAATACCTTATTTATTTAAGGATTTCAATACAGTGAAATAAAGAGATATAGATCAAAACTCTCAAAATATCTTGTGACGGCTAGTCTACTTAGTCTCTTGTGAGAGTTAATGATATTAGAGTTTTACCTATATCATTATAATCTCTTCTTCCTTTCTCATCAATATAATATCCTCTTAATCGTATTCACCAGTGGAGTAGGTCGTAGACCGAATTATATAAATATCTTGTGTGCTATTTTTTTCCTTTTTTATTTTTCTTCTACATCGTAAATTATGGTGGACATTGAAAAAATTATCATGTCTCATATTTTATTTATCAAGTAAATATTTGTAAAGTCATCTATGATATAAGCAATTAAAGTGCTAATATAATTACTATTAATAGGTCAAAAAATATTATAGAATAAACCAATATTATTGTGCAAATTGATTTATTGATTATATATTTTATTGTTAAGAAGCTCATATTCTTTTCTCTATAGGTTTGAGCCTTTTGATATTAGTAGATAAAATAAAATCTCTCAAATTTCTAGGTTAATATCATATAAAGTAAATGAGACCCATCTTGTATCACCATAAATAAGCATTGTTGCTAACAAGGTAATAACACAAGTGTTAGTCTTTATAAATTATTTTATAGGTCAAGATCGATCAATCCTAGAGTTTCATAGATAGTGCAACATCACATTCAAGGACAAAAGATGTTAAAACATGTAGAAATAATAACCATGAAGAAAAATACATTTAACAGAAAGATATAGCTAGAAAAATATAATACATATGTCTATTTGTGTAGAGACAATACACATGTTTATTTCTATAGATGCAATACACATATTATAAATTTTATTTGTCAAGCAAATATTTGTAAAGTCATCTATAGAATTTGCAATTAAATTACTTATTGATTATGTTATAATTATTCATATGGCAAAACATATTATATGACAAACTAATAATTGAGAAATATATATTTAACAAACAAACAAAACTAAAGAGAACAATATACATGTCCATTTTTTGTATATCACAATATAAAATGGTATTAGAATATATCCCACATTATAAAAAAATAATAATTATGAAAAAAATACATTTGATAGACAAATAAAATATCAAATTGTTCATACCACAACCATAGCTGTATATTAACTAACATGACAATTTATCAATGTTGGTGATATCCATTTGGATATTTGAAACTAGAATTTATGAATTTTAAATAAATAAATATTTTAACAATAATTAGGAGGATCATATTAAATGCAATTGACTTGGGCCACAATTTAATTTGATGTCCAAACAAGAAATCAGAGTTATTCCATTATATTTTACATATAAATTTCTAACAACTCATCAGAATTATATCAAATGATTAATATACTATATATACACTTTGAATAGTCTTAACGATTTTTTGTTAGGTAGTAGAACTACCAAATTTAGTACTATTCTTTTCAAGATCATATGAAATATTAGTGTTAGCATATAGTATTAAGGCAGTTTGAAAAAAATTGAGTCTTACTTAAATGATGGATTTACACAAATCCCATATTTATTATACTTGTGCACTCAAAAGTCATCTACACTAACAATTATATTCAAATTAGGCTAATAATTTTACATCTTATTTTGTAAAGTGGGATAAAAAATCTAATAAAATATTGACAAATAAATACTAAAATAAAATATAAAAGTGTATATGCTACAACTATAGGTGTAGATTAATTAGCAAGATAACTTATCAAATTTGAAGTTGTCCATCTATATTCGACTATAACGGTAACAATTTTACAAAGCGTTTGGCATTAGGATTTTATGATTATCGTTTTTATGCATGCCAGCTAAACATCCCATATAGAATTTTTATGAATGTATAACTAAAGCTTCGACTTTTACAAAAAAGCTTCCAAGTGAGCTGATAGATAATGTTTGAATTGTCTAGTCAACATTATTAGCAATGTTTTATTTTCACAAGATAACTTAAAGAGCATGGACAAGTGATATAGCTCACACTATTTCTATAGATGGGTGGTGTTTCTCTCTTGTATGCAACAAGGGAACTAGACATAATTCAAACTTCTAATGATGATGAGAAGATAGGAGTCCAAGTTATTTGGAATGCTCTGAAGGTTTTTTTATTGTAATTCCTTATTTCCTATTGAGTAGTTGACTACTATTTTTTTAATTATTGGAAACTTATTTATTGCATGCACCTGCTTCCACAATTGCTACTAATGCTAGTATTGATGGCATGGTTCGTTTATTGTTAGCAAACTCCTAGAGCAGGACAACCACAATATGGGTTATGATGCTACTAAAGATATGTTCCTTTAGAATGCACTAAATTCATACTTTTGGCTTTCATGTTTTTCAAGAAATGATTTAGTTTTGAAATATAACTATTTCTGAATTAAGATAGGCTTGAGTCACCCGTTTCTCTTTTTTTAATATCCAGCATTATGAGCTTGTTAACTTCAAGTGAAATCCAAAGCTAGCCTACTCACATTTTACTTTGGTTTGTGTATCGATAGGATTGAGTTGGTCTTCTAATTCTAGTAGCTTGTTATGAATTGTGCAATCTTCTAGTTCAAGTGAAATCTAGAGCTAGCCTACTCATAGCTTGTTATGTTGGGTAATTTTTTTATAGTTGATAATCAAAAAATGTGATGAACTAATGAGAAGTCTGGAATGTAAGTTTGGTTCAAATCCTTGGTTCTGATCAGATTGCCTATAGTTAGACATTTACCTTCAGAAAATTCAACTTTCCAAACAAATGGCTAAAATGTGAATAATTTAAAACAAAACATAAATTAAGATCATCTTACAAAAATATAAGATTAATTGGCAAACCACAACTAATTAACAAAAATATTTACTCTAACTACACAATCATGATATACTCAACAACTAATTCACAGAGAAATCTACATATACTCAACAACAACAAATCAAATATGTCGATTAGAAGAACATCATACCAAATTCAAATCGGATAATTTGAAGAAGTTTGATCAGTAATTATAATCCCGTTGATGATTGATTCTGTGAAAAAACTATCTTTGTGAAATCTCTTGCTTGGTTGTGAGAATAATAGCTCATCCAAAGCTCCAAAAGATAGCTTTCTTTTGATGCATTCAATGATCTAATTAAGTGACTGTGTCTCTTCTGCTACCCGAAGCTGTGTTTGAGCCGATAAATAATTTTTCAACCCTAAAAACCATTTTGCAGAAAAAATCAGTACTACCATCAACTCAATCACAAGTAGAAACTATTGAAGCATTGGAGTGGACCAACATTGCTTACCCAGAAGCTGTGCACAGGCCAATCTCCAAGGAATGATTCGGGGGTGGTGGCGATCCAATGACGCCCATAATCGAGCTCGATTGAGATGAGGTTGCAGCATAGGTTGAGGATCGATCAGATTCAAAGCAGAGGAGGATGTCGTAGTGATGAAGCTGGGTACCAGGTTGAATCTACCAGCTGTGCTCAAGAACAGTTGTAGATCCGAGCTTGCACAGCTACCACAGCCTTGATTTGGACCTCAACCTTGATCGGGATCAAAAAATTGTTTAGAATTTTAGGGACAAGGAGGATGGCGATGGGGGAAGGGATAAGCTACGGATGAAGGTGAGTGAGCCTTGAGTAAAGACGAGGGCATTTTAATAATTTTATTTTTTAAATTAAAGTAAAATATATAATGTTAGTTTGATCAAGTTTTTGGTGTTTGAAAGATAGGCCAATTAGAACAGTATGATCCTGATCCTGATTCGAAATCAAACAGTGCCTTATTGTCCTTCTTTCAAAAATCTATAAAAATTCTCATTGTGCCTAAATAAAAAATATTTTATCTTAAGCCATTGCAAAGCCTCTATTAATAATTAAGGAGCTCTTGCAACTGAAGCAATGCCCTCATTTGCCTAACCCAATGGTCATAGTTGTACCTAGTGAGTTTTTAAATAGGATAGTCATTGACTGCCCTCTTCTTTTTTGTTGATATCAACTCGTTGCAGACTTATGACATCGATTACTAAAAGCTCTAATACTATTTTATTGGAGAAAGAAATAAAAAATAAATTATTTGAAAATACACAATTTCATTCACTTCATTTTCTTATTAAAATACTTAACACTGTTAAGACCTCATATAGAACTATAGTGTAACATTTTCTATACTCAACATACATGCATCGGAAAGTACATAAGGTGTATCCCTTCCTAGATACATTTAAGGGATAATTACCTATAAGTCCCTGTAATTAGTCTTAATTACTCATAACCCTCGTAATTTCCGGAATTACCCACACCCCTTATTTTCGAAAATATTTACCCACACCCTCTGATTGTTATTTAATCAATTTTTTCCCAAAAAATTCCGATTTTACCCCGTTATTTTTACAATTAAACCTTTAAAAACTTTTTTTTTTATATTTAAGGCCCCAAAATTTGGTTTTTTGCAAATAACACCCTGAAATTACTCCGATTTACAGACAAGTCCCCGAAATTCGACGGCGGCGAGCGGGCGGCGACGCCGGAGCCGGCGGCGGGAGCGAAAACGGAGGCCGGCGTGCTGGGGACGGAGGCCGAGGCTGGCGTGCCGGCACGAGGGCGCGGACGGCCTCGACACGCGGGACGGACTCTGGGGTCGGCGTGTCGGCAATGAACGCGGACAGCCTCGGCCTCGGCCTCCGTCCCCAGCACGCGGGGGCCTCCGTCCCCGACCTCCGTCCCCGGCCTCCATCCTCGTCCAAGGCCTCGGCCTTGGTCCGCGGCCGCGTGCCGGGGACAGAGGCAGAGGACGGAGGTCGGGGACGGAGGCCTCGCCGGCACGCGACCTCCGTCCCCGGCATGCGGGGTCCTCCGTCCCTGGCATGCGAGCGCAGATGGAGGCCGAGGCCTTGGACGGGGACGAAGGCCGGGGAAGGAGGCCCCCGCGTGCCGGGGACGAAGGCCGAGGCCAAGGCCGTTCGCGCCCGCTGCCGACGCGCCGACCTCAGAGTCCGTCCCGCGTGTCGAGGCCGTTCGTGCCCTTGTGCCGGCGCGCCCCTCCGCCTCCTCTCTCGCCGCTGGCTCCGACGTTGCCGCCCGCTCTCCGCCACCTGGCCGCCGTCGAATTTCGGGGACTTTTCTATAAATCGGAATAATTTTGGAATGTTATTTGCAAAAATCTGAATTTCTCGGACTTGTCTGTAAATCAGAGTAATTTCGGGGTGTTATTTGCAAAAAACCGAATTTCGGGGCCTTAAATATAAAAAATAAGTTTTTAAGGGTTTAATTGTAAAAATAACGGGGTAAAATCGGAATTTTTTGGAAAAAATTTGATTAAATAACAAACAGGGGGTGTGAGTAAATATTTTCGAAAATGAGGGGGTGTGGGTAATTCCGGAAATTACGGGAGTTGTGGATAATTGAAATTAATTACAGGGGCTTATAGGTAATTATCTCTACATTTAATTTAACCTAAAAATACAAAATAAATCACACCACTTTTTTAATATTATATCACTTAAATTTTCATATAACTTATTTTGGTTTAATTTTAACATTCCTATCTTTGTGTTCTACTCTTGTTTCATGTGTTGCTTTGCATCAAACTTAAATCATTTTTTTTTTTGGATAACTTTGTAATGATGAACTTTTCCAGAAATATGCGAACAGATAGACAATTTTTGAAAATAACAAGCACTCTGAAAAAAGTGCAAGAGGACGTCATAGCTAAAATTCTGATTTTATTTCATTTTTTTTTTATAAGAGGTGTCAACTGGTTATGTGCATTGCACATTATAAGCTCCGGATCAACAAGGAGGAGATGCAGGTTCTTGCGTTCCTTCTGTTTGTCATGTCCTTAGACAAGCTGAACTCCAGAATTTATCTTTTTGTGTTGTCGTGTCTTCTTCCATTAAGTTATCGTTTGGTGTCTGCTTGTTTGCAACTAGGCGTCATTAACTACTTGTCGTCTTCTTCTTCTTCTTAATCCAATCTAGCCTCCGAAGAGGGAGTCTCTATTCTTCGTCTTCTTCTTCTTAATCCAATCCAGTTGTAGATGTAAGAAATTCAAGGAACATGCCATTGATAATCCAGAAACATTCATGTCAGATCTTTGAGAAAAATGAAGAACACGAAAGTGTACCTGATTCCATTGGGTAGATTAAAGAAACCTGAAACCCGAGTAAGTCCACTGCGCTCCGGCTGCGAAGAAGGTGAAGTCACCGGAGGCGGTGCTTAGGGAGAAGATGGCGGCGCTGGAGGAGTTAGGTTTTGGGAGGAGGTCTTCTGACTGTTTGGAATTTGATGACTGATGGATGTCCAGGGTTTCTCAATCCCTTTTCCTTTATATACTAAATTCCACAGTCAGGGACCACACCCATAAATCTTAATGCGTTAACCATACCCATAAATCTTAATGGGTTAATTGTTAATTAGTCCATCAATAATTAACAATTAAACCCCAGGAATTCTATACATTTACAATTTAGCCACCACACTTGTATTTTAGATGATAAAGACCCTAAATTAAATAGATCACCTCAATTGGGTCCTTATACCATATAATAGAAATATATACACAATAATTTCATGCAATACATGTACGTCTACATGTCCTTATGCATAAATGTACATGATTTATAGTCCAAATTCTAACAATCTCCCACTTGGACTATATATAACCATGTACATATAACTTCTATTGCATATACATCTCTACATCTTTAATGTGTACACAACTAGAAAAGTCATCTAAACCGATTCCGTCCATTAGTTTCACTAACACAAGGACTAAAGAGGCAGTCGTTGCTATTGTTTGCAACTAAACCCACATTAATCTCATGCATCAATTTAACTAAATGACATAAATCAAGTGTGGATGTGTAGCATGGAAATTACATGTAATGTGATCTGCACATGCCTATTTCCAACTGGTCCAACTTTAACCAAATGACATCAAAATTCAGAGTAAACAATGAAAACTGAAAATAACTGAATAATTTATTAATGTCATGACATTAAGTACAGTACCAAGCATAAATAAAAACACAAACTCCCACTAAATCAAATGGTATCAAATGCAACAACACCCATATTTGTAACATGATCATGAAAGGCCTTGGGTGCTAATGCCTTAGTGAGCGGATCTGCAATCATAGAGTTTGTTCCCACATGCTCAATACTAATGAACCCACTCTGAATTCTTTCCTTCACAACAAGGAACTTAATATCTATATGCTTAGATTTTGAAGAGCTCCTGTTGTTATTTGAGTACAAGACTGTTGCTCTACTGTCACAGTGCAACTTAAGTGGCCTTTCAATACCATTAACTATTTGCAGTCCTGAAACAAAGTTTCGCAGCCACATAGCTTGATTAGATGCCTCATGACAAGCTACAAATTCAGCCTCCATAGTGGAAGATGCAACGAGTGTTTGTTTGACACTCTTCCATGAAACTGCACCTCCAGCTAGCAGAAAAAGATAGCCAGATGTCGATTTACGACTGTCTTGGCATCCAGCAAAATCGAAATCAGAAAACCCAATAATGTCAAGTCTATCCGACTTCCTATATGTGAGCATTAAATCCTTTGTGCTTTGTAAGTATCTGAAGACTCTTTTGGCTGCTACCCAATGTTCTCTTCCTGGATTAGCTTGATATCTACCAAGCATTCCAACAATATATGCGAGGCCCGGACGAGTGCAAACCTGCGCATACATAAAGCTCCCTACCACTGATGCGTAAGGAATATTTTCCATAAACTTGGAATCAATATCAGTTTTGGGACACTGGTTCAAACTAAATTTATCTCCTTTAGATACGGGGGTATCATGTGGCTTGCAATTTTGCATGCTAAATCGTTTTAATAGACTTTCGATGTAACCCTTCTGTGATAATCCTAAAACTCCTCGTGAACGATCACGATGAATTTGGATCCCTAATACGAAGGATACTTCACCAAGATCTTTCATTTTAAATTGTTCCGAAAGAAATTTCTTGGTTTCTCGAAGCAGTTCTACATCACTACTAGCAAGCAAAATATCATCCACATATAAGATTAAGAAAACAAATCTACTCCCACTGAACTTATGGTATACACAATATTCAACAGGGTTCACTTTAAACCCAAATGAGAGAACAACCTGATGAAACTTTTGATACCATGGACGGGAAGCTTGCTTAAGCCCATAGATGGATTTCTTAAGTTTACAAACCAATTGGCTAGATTCGTTGGAATCCAACCCCTCCGGTTGTAACATATAAATTGTTTCCTCAATGTCTCCATTAAGAAAAGCGGTCGTTACATCCATCTGATGTAACTCAAGATCAAAATGCGTTACAAGTGCCATGATTATCCTAAAAGAGTCTTTCGAAGAAACTGGAGAGAAAGTCTCTTTATAGTCAATGCCTTCCTTTTGGGTGAATTCTTTGGCGACAAGACGAGCTTTATATCTTTCTACATTACCTTGTGAATCCCTTTTGGTTTTAAAAATCCATTTACAACCAATAGGTTTCACACCTTCAGGCAATGAAACAAGATCCCAAACGTCATTATCTTTCATGGATTGCATTTCCTCACCCATGGCATTAATCCACTTTTGAGAGTTGGAACCATTGACTGCTTCATGGAAGGTGAGTGGATCCTCTCCCTCTAAGCCAATGTTATTTTCATGTTCCTGAAGAAAAACAACATAATCATCTGAAATTGCTTTTCTCCTTTCTCTAGTGGATCTTCTTAAAGGCACAAGCTCTTCTTGAATTTGCGTATGTTGAGTTTGATCCACATTTTCCTCATGTATAATGGATTGAGGAATAACTGGATGATCTTGATGAGTTGGAAGTTCAGCATTGTCTTGGATTTGTACCAGATGTTGTTGAATCTTGTTAGGAATGAAAGCTTGATCATGATCAACAACTACTGTAGGAAAAGGAATATTTTCCAACTCCTCCTCAAACACAAAACCTTTAACATTATCTTCCCCCCCCAAACTCAACATCCTCAAAGAACCGAGCATTTCCCGTCTCAAAAAATGTTCTTTTAGGATCGTAGAATTTAAATCCCCGTGATCTTTCAGCATATCCTACAAAATAACTACTAACAGTTCTTGCATCCAGTTTCTTTTCATTTGGCTTATAAGGCCTTGCTTCAGCTGGACATCCCCAAACTCGTAAGTGCTTTAAGACAGGTTTCTTACCCGTCCATAACTCATAAGGGGTTTTGTTAGCAGCTTTGTAGGAACTCTATTGAGAATATACATTGCGGTCTTTAATGCATCTCCCCATAGTGAGTGAGGTAAAGTTGTACGACAAATCATACTTCGTACCATATCCTTAAGGGTTCTATTTCGTCTCTCAGCTACACCATTCATGTTCGAAGAACCCGGCATGGTGTATTGAGGAACGATCCCACACTCACTAAGAAATCTAGCAAATGGACCTGGACGTTGTTCACCTGATCCGTCGTACCTTCCGTAGTATTCACCACCACGATCAGATCTTATAGCCTTAATTGCTATACCATGTTGGTTTTCAACTTCGGCTTTGAACAACTTAAAAACATCCAATGCTTGTGATTTCTCATGAATTAAATATAGGTAGCCATATCGAGAGTAATCATCTATGAATGTGATAAAATATTGTTGACCATTCTAAGAAGCTGTAGGGAACGATCCACAAATATCTGTATGTATCAAGTCTAAGACTTCCTTAGCTCTCTCAGCTCCTACTTTGCTCTTATTTTTAGTTTTTCCCTTTATACACTCAACACAAATATTATGATATGAATCATCAAGTTTTTCAAGAATTCCTTCTGACACAAGTCTGTCAATTCTCCTTTTAGAGATATGACCCAAACGCTTATGGCATAATTTAAAGGAATTTTCATTTGAAAATTTGCGTTTAGTGCCTTTTGTTTCAGTATTATGGGACTCATTGTATGAACTTTCTATATGAAGCAAATAAAGGTTGTCATTATCAGTTAAATGACTGGTTCCATACAACACAGAATTAATAGATATCGCATTTTCTATTACCAAATGAACAAGCAAATCCTTCTTTGTCCAAAATAGAAATTGATATCAAATTCCGTCTAAAAGACGGTACAATAAATGTGTTATTTAATTCTAAATAAAAACTAGTACGTAATAACAACCGAAAAGTCCCAATGCCCACAACTTCAACCCCTTTTCCAGCCCCCATATAGATGTATTTCTCGTCATCATTTGGCTGTCGGGAGTTCAGGCAACCCTGCATAGATATACTTATGTGAGTTGTGGTAGCCGAATCCAACCACCAAGTATATCTAGGTACTAAAACTAAATTAACTTCTGAATTAACAAGAGCAAAAGATGTACCTTTCTTCACTCGCCAAGCGTGAAATTTGGCACAATCTTTCTTAAAATGGGAAGAGTCCTTGTAAAAGAAGCATTTCTTTTCCTTATGTCTTTCGGACGTATTTTTCTGCTTCTTTTGCTTTTCCTTCACCGCAACATCTTTAGTTTTTCTCTTCTTGCCTTTTCCGTAAGAAGATGATGCCAAATGAGCACTCTCGGTTTTATTGTGTTTCATCCTGTCTTCCTCTTGCACTAAATGAGAAATGAGCTCATTCATTGTCCATTTCTCCTTCTGACAATTATAGCTCACTTCAAATTGACTAAATTACGGAGGAAGAGAAATCAACACTAAATGAATGAGCAAGTCTTCCGAAAGCTCTAATTTTAGTGTTTTTAATTTCCCTGCAAGATTAAACAATTCGAGAATATACTCCCTTATGTTCCCGTTACCCTTATACCTCATGGAAACAAGTTTTCTTAAGGCTGCACTTGTTTCCGCCTTATCGGTTTTCATATAGCGCTTTTCTTGGGTTTCAAGAAACCTTTTAGCATCAGTCTCCTCAGACATAGTGTCCAAAAACGTCTTTGGGATAGCATTTTTCATTATTATAAGACTCAAGCGGTTAGAGCGTTCCTACCTCTCAAAAGCTCTCCTATCATTAGCAAAGCTTTCATCTGTAAGAGGTGCAGGACGTGGCTCCCTCAATGCTAGGTCAAGTTCCATACATCCCAAGACTATGGATACCTTATTTTTCCAAGTCTAAAAATTACTCCCATTGAGCACTGGAATGCCATTGATATTGGCAGTGACAGCAGAAGCATTCACAAAGTCAACTGAAAGAGAGCAAAAATTCAAAACACAATCAGCTCACAAAAAGAAATTAAATCTCATCTCAAGATACCTAGCACAACATTGAAATTAAGTCTTTGAATAAAATTCAATTTGCAAGTGGTACTCTTGGTGTGGCAATCAAATATTGACAATAAAGTCTTGTCAAATAATAAGCCTTTCTTTGGACCGACTTATTACCCACATGGATAAAACCAAATAATTGTCACATATTTATTACCATAAATATACTTTAATTTCGGCCAAATAATAACCTTCCTTTGGGCCGGTTATTACCCGTATGAAACTTCAAGCATGTAATGCCTTCCTAATATTTTTAGTTTAACTCAATCTACACAATAGAGATTACTTTGGCAACGTATTGCTTGAACCAAATTAAATTAAAAATATTAGTAACTGAATCCATCATTTGAATTAAACCAAAACCATAATTAATTAAAACTAAACTTAAACCAAAACCAACTTTAAATTAAACCAAAACCAAAACTAATCATCTTCACCATCCTCAAACCCTAATCCGCTGTTGCCGCCGCCGCCGCCGCTAGGCCATTACGCCGTTCGGCCACCCCGCTGCCACGCCGCCGTCTCCGCTGGCCCACGGCTGCCGCCTGGCCACCGCCTCCGCTGCCGGTCGCCGGAGCACAGCGGACGATCGGGGGAGAAGATGGAGATTTTTTTTTTTAAGTCTAACACTAATTTTCTATTCTCAAAAACCCAACATGAAAACTGGCTCTGATACCAATTGTAAGAAATTCAAGGAACATGTCATTGATAATCCAGAAACATTCATGTCAGATCTTTGAGAAAAATGAAGAACACGGAAGCGTACCTGATTCCATTGGGTAGATTAATGAAGCCTGAAACCCGATCAAGTCCACTGCGCTCCGGCTGTGAAGAAGGCGAAGTCACCGGATGCGGTGCTTAGGAACAAGATGGCGGCGCTGGAGGAGTTAGGTTTTGGGAGGAGGTCTTCTGACTGTTTGGAATTTGACGACTGATGGATGTCCAGGGTTTCTCAATCCCTTTTCCTTTATATACTAAATTTCACAGTCAGGGACCACACCCATAAATCTTAATGGGTTAACCATACCCATAAATCTTAATGGGTTAATTGTTAATTAGTCCATCAATAATTAACAATTAAACCCCAGGAATTCTACACATTTACAATTTAGCCACCACACTTGTATTTTAGATGATAAAGACCCTAAATTAAATAGATCACCTCAATTGGGTCCTTATACCATATAATAGAAATATATACACAATAATTTCATGCAATACATGTACGTCTACATGTTCTTATGCATAAATGTACATGATTTATAGTCCAAATTCTAACAGTAGAATCTCCGCAGATTCTTACCGCACGCACACAATATGTTTCTTTGTAGCATAGAAAGAGACCAGATCCGATGAAGAATACAATCCAGTTTTGGAACCTGAGCACAGGATTATCTAGCTTTCAGTATACACTACACATTTTCTTCAGCAATAGGATTTTTCTTTCTCAGTTTGTGCAACCTTTATTTTTTCAGTTGTCCTCTTCACATTTGTTGCTATGAAAACGATGCTGTTGAAAATTGTAATATTACTTTTGTGCTCGTTCAGGATAACCTATTTTTGACGACTATGATGACTCCAAATGGAGAACCCATTTCTCATAAATCAAGTTTAAAATGGTTTCCATGTATCCTTGTAATCAGGAGGACGATATCCATGGCAGAACTCAGAGTTTGATCTCTGAAAATGAGGCCGGCGGTGAACAAAGAAGAAGAGAAGCAGGCCAAATAATATATATGAGGTTATCTTAAAATTGAAAAATATATATGAGCGGAGTAAAAGTCAAGTCCAATTTGTTCATGGGATCAAAAATAGCCATGGTCCACGTCAATCGATCAATATTCAAGTCTTTTAGGGCTTATTTGTTTCGATTCCCGGAACCGGGAATCGGAGGAATGGAGGGAATTAAGAGCCCAATTCCCTCCATTCCGGTGTTTGTTTCGATTCCCAGGACCCGGAATCGGGGGAATCGGTTATTCCCCAATTCCCCCGATTCCCCGTTTTAATTCTCTCTCAAAATCGAGCGAAAACGCGGATTCCGGATTTCAATTCCCTAATTACTGTAGCACGTCGGGGACGAAAACCTAATTCCGGGTTAAATTCGCACGAATCCCCCCCCCCCCATCGTCTGCGTCTTCTCTCCTCCGACCAGCATCTTCTCCGTCATCCGGCTGTCCATTGGCTTTAGCAGTCGTCGAGTGGCTTCAGCGGCCGTCCAGCGGCTTCAGCCGCCGTCCAGCAGCCGTCCTGCAGCTTATTCTCCGTCCAGTGGCCGTCCAGCGGCTTCAGCGGCCATCCAGCGGCTTCTTCTCCGTCCAGCGGCCATTCAGCGGCTTCAGCGGCCATCCAGCGGCTGCTTCTCGGACCAGCGGCATCTTCTCCGTCCAGTGGCTTCAGCGGCCGTCCAGCGGCTTCTTCTCCGTCCAGCGGCCGTCTAGCGGCTTCTTCTTGAGTGGCTTCAAGAGTTTATGGATGATATAAGTATGTAGTTATATATTTTGTAATAACCTGTTAAGTTAAACTATGTATTTAATCATCTTTTGAGTAGACTTGTCTATTAACCTGCTAAGATATCTTTTTTAATATATTAAGTTGTTTCTGTAGTAGATATAAATCATCGTAATATTTATTATGATATTTGAACATATAGTGAAACCGATGTTCCCTCATTTTTGGGTCTTTTTCTAAAATCTTATTAATTTTAAAAATTATTTTAATAATTTTAAAATTAAAATTATTTTATTACTCAAATTAATTAAATATTACTTATTTTCAAAAAAATAAGTATATATTTTCTATATTTATTAAAAATTATTTTAGAAGATAAAAATGAAAGTATATTAAATAAATCTGTAATTGATTATAATAAGATATTTACATAATCTTTTTTTTATTCTTAAAATTATTTATTATTTTTAATTATTTTAATATATTTTTCAATTCCTTACGGTAAAAATTCATCCAAATACAAGAATTCAATAACTTATGGAATTGATCAATTCCATTTGTCAACCAAATAACGGAAAGGAATTGACCAATTGTCAATTCCCTACAGCAAATACTCGTCCAAACACTGTAATTATCTAATTCCCTCAATTCCTTCAATTTCCTGGAATCACTCAATTCCTACGATTTCACGATTCCTAAACCTGGAATCCAAACAAACGAGCCGAGAGATAAAATTGTTTTTTCCCGTTAATGGTCATATGGTAGCCAACACTGAAAATCACGGTTCTTTTGTAGCTCGCTAAAAATAATTTGTGTTTTATGCAAAGTATTCTCTCCATCTTTTTTGTTCTTCTTCTTCACAGAGATGATGTATCCCGTTTGTTCTTCTTCTTTTGTGAATGGAAAATAAAGCCCTTGCCGTTCGTCGCAGTGATGATGTGAGATGAGATGATAAGAACTCGGGCTTGCTTTCCGAGCAGTGTTTACTGTGAGAGGCATTTCAATATGTTATCCATTTCCACTCTGTGAAATGGTTGAGTGGGCTCGCTCAAAAACTATAACTCGCACGCTCGAAGGCCAGCTTTTTACACATCAAGAAGGCTTGTGACATCACCCATTTCTACAGCCCATCAGAACAACAGTTTCAACTTTGAGTTACAACTCTATCCCCAACATATTATACTCCTGATACCCTTTTCCTTCTTGTTTTTTTAATGAAAAAAAGAAGTTTCCAGCAATAAAAATATCTCCCATTCTTACATGGTGGGTAGAAAGGCTTTCGGATTGGAAGCAAAAGCCCGGAGGATAAGTAACTTTTACCTAAATTTTCCTTTTGGAATCTGTGAGTGTTAATGCTGATGAGACCATCAACTTCCCCCTCCTTTTTTTTCCTCAATTTTTACTCGTTTGATGACAGATATGCCGTGCAAGTCAAATTACACTGAGAGTAGGAAGGTATCGTATAGTTCTATTTAGATATTCTTTAACTTAATTTAGAATATAATATAAAAATAAAAAAAACTTGATCTATATATAATTGATACTGATGGTAATTAAGTATTTGTTTAAATGTCAATCGCAATGTGAATGCAAAATCATCATGCAGATTCCCGCTCTAGTAAATTTCCTCCAATACATTGACCGGAAATACATTATTGGCATGGCTTTCATTCCCAGTAGACATTTTGAGGCCATTTTTTTTTTTTCGAGTTTATTGTATAAAATATAAAATATATAATATAAGGTTGTTTATACTTTATACAATAAACTAAAAAATATATATATATAAATAACCAAATATATTTATCGGAATTATAAAAACACCTACTGATTTTAATTGTTGCAAAATAATACACAACGTTTTCCGGAAACTTGGCAAAAAATTAAAATGAGTAATTATTTATTAATAATTATGGAATAAATGATTTTCTATAAATTTATAATAAAATAGGTGATAGATTACTAAAAATTTTAAAAATTAATGGATGCGATTATTTTACGATAAAGACTATGCAATTTGGTGTTGCCTATTTGTCCGGGGATCAGCAAATCCGAGCCTCCGTTGTTGGCCACGGAATGTTAAGCTAGTGGCTCACATTCGTTGTGGAATCAAATAGAGCCGTCAATCAATGTTTGTCAATTGTTAATCAAATGAAAGCAAGTTGACACCATCCTTGTTTTCCCTTTCCCTTTTTGGCATCCGGACGCGTATGTATGCCAAACACCACTTTTAATTAGGAAATTTCCAAAGCTATTAGAAACATAAGAAAAAAAGTATTTCATATAACAATATTTTTTATTGTCCTTCGAGATGATCTTCTTCTTAGCTCATTCCTTGTCCCGTCCTCCCACATGCTAAAGCTTGCCTTGCAGGTATTGCTATTCGCCGGCCCAAGTTATTTTTTAGGGTTTTTCTTGCATATTATCCCCTTCAAAAGTCATATTTTTTTTATCTTGACCCTTTTATAACCATGCTATTTCGGAACATATTTTTGTTAAGAATTTGAACACAACCAGAGTTAGAATTCAAAGTCTCCGCATTGACAAAGTTGAACGACACAAATCTAAACTTTACAGGCAAGTCTGGCTTGGCCGGTTTGATAAAAAACAAAGTAACTCTTGAATATTTTAATACATAAAAAGACCAACAAACAACGATGATAATATATAATTTTATGACAGTGATAGACTTAGTTGCGTGGATGTGCCAATTAAATCAACATCAAATGAGATAAGCAGAGTGATTGAGACCTAATCAACTGCATGTGATGTGAGGGACAGGCATTAGAGAGATTCTTCTTTGCTGCTGGTTGGCCAGCCTCACCATTATTCTCTACCCCTTACTTTAAAGCTTAAATCTTTCAGAAATCTGCCTTTGGCCTTTTTCGCATGTGTTGTGTGCACTGAAGCCTCCTTTTTTCTTCTTCTTTTGTTTTCCCTTAATCTATCAGACTATCAAGCACAATGAAAAAGGGATTTTTGAGTTGTATGACTCCCAAGCATGTATAACAAGCTTGACAACAAAAGGCCAGTATGACACTGTATAAAGATACCAACAGGTGAACCTTTTGATGAGCGTATTTGAATGATCCAAAGAACAGATATTTACCTGTCTTAGTTTCTCAGATGCCTCCCTGCTCCATTGAGTTCTTTGTTATCTCCAGTAGATAAAGCAGCTTCTATATAAAACTGGTATAGTTGCAAAGGGGCTCGTACAAGCTCATACTGAGTTCTGAAAGTTTACAAGGAAAAGTTGTCTAGATATATCTCAGAGGACATCCCCATAATTTCTCAGAAGACAAATATGACTTCATCAAACAAGGACTACGGTCTATACAGGAATCATCCTTCTCCGAATTCCCTAGATCAAGATTCAAAGCGAAATAATATTGCTGCAAGACGCAAATACCTGGACTTCCTTCACCAAACACCCAAAACATCAAATTTGATGGAAGTCACCCATTTAACTCCTAAAAACAGACAGAGAACAACTGACTCTAAACGAGTCTACATTAGTAGAACTTGCAGTCCGATATTCTAGTGTACTGATTGAAATATGGGAAATTTGGACTACAATCCCTATCATGGGTATTGCAGCCATCAGGTGGAAGTGGTAAAATACCAACAAGCAACAAGCTTATTTTATTAAATAGTTAATATGGAATAATTTTAAGGACCAAAATCAGCTACAGCTAAAAATGGGTCAAAACTATTAGAACACTAAGATCCAAATGCCATCCATTCTGATGATACGCTGAACCATTTTACCGAGTTGGTCAATTGAAGCTGTTTATACAAGCTGAATCGTCAATCAAAGTCGATTGAAGACTGGGTCTGAATCTGTTCCCTGAACTCATTGGAATTTGGTAGGTATGTAGTGAACCACAGCGAGGTAATACATCGAACTCGAGAAAGTCAATGTACAGGGGCTAAGTTCTATTTTAACTACAAGGTATTATATATTTTTTACCTGCGATTCAATCTCGAGAATTGATGACACGAAATTCAATAAACATCTCAATTGAGATCAATCCGTAAGATTCATTGAGCTCATTATAAATATAAAAACACATAATGCAAGTAGAACTAATACTCAATTCTTTTCTTTTTTTTTAATTGATTGTAACTGATTTGGGTGTCAGAGCAACAGCCGTTCGACATGACAAACATACCTAATATATCAAGATCTCAAATAATTTTTGGAATCAAAGCCGACAATGAATCAAACTCTATCAACAATTTGTGCTTTAATTGAAATATGCTCCTCTTTTCCATCATTGATCTAGAAGATTTTTAGTGATCCTTGGATCATATCTCCGTAGACTATAAGAGTATCATTTTGCAAAAATCAAATCCGAGGCCAGATGGCATCAATCCTTGTAAAATCTCGTAACTCATCGAGGGAATCCAATAAGCAAAACCGCCAAGCTAATTTAGTAGTTCGACAACCACCACTATCTCAACTTTGAGGAATTTTGTTGTTTTTCATCCCTAAGGTACCGACCGATCCCTACTACATAGTGGGTCAATAGGAGCTTCAAATATTAGCAACTACAGTTCAACAATGACTCAGCCGTTGAAAACCCAAGTGCAAATGATGTAAAATTTTCAAACTCAACAAATACAAAGTAAAAAAAATAAGATGATACAGAACATCTAAGCTCAATACGTGCAATAACAAGCATAGGCTCAGCAAGCTCCCTCGTCGAACCAATTATACAAGTTGCAATAGTACGAGACAAATCAAGTGAATCTTGATGAGCATTATCATTCGAGCCACTACACCCAAGCTACTAGATACCATCATGGTCAATTCATTTATTTTTCACTTCGATATCAAGCATTAAGGGAGTCTGAGGAGCCCGACCCCATATATATACAAGTCAAGATAGAATCGGAGCAAAGGTAGGAAACTACAGAGACACGGGCCACCAACAGCTTGGGCAAGGTCAAGGGCAATCATTGCATCGAATCATTCCAAATATAACACACCTTTAACTTCAGAACTAGTATATTCTACATTCCAACCAAAGTTTAGGCAACTTTTATATGAGGCGGTTCAAAGGACTCAGTGGATAACATCGGGATCTTCCAAAATGACATGATATTTGAAGGAAATTGGAACTTAACTATGTGTAAAAAATAACCGATGTCGCTATAAGGCCTAGCTCGAGCTTAAGTACTTCATAACATATTTTGACGATTTAACAGATAAGTTTGCTGAGTAATTCATTTTTTTGGTATCTCAATGGAATGATCTTTCTTCACTCTTGACAATAAAACAAATGAAAGGGAAATTTCTCAGAAAATACCTAACTCAATTTAACAAGCTTAGATTGAAAATTACCGAGGTAGATGACTTTATCGTCTTTGCAATGGCCATAAATAGAATTTTGCAAGCTAAGGTGATATACGAGATGACGCATTAACCTCCCAAGAGCTTAATAGAATTTATTCAATATACAAGAGAGTATATTAATGTTGAGGAGGTGATGTTGGCTAAAAGGGAATCCAAAAGGAATAGCAAACTAAAAAAAGAACCTAAGAGAGTAAGTGTCCCGAACTAAAAAAACAACACATTGAGCATAGAGAATGCCAAGGTGATTTTCATGCATCACACTCTAAATAATTCTAGGGCCAAAATACTGATTCAAATTGAGCACAGAGATTATTTGAGGTAACCACTGCGTCTTCACTTCAATTAGTAAAAGTTGGATAAGATCAAGTACTTCAAGTTTCATAAAGACCACAATTAAAATACCAAAGAATATATACATTTTAAGGACAAGATAAAGAAGTATATCAAATACAAGAATATATCTCAATTAGTTCATTAGGCATAGAGCCTGAGCTGAAGAACCTTGGTGATAGGAGCAAAATAAGCTGAAATCACCTCGAAGAAACCTCACTTCTGAACTCAACAACCCTCCAAGTGTAGCTTGGTGAATATTATGTTTATCCAAGCCTACACCCAAATAGAGACCAACCAGAAGCCAAAGTCATATGTTGAAACATTTGTCGATTCACAAATAACTCGATCACTTGCTCAATGTCATCATCCTGCTATTAAAAGTGGAAGAGAGTTCAAAAGATATCACGGTAAAGTCTAAGTTCGTTGTGGTTCAGACTCGTTCAACCATATGTCGGAACACCGTTTAGACTACAATATCGTCTTGAGTCATTTAGCTTACAATATCATCTTGAGTCATTCAGCTTTCAACCAATTTTAAATGATAATCTAACTTTTCATTTGTTTATGAAATTTTTTACTAAATATAATATAGGCGAAATGTGAGGGAACCAAATATTAGTTAGAAGATGTGAGGTAATTTATTAGGAGGACAATCTGAGTTGAAAAGGGAAAAGCCCAATAATTAAAAAGACTAATGATCAAACCACAAAATTAAAGCATGCACATGTCAAACCAATGAAGTAACTTATCAACTTCATCCTAGATAACAGCTCAGAAAAAATTTAACGATTGGTGCAAATCTCTTTCACTCTCTAAAAACCAAATTGGGAGAATTTTTAAGGAAAAGTTAAGATATTTTCACTTGAGTTCTATAAGACTTACTCTATATAAATCCTTCAATAGCACAATAGGAATTGACAATAGCTCAGGATCATAAAATAGTCAAATAGAAGAAGAAATATTTTGCCTCAGAACAGCAAAACTCATTGCTAAAGAGGAAAAAAAACTCTCCAATACAGGCTTCACTAGAGAAGTTTAGTTACCAGATTGACTCATCAATATTGTGATGGTAAAAAAATTTAATAAAAAATAGAAGATGTACGTGGATTTCACAGACCTAAATAAGGTCTTCCCAAAGGATAACTATTCACTCTCCAAAATAGATCAATTAGTGGACCTTAGTACGGAACACCAAGTTCTCAGCCCTCTAGACACATTCTCGAACTACCACTAGTTCAAAATACATTCAAAGGATGAAAAAAAGACCTCATTCATTACCAACTAGGGTATATTTTGTTATGTAGTATTTTCTTTTCGACCAAAGGATGGTGAACCGGGTCTTCAAGTCCTAATTCAGTGGAAACATAGTGCATGTATTGATGATATGTTGGTGAAGAGTTATTAGACTGCAAAATACCTTGCTAACGAAGAGGAGATATTTGAAATATTATGAAGGTTCACAATAAAGTCAAACTTGAAGAAGTACGCATTTGGAATTGGCTCAGGCAAATATCTCGATTATCTATTCTAAAAACAAGGAATTAAAGCAACCATGGAGAAAATTAAAACACTCATGCATATGAACCCTCCAAGCTTAATCAAAAAGATGTAAAGACTCAAAGGTTGTTTAGCCAAACTGAACTACTTTTTGTTCAAGTCAAGTGAAAAGTGTCTATCTTTTTTAGAGCATTAAAGCAAAAGTATAAGTTTGAATGTGCTAAAGAACGCCACCAGACTTTTGAAGCCCTAAACTTGTATCTCTCCAAACCTCCTCTACTAGTTAAATTTGAATAAATGAAGTACTTTATATTTATGTAGCAACTTTAAATTAAGCTGCCAGTTCAATATTGGTAAGTAACTAAGGTGAGAAACAATATTCGATGTACTATATGAATTATATGCTCATCGAAATAATGGTTTGATACCCACTTTCAAAGAAACTGGTATATGTAATTGTGTTGGTCATATTGAGGCTTTGACTATACTACTAAGCACACCCTATCACTTTATTAATGGATCTTTCACTCGTAAAAACATTATAAAAGTTAGAAATCTCAAGGAGATTGTTTAAATAGTCAATCGAATTAAGTTAGTTCGATATGACCTTCGAGGCTTAGAAAATAATCAAGGTTCAAGACTTAGTGGAGTTCATGGTAAACGTTAATTTATACCTTGCAAAATTTGATATCGAACCGTGGGAAGTTTGAGTAGATAATCCATCCTATAAGTCAAGGAGCAAAGTCAATGTTGTGTTGCTAAGCTTGGATAGAAGAATAGTGAATACTCAATAAAACTTAAGTTCACCGTATCGAATAATGTGGTAAAATATGAAGCATTCCTCGGCTTGTGAGTGACACTGATGGCATGGGCCAAAAAATTGAACGTATTCAATGAATTTCAGCTTGTATTTCTATGGCTAATAGGAGAACATGAAGCAAAAACCCAACGATAGCCCAATACTTGATTGAGGCACAAAAACTAATGAGAAGAATAAATAGAATGAAAGTGTGTTGGGTCCCAAGGGAGAGCAACACAGAAGCATATGCTTTAGCATGCCTAGCTTTATCTTCACTAAACTCATTGTCGTAGCAGATCTTCGTGGAGAATCTCAGACAAACAAGTTACATCAATGAGAGAAAACTTCCAAAAGACTTGAGAGTTTTAGAGAATCAAAAGGCTAGTGACAAGCTTCATCTTACTAAAAAGACTCTCTTTGTCGCTAACACAATCATTTTTCCATTTCCTGACGTATCTAAAATTGACTATGTACTTTGGAAAGTGAACAAAAGAATACATGAAAGTCATGGAGGATGACGAATCTTAGTTTAAAGCTCCTCAAGTAAGGATACTATTGGATAAACATGACAATTGAAGTGATCAAGTTTATTATTAAATGTGAACAATACTAAAGACATGTCCTAGTGTATCACATCCCAGTAATTTAACTTCAACAGACATAGGTTATCTAACTCTTTGACTAATAGGGCATGAATATCCAAGCCATTTTTGTTGACTTCAGAAAAAAAAAGTTCTTACTAGTAATAACTTATTATTTCACCAAGTGGATGTAGGACGTGTTGAGGAGTCGAAAGAGTGTCAACCATATCAATATAGTGGACCAGACACCAAACCATCCCAAAATCTTAAACTCATGGGATATGAGACTTTTTTACTGTATGTATTGGACTCTGTCTATCCAATATCTGATATGGGACTAATTCATCACACTTGATATTATAATAATCTCTTCCTTCATATGTGATTTGACTATATCAATTTTAATACTTTTAATTAAGAACTTTTTTTCTCGATCAGTTTCACTGTATGATCCATAATGACGGGTTTTTATATCATTTTTTTGATTTTTTTGAGACTAATATGCGACTCAATTCAGTTGCATCATCACGGTAATTTCGGTTTTAAGAGTTTGCGCAACTTCAAATCTGAAACTCTGATACCAATTGTTGGGATTCCCAGCGGAAGGTTTACGAATCACCTTGTTCTCAAACAACACAAGAAACGAGTAATACAAGACAAAATAAAATAATAAAATAAGACAGTGCAGGATCCACTATCAAAAAGACTTTACAAAAATTTATAATAAAGTTTGTATTTATTATTACTCAACTAAACTCTTTCACTAAGTCTCAGCAATGTCTCCACTTTCAGAGAGAATCTCTAAAAGAACACCACGAGAAATCATCACGAGAGACCACCGAAAGGCACTAGAAAGACCCACACACAATAACCAACACTCTCTCTCTTTTTCTTCTCTCTATTCTCTCTATTCCTCTCTCTCTATTTCTCTCTACTTTAACCTCAATATTATACCACTACTAAACCCTATGTATTATAGTATATTTATAGATTTTTATTGAGTCTAAGTTTTACTCTAATTACAACTTATAAAATTACAAATCAATCATAAGTCTAAATCTAACTTTAGATTCCTATCTTAACTCAAATTCTAATCCGAGTTCGAGACACCCAAAACTCAATAATCTCCATCTTGACTTGAACTCGAGCGTACCACCATCACGAAATTTCAGCCGTCATCTCTCATCTAGCCCTATCTCTGGCCTACTGGCTTATTCAGCTAATCACAAAATGCGAGCTCAAGCCAACCTTGAATTCGCTCTTCATGCCTACAATCTTATATTTTTGGAAGCTTTTCAAATAACCTGTGTCTACTACTATAGCAAAAGTAACTCGAGAAGAACGTTTATCTCCCATCAAATCACCCTGAGTATCATACTTCTTCTTCACTACTGTAGCCATCGGAACTCCACCTGCGATGGTGTTCTCTACTAATCTACAAACATTATCGCACTTCTCTTTTTTCATCAGAGTTCTAATACCGCGTGTCACTTTTATGACTTCATCTTTTACTGAATAATTACAGTATTTTGAGTCCAATACACTAAGTGAAATTAGATTCCTTCGCATCTTGGGGACATATCTCACCCTAGTAAAAGTACGAATCGCTCCATCAAACATCTAGATTTTGACTGTTCTCACATCAACGATTTCACAGGCTGAAATTATCGCTCAATCAAATAGTACCTTTCTTCTTATTTTTCTCATAAGAAGTAAACCAATCCTTCCTAAAATAAATATGGTAAGAACTACCGAAATCTAAAATCCACTTATCAGAAGTGCCGATTTCTGCGAATACTGTAGGAACGTCTCCATCTACACCATTCTCAGAAGTATCATCCGCTATTGTTATCGTCATATTGAAGGACTCTATCTTCTCACATTCAGAACAATACCGTCTAATGTTGTCATATTTCTTACATAAATAATATTGTACTTTCGTCTTCAATTTTGATTTGGATTGTTACTTGCCTTCTCCACGTTCTCTTAATTTTTCTCTATCATGAGCCGCCAATCCTTCACTAAATTTCATATTAATATTAGAATTTCTCCTTTTCTCATTAAAAAGAAAACTACCTATTATATCTTTCATCTTAAGAGTTTCTTTATTATAAAAAATTATGATCACAATATGATCGTATGAAACAGGAAGAGACATCAGGAGAATCAGTGTCTTATCGTCCTCTTCAAACTTCACATCAACTTTCAGCAAATCATTGATAATCTTATTGAAGATATTCAGGCGATGTAGTATAGTTATACCTTCGTTTATACGCAGTCCATACAATTGTTGTTTTAAGTAAAATTTGTTCATGAAGATTTTTGACATATACAATTTCTCGAGTTTTATCCAGATATCTATTGTTGTCTCTTCGTCAATAACATTGTACAAAACCTCATCAATCAGTCTTAAAATAATTAAATTCAATACTCTTTGATTTATTTCCTTCCAGTCTTGATCGCTTATCTTGGTTGATATTTTTTATTTACCGTCTAACTTCTTTTGTAGACCTTGACAAGTAAGAACCGTTTTCATCTTCTTCTATCATAGGGCAAAATTTATCTTGCCGTCAAACTTTTCCACCTCGAGTAAGGATTTTCTCATCTTGATTGTTTGCTCCTAAGCTCTGATATCACTTGTTGGGGAATCGAAAGAGTGTCAAAACTGATCAACATAGTGGGCCGGATACCAAATCATCCCAAAAGTTTAAACTCATGGGATATGAGTCTTTTTTATTATATATATTGGACTCTATTTATCCAATATTCGATATAAGACGAATTCATCACACCTAACATTATAACAAGGACGAACTACTCACAATGATCACCGAAAAGCAAAATCTAAGAATTCTTCTAGCAAAACATCATTTGCTGCTTCAGACTACCAGACTCTTTTTCTAAAGCATCAAAATGATTGTTGGACATTCTTAGTGGGGTGGAGCTAAAGTAACTCTATGTGTTGAGTCAAGAAGAATCAGCACATAGAGTTGAGAATGCTGATGATACACTAAACTATTTTACTAAGTTGGTCAATCGAAGCCGTTTATACAAGCCAAACCATCAACCAAGACCGATCGAAAGTTCGATCTGAATATGTTCTGTAAGGCCCAGTGGGCCAGTAGGCAGGCAATGGGCCTGTAACTGGTAGCAGTTGTCTTTAGTCCCACATCGACAAAGTGTTGGAGTTGAGACTGGGCTAAATATGATGACTGCCATAGACCCAACAACGAGGCCTTTTCCTGAGGAACTGGGAAAAATAAAATCCTGGGGTCGGGTGGACCGCGGGCCGCAGACGCTCAGGAACAATATCATGCTGGGTCGGAGGTGTCACATAGTGGTATCAGAGCCACTCCGCACCTCTTGATCGATGTGGGCTAGTTCAGCGAGGACGCTGAACTCTTGAGAGGGGGAGATTGTAAGGCCCGGTGGGACCAGTGGGCCAGTAGGCAGGCAATGGGCTTGTAACTGGTAGCAGTTGTCTTTAGTCCCACATCGACAAAGTGTTGGAGTTGAGACTGGGCTAAATATGATGACTGCCATAGACCCAACAACGAGGCATTTTCCTGAGGAACTAGGAAAAACAAAATCCTAGGGTCGGGTGGGCCGCGGGCCGCAGACGCTCAGGAACAATATTGTGCTGGGTCGGGGGCGTCACATGTTCCCTACACTAACTAGAGTTCAATAAGTATGTAGTGAATCATAACAAGATGACATACCAAACTCAGGGAAATCAGTGTACAGATGCTAAGTTATGCTATCCTATAAGTTATTGGATATTTTTGGTTTGTGAGTCAATCTTGGTGATTTGAGATTCGCGGCGAGGATAATGGCACTAAATCCAACAAACATTTCGACTGAAATCAAGAAATCTGAAGCATTGGATTCACTGAGTTCATTATAAATATAAAAATGCATAATGAAAATAGGACTAATGCTCAATTCTTTTTTCTCTCTTTTAATTGATTGTAAATAATCGCCATCAGAAAGCTGTTGGAAGCCTTATTCACAATTCTCTTTACTTATAGTTTGACATGATAATGCAGCCTGACAGATTAAGATTTCAAAAAGTCTTTTTTGAATTAAAGTTGCTGACATATTTGATTCCATCAACACATATTTTCGATCTAGTTATTTCGTAGGTAGAACCAAGTAAGTGTTTGAGTTACATGAACTAGGATAAATAGGATCTAAACCAAAAGGCAGAAGTTACACTAAGTTGTTTATCAATGTTTTCAATAAATTGCAGCTGAAGACTGCCTATAATAAAATTATCCAAAACAACGACCATTTCTGGTGTAAGAGTGCATCTTGTATTTTGCAAACGTGTCAAACCTAAGTCTTTAGTGTGTGTGTGTGTGTGTGAATGATCCATGGCAACAAATAAATAGAAGAGCCTTCTAATTCTTGATTTCTCAACATTAAAACAGAAAATAATCAACATCCCAGAGCAAGAAAAATGCATTTATGGGTCTATGAAGAGAAAAGTTCTTACATTCTTGCTGAGGAGCGGACCCATGTGAGCCTCCAGCCGTCGCACTTGTGAAGAGCCACATATTTGTATTTGAGCTTCACCTCAAGAATCAAGTGCTCTAACGATGTATAATATGCTCAAAGTCCTACAATGTTGAAATTTTCATCTGCAGTAGAAAGATTCAGAAATTGTAACACAATACAAAAACAAAAACCATGTTTTCCACGAAGCACTTGCTTCAAATGCTCATCGTAGTCAGTGAGATTGAAGTAAATATCAGGATCAACACCCTAAATCTTTACTGCAGCTCTATCAAAAGCCATAAAGTAAAACCAACTCCAATTATGCAGTTTTATGATGTCATTTCTACCTGTTCAATGCAGGGGGATGTCCACCAGTCTCATCGGAATAGTTTAATACCTAATGAACACTACCAAAAGGTTGTGCTCTTTATTATGAGATACCTCTATCTCATGAATATGAAAACAAAAACTTGCATCACTTAGAAGTCAGTGATTGTATAGGAAATTTGGATTGGTTTTATTTAAATCAGATATATACATGCACAATGCAATGTATTTCTATAATGTCTGACACCTGCTGAAACCTGCTACAACATCATACGGGTTTTAATCATGTCCATGGTGCAGTTTCAGGAGTCCCAACAGCTATAGAGCCTGAGCTTCACAAAATTAATTTTCACTGTTAGTTATGTCTCACAGCATGTTGACGCATGTCCAACACCACATTACACTGGATCTTAAAGACAAACAAGAATTCCTTATACGTGAGATTTTGATAATAACCTTTTGAGATGTGTCCACTTAAGCGAATTAACCGTTCTTGGCAATATTATGTCTTAAAAATCCTACGCCTAATTGTTTCATTGACCGTTTTCCTCTAAACATTATAGAACATTCCTTTTTAATTAAACCATGAAGTTTTTTAATGCAATGTAAATCAAAATAATCACATGAAAGAAAAACTTAAGATCATGGGCTGTCTTCCCAGATGTCCCTGTTTCAGCCCTTGTGTCAATATGTGTAGCACCAACAAATATCAACTCTTTAAACAGAAAAAATTATAAAACATAATCATGCGCACAGCTACAAGATGACTTAACCAAACAATTGATTCAGTTGAGAAAGCATTGATTGTAGTCACTCAAGAAGAAAGCATGGCCTATATTCAAGTAATATGGTTAGTGCCCCGATCATTAATTTGATGCTTATGTGAAACACAATAAGAAAGAAAAACCTGAAAAAGTCAAACATAATAGGCCAAGAAGTACCAATATTTGTTCATCAGATGCATGAGAAAAATATAGAATACATGTAAAAAATAACAAATGAAAAGACTTCCTCTTTAACTTACCAAAGAAATACATTCGGAGACAAGTCCGTTACACAAGGATAAAACCATGAGTCCTGAGAAACCACAAAAAAAAAACACGAAGATACACACGGTTCACGATATAATTTGATTATTAAATAGAAAAACGAACAAGCATCATATCATGGTTGAACTCTTTCATACAGATTGCCAATCTGAAACAATTCTATATGCAGTTGCATGAGAAAATTGTGGAAGTGGTTTTGTAATTGGATTCAATATACATTGCCGACTGCGATGCTGTATGAGAAACAGCTCTGGCCATTGCAAGGCCTACTCCTCTCCATAGTGCTTTGATATCTTCTTTTGATACAATTTTGTTTGTTTCTCTAATAGGTCCCCTGCTGGAATTTAAATTCAATTGCAAGCACAAGCTATACATAGCTTCTGTGACACTTAACAAAGAAGATGTAAAAACTCCATTCAAGAAGGAAAAGAAATTAAAAAAATATTTAGATAGAACATCAATGAATAATCAAGCAGTAGAAAGAACAAACTTCTCATCCTTGCAGCAGTTGGAGTGTTTGACTGATGAATCCGTGCATCACATTACCCTCAGATTCAACAAATGGCTTGCTCAAATACATTGACGTCATATAAAAAAATAAATAAATTTACGTCGATCATTTTGAGGAATGTATTGAAATTTATTGCTGAAAAACAATCAACAAAAATTGCCATATCAAGAAAAAACTTTGAAAAAACCTTAGCGATGGGACCTTTTCTAACAATCGAATTACATTACTTGCCTCTGGATAGAAGTGTCAAAACCACCTGAAATATAAATCCAGACAGCAAATAGTGAAGCAATTAATTAGAACAAACAACTAAAACTTCATATGTCGATAGAACAAGCCAAAGTTCTTCAAAATAAATGAACAATAGGGATTCAAAAGTACTAGTTCATCAAATGTCTTCCCAACCATGTCAAAATTGTGAAAAGAGAATTATGGTGGAGAACAGGTTCGTGACCGGTTGAACTAAACCCCTAAAATCCGAATTCGCTAAACCCACGACGAGCTGCAAGATAACAAGAGATGAGAAAGACCGCTGGGAGCTTTAGAGCGGCAGCCTCTTCAGCCTCAAATTAGAATTTTGATGTGGGAAAAGAAAGAGAAGGAAGCTATATTTGAGAATAAAGGCGTTGGGGTTTCATGCCTTGGTGGGTATAACTTTTTAAACCTAACTCTTGTTTTAACCTCAAGTTTCTTTTAACTTAACCGCGTATTCCAATTTGTCCCAGTGGGAGGGCAACGCAGGACACTCGTCCCTCAATGGGCACGGACGAAAGGGCTTGTTTTGTCTGAGACGAGAGACGGAGCAGACCACTCACTAGGGGTGTGCATTCGGTTAAAACCAAACCGAACCGAATCGAATCGATCGAACCGAAATTTCCGAAATTTTTAAAAACCAAAACCGAACCGAACCGAACCGAAATATTTCGGTTCGGGTCGGTTATAACCGAATTAGAACCGAATATTTTGCAACGCCCAAGCCCAAGCCCACGCTCAAGCCCAAGCCCACCTGGAGGCCGATGGAGCGGCCGAGGGAGGAGAGGAAGGAGGCGGTGGCGGTGTAGTCGAGGTCCGAGTGGGCAGTGGGGATGCGGAGGTACTGCTGGAAGAGCTGAAGAAGACGACCCGGTGGCGGAAGTGGGTGATCTGGACGTTATTGCACCCGGTGCCGCTGCTCCTTTTCTCTTGGCTTCATCTGTCCGAGTTCAGATCTGATCCAAGGAAAGCAACGCTGCAACGGCATCTTCTTCCCTTTCCGCGCTCCATCTTCATCCAGATGTCCATCGGCAAGTTCAGATCTGAACCCAAACCGTTCCGGATCTTACCAGTGAAAGGAACCCTAGCACATCCCTGCCTGGTTCCTTTTATCTCCGGTTCGCTCTCTCGGAAAAGGTCGTCGTCGTCGTCGAGGAAGGCGGTGGGAATCTAGAAAACTCCGTCGGTGAAACGGTCGTCGTCAGTGAAGCAGAGGGAAATGAGATTAAGAGAAGGGAATGATATTAAGAAAAGGGAAAATTCGGTTTGATTTGGAGAGAAAGAGAGCAGCGAACCGAATAGCTCAAAACCGATTAGACTAAAACCAAAACCAAAACCAAAATCGCAGTATATAGGTATATATATAATTCGGTTCGGTTCGGTTTTTACGATTTTCGAAAATCAGAAACCGAAACCGAACCGAAATTTAATTATTTTTTTTTTCAAAACCGAAACCGAACCAAGAACCGAATAATCCGAACCGAATTAATTATTCGGTTTCGGTCGGTCAGTTCAGTTCGGTTAAAACCGAATAGTGCACACCCCTACCACTCACCTCGAGACCACAGTTTTTGTAGCTCAAAGTGGCCACACCGGATTACAAGGTAATACTTGTTTGTGGAATAATGACTGCCTATCGGTACATTAGAGCTCCAAGACCTGAATTCACCGAGCTTCGGGTCTTGGGTGAATCACTTTACCTCAAGACTTCCTATAATGTCTTTGGTGGGCCAAAAAGTGGAATAAGCGAGGAAAGTAGGAAATCTTTGAAGTTTAAAAAAAATAAAAAATCTCTAAAATTCTACTAATTCTGTTGTTTAATTGTTCATCCATTTTCTCATTTTGGATATTTAGTCTAATTAAAATTTTTGAAATTTTGTAAGTCTCTGTGTATATTTTATTTTGATTTTATAAGAAAGTAAAAATATAGTGAATACACATGAAATTATCCACAAATTATAATTTATAAATTAAATTATATTTATAGTGAATTAACTATGCAAATATATTATTTAAATAATATATAAAAAAAATTATATTTTAAATAACTATAGTTTTAGAGGTGTTAGAACTTATCATCCATAAGAAAGCCTAAAGGCAATCGCTACCACTTGAAACAAAGGAATATGTTCAAACCTGAATTACACCAACAGCACCTTATTTCCTGTATACAAGTAATGGATACAGAAATCAAAGATTTATGTTATATGTGGTAGAAAAATGAATTCAACAAAATTTAGGTATGGGAATTGATCGTCAATAGCAGGCAAAAGAATGGAGCAATAACTTTCAAGAAAGTTGCAATTGTCCCATCTGTGATAGATTCACCCATAAATGGAACAAGCGCCTCCTCAACCACATCAGCTTCACATGGAAACAAACACAAGAAACTTTGACAATCAGGTTTCAAATGAATTCACTGTAATTCTCATTACAACTACTAACAGACGTATCAACCCTGCAAAATTCATATAAAAATTGAATCTCATGAGAATCATATTAAAAAGAAAATAAATATAGAACAGTCAATATAATAAGAAAGAGGAACATATACTTATTGAATGAACCTCTCAAGTTTTGAGCTACGTGAACAACCTGAAGTAACATCCCCAAAAATCACACGTAAATATGCTTAATAACCTGCAAGTTAATCAACAACGATGGAGCAAGGAAAAATTTGCAAAAGAAAATTGCCGTGATGGTGACTGAAGTTCTTGACATGTGTATAACTAGCAAGAAGAAATAGTGCCTGCAAACATGCAACATCAAGAATTTTCTCAGCAAATCAATGCACAAATTCAGAATGTAAATCAAAGTGGCAATATTGCATCAAGCCGATGGAGCTCTGACTTGTCAAAAATTAACCTCTTTAAGTTCAACAAACACCATATCTAACTGGTCAGTTTTATTTTGTTAGGTTACACCTCTCAAAACGAAAATTTTGGGTTTATCCTATGTGAGTGGTTAGGCCATGAACAGTCAGAATTTATGTTTACATTTTTTGCCTCAGAGCAGGATTTGTAATCCTCAAATCAAAGATCTGCACTTGAAAGAACAAATATTTTTCCAAGTTCTAGATAAATTCATTTCTCAACTTCAACGGCCATGTCCTCTCCTCCAAATACTTGTCACTTCAATTCTGAAACATGCTCCTTTGTTACTCTCGTGCAAAAGCTAGACCTCTTTGAAAATGCCTCCATAGAACTAACACCACAAGCATTAGACTCCTCAAAGCATGCCAAATATAGGCAAGAGAGCACTTGAACAATTTCTACAACACTATCATAACCTTGCAGAAATGGCAATTTTGAGCACAACGAAATTGCACAAAGAGAAACCAACATTCTCATTTCCCGTCGACAATATAAAGGAAAGACAACAACTTCCAACAAACAGAAGTAATCACATTCATTTTCCGACGTATTAATCGCTTGTAAGATGACCTCAGTAACAAATTTAATTTACTTGTAAAATTCTACAAATTTTCAAGTAATAAGGATACCTAAAATCACCTCAAGCCTGCTGCTTTCAACAAAAATTTAGCAGTTTTCAAACCTTAATCTCCAATTAATTTCCAAAAGAACAACAAACACGGAAGAAACATTATAGACCCAAATTTTGCTGGAAGAAAAGACCGAAAAATACCACCATTCTGTAAAGTTTGATCAGTCAAAACAAAAGTTTTGTCATCCAAACATTGCAGACGAAAATTTTGTTATTTTATCAATAAAGTTGGAACGATTGAAGTTCTGAATTTGATTATCCAAACTTTACGAATACAAGACATTGGCTTTGTTTGTTATATTTATATGATCAAATTTACTATTTGGATGATAAAACGCGTAAATCAAACCTAAATCTTATATACTCTATTCAGAGTCAGATCTAATTTATTCTCCAATTTTGGTTGCCCACCTCCTCTGCTCGTTGGCCTCTCCCATTCCCAGCCTTCTCTCTCATCGACCTCCCCCGCTACTAAAATATATTTTTATCCTTTTTCTAAATCTAGAATTTTGAATTAATAATATTAAAAAATATCACTTTTTATTGTGTTTAAGATCTTTAGTAAATAAAACAAGTCATTTGGAGCGCATAGGACTTGTTTTTTCTACTTCATTTTTTTTATTTTTTTAGTGAAAATTTTTAGAATGAATTGACGTTCAACTCATTGGGTTTGAGTTATATGCACTAATTAGTTATTTCAGAAAATTAAAACATATGCATTTGTGGTTGGATCAGCCAAATTTGCCGATGGATCCCATCCATATCCCACTAATCCATCTTTTTTTTATAAATTTTGGGTCAAACTTAAACTTTAATAAAAATAAATAAGCATTACTCGAAGCCTAAATTAGCCCGAAAATATCTAATAAATAATTTTGAATTCAAATCGAATTTAGGTTTGAAAATTGGCATGGTCCAAGTCCGATCTGGTCGATTACACCCTTGAGAAAGACAAAGCAGGTCCACCAAGACATTTTTTATAAACATCTTGTAGATATAATTTCCCTGCGATATCAGCCAAAATCACAGGCATCTATCAATCAAAGCACACGTGTTTCGGACACTTACAACAAATAGTTTACTCAAAACTGAACGTTCCACGTGTAGCAATTAAGAATTCAGACTATTCGTGTCTTTTGAGTCGTCATCTAATTAATTAAGGATCCGAAACAATGACATGAAAGACTGTAATGAAGCTATAATAACTTCATATTTAATTTTTGTATGATGTGTATTTGTCTTTTTGATTACGTGTATAGAAGGGATTAGGTACTTATCGAGGCCCAATTTCATCTCACCTTCTCATAAAAAAAACAACAAATAAGCATAAAATCAAAAAAAAAAAATGATTAAAAGTTGCTTATTAAATGTTGCAGGTTGATTGGTAATTTTAAACTTTTTTTATACCATCATTATAATGTTGTTTCCTTCTTGTTTTTCGATAGACGATTAAGAAAAGCGTGCTTTTATGATAACCTTGAAAGATATAATCTCACACTCTAATCATAGTCCTATATGATCATTAAAGGAGGTATTTGTAGGAAAAGTTGGGATGTCCAGTATATTCAATTAAAGAATATTGTCTTGAGGTTTAATGAATAAGGATGTTTGAGCATTGAAAAAACGAGTTTTGATGACATGGATGATGTTTTCCATTTTAACAGTTGAAAATATCAACTTGCAAATTAAATTTTGCATTGGAAGTCAATTTTGGAGGGTAAAATAATGAAAGAATTGTCATCCAAATTTTAAGTGATTTTTACAATTTTTCATCTTTACCAAGTTACTCTAATCATTTTAAGATTAATTCTAAGCAATTTGATAAATTGGTTAAGTATTAGATTTATTGATGGAATCAAATTCGCCATTTGTTTCGAATCAAGAGACTTATTGAGTTCGAATTTGGTAGGTCAGTTTACGTACATGTGATTTGCAAGACGAAACCACCGTCAGGTGGACCATCGAAATCCAACGACCTCTCCGATACTTCACTTAGTATTATTCTTTGAAGAATAATAATAATAAATAAAATTCAGATGCTCAAAGCATGTTACCTCGTGTAAAAGAGATAAAAATATACTTTATCTATTAACAATAATATTGAGATTTGTAATAGAAGGTTCACGAATCACCTTATTCTTAAACAACACAAGAAACGAGAAATAATATAAGATAAAAAAAAATAATAAAAAAGACATAGCGATATACATGATTCACTCAAAATCGGATTACGTTATGACGGGAGTAAGAGATCCATTATCAAAAGATTTTACAAGAGTTTATTAGAAAGACTGTACTCTTTGTTACCCAACTAAACTCTTTCACCAAGTCTAGGAATGCCTCCATATTTAGAAAAAATCTCTAAGAGAACACCACGAGAGACCACCGAGAAGCACTAGAAAAACCTACACACGAGAATTGACACTCTCTATTTTTCTTCTCTCTTTCTCTTTATTTCTCTCTCTCTATTTTTCTTTAGTTCAACCTCAACACTACAACATACCTAAACTCTATGTATTACTAGAATATTTATAGGCTCTTATTGAGTCTGAGTTTTACTCTAATTATAACTCTTGATATTACATAATAAGTATTCAAAATCAATTATAAGTCTAAATCCAATTTTGGATTTCTACTTTAACTCAAACTCTAATCCGAGCTTGAGACACCCAAAACTCAATAATCTCTACTTTGACTTAAACTCGGATGTGCCACCATTACAAAACTTTAGCCATCATCTCTCATCAGCCCCTACCTCTGGGCTACTAACTTATTCAGCTAATCACTTTCATGACTCCATCTCTCGCTGAATAATTGCAACCTTTTGAGTATAGTACACCAAGTAAAATTAGATTTTTTTTCCAATCTTAGGGACATGCCTCACCCCAGTAAGAGTATGAATTGCTTCATCAAATATATGAATTTAGATTATTCCCATATCGGCGATCTCACATGTCGAATTATCACCCAATTAAACAGTATCTTTCTTTTTATTCTCCTCATAAAAAGTAAACCAATCTTTCCTGAAGCAAATATGATAAGAACTACCGAAATATAAAATTCACTTACTAGAAGCATCAGTTTTTACAGATACTACAAGAACATCTCCATCCACATTATTTTCAGAAGTATCATCTATTATTGTTGTCGTCATATTGGAAAACTCTATCTTCTCACGTTTAGGACAATGTCATCTAATGTGGTTATACTCTTATACGAAAAACATTGTATTTTCACCTTCAATTTTGATTTGGACTGTTACTTTCCTTTTCCATGTTCTCTTAATCTTTCTCTTTTGTGAGCCACCAATTATCACCAAACTCCATATCAATATTAAAGTTTCTCCTTTTCTTATTAGAAAGAAAACTAGTTGTCACATCTTTTATCTTGAGAGTTTTTTTACCATAAAGAATTACTGTCATAATATGATTGTACAGAGCAATAAAAGGCATCAAGAGAATTAACATCTTATCGCCTTCTTCAAATTTCACATAAACTTTCAGCAAATTATTGATAATTTATTAAAGATATTCAGGTGATGTAATATAGTTGTACCTTTGCTCAAATGTAGTCCGTACAACTGTTGTTTTAAGTAGAACTTGTTCATAAAGCCTTTTGACATGTACAACGTCTCAAGTTTTGTTTAGATGTCTACTGTCGTTTCTTTATCAATAATATTGTACAAAACTTCATCAGTTAGACTTAAAATAATTAAATTTAATGTTTTCTGATCTTTCTCCTCCCAGTATTCATCGCTTATTTTGACCGACCTCTTTTCTTTATCCTCTAATATCTTTTGCGGATCTTGACAAATAAGAACCGCCTTCATCTTCTTCTACCATAAGACAAAATTTATCTTACCGTCAAACTTTTTCACCTCGAGTAAAGACTTTGTCATCCTGATTATTTGCTTCTAAGCTCTGATACCAATTATTGAAATTTGTAGCGGAAGGTTCACAAATTACCTTGTCTCAAACAATACAACAAATGAGAAGTAATGTAAGATAAAAAAACATAACAAGAAAAGACACAGTGATATACGTGGTCCACCCAAAATCGAGTTATGCCCACGAGAGGAGCAAGACTCTTTCACCAAGTCTCAGCAATGCTTCCACTTTTAAAGAGAATCTCCAAGAGAACATCACGAGAGACCACCGAGAAGTACTAGAAAGACCCACACACGAGAGCCGATACTCTCTCTCTTTCTCTTCTCTCTATTCTCTGTATTCCTCTGTCTCTATTTCTCTTTAGTTCAATCTTAATACTACACCACACTTAAACCCTATGTATTACTAGAATATTTATAAGTCCTTATTGAGTCTAAGTTTTATTTTAATTACAACTCCTAATATTACATAATAAGTATTCAAAATCAATTATAAGTCTGAACCCAACTTTAAATTTCTACTTTATTTCAAACTCTAATATGAGTTTAAGACACCCAAAACTTAACATAATAATATTCCTGATTTTTGGGAGATTTGCCATGGTTATCTGCTAGAGTTCAATTATCTTTTTAAGATGAATTTTTTTTAGATTTGATTTCAAGTTGGCTTATTGAGCCTTGACTAAATTGATTTGAGCGTTCACTGTATTATCAAACCCCTCTAACTCCAAGCATTGAGACCTCATGGCTTGGTAAGTGAAGTTAACTTCATTTTTTTCTTCAGTCATGTCTTCGATTTGAGCCAGCAATCTTACCGAACTACTTTTATCTTCCAGACAAGTTAGTGACCATTGAGCCTGATTTTTACACCTTGGGTTGGAGTTGAGGTCTTTTGCCTCAAGTGAAATCGAGATCTTTTTATGTCTCAGATGAAATCAAGATCTCGTGCCTCGGGTGGAATTGAGGTCTTTTATCTCAGATGAAATCAAAGTTTTTAGTGTCTTGGGTGAAACTGAAGCCTTTTACCTTAAATAAAACCAAGGTCTTTTGCGTCTCAAGTAAAACCAAGATTTTTTACCTTGGGTGAAACTGAGATATTTGCGACTCAGGTGGAAGTGAGGTCTTTTACCTCAAGTGAAATCGAAATCTTTTTGTGCCTTTGGTAAAACAGAGGTCTTTTGTACATTAAGTGATATCGAAGTCTTTTTACCTCAGGTGAAACTGAGATCTTTTGTACTTCGGATAGATCGAAATCTTTAGTGCCTCAAGTGAAATCAAAGTCTTTAGCTTTGGATGGAATCAAGATCTTTACGTCTCAGGTGGAATCGAGATCTTTTGTCTCATCTGGTTTGAAATTTTTATATCTTTTATTGAGTCGAGATCTTATATGTCTCATCTTATGTGAGATTTTTGTGTTTAACATTAAATCGAGATCTTATATGTCTTCTCTAATATGAAGACTTTGTGTTTGATATTAAACCAAAGTCTAGTGTGTTTCATTTAATTTGAAATTTTTATATCTGGCATTAGATTAAAGTTTTATATACTTTGTCAAATATGAGATTTTTGTGCTGTTACTTCTTTAGAAACCAAAAACCGGGAGGCCGGATTGGCTACAGTGTTTCATCTAATATTAACACAAACATCGGTGACAAAAATATTATAATAAAATTAATTAGAAAGAGATAAAAAAAAAAATGACTGCAGATTTGTAACTTATTATGACGCACTGATGGAGCCTTGCTTGCAGCTTCCTCTCTGTTCGTCATTTGCTACTCAGTGATTCGCAGCAAAGTTTCTCATTATAGCTTTTTTTTTTTTGGGCAGCAATAGGTTTTACTCTTTTGACTTCTTCCCTCGTTGATTCAGCCCCTCACGGGAGTTCCCGTTATTTATTTATTTATTTACTTTCCCCATCTTCTCACAGTTGGGATCCACCACAACGTTTTTCATTTTTTTTTAAAATTTAGCTGTCATCTCCTCTCATTTAGATAGTATTTGGATTATAGTTAGATTTCGAAAGTGGCAAAGATAATATTATTTTCGACACTTTTATTAATTAGATGATAATCGTCTTATAGAAATGGTAAAAGTGTCGCTTCCGCTCTAATTTCAGAATAAACTACGTTCGATTTTTGTGATTTCCGCACGACCTCACAGAGAGAAATGCGTGGACCCACAGGAACAACTTCTTTCATTTCGCTGGACTAAACTATGGGTTGTGCAGTATCGATTCAAATCAAATAAATCTATCGAATTGAAATCGAATAATTGATTCGGTTTGGATTATTTAATTTTTTATTTGATTCGATTTTAAAAATAAAAATTTTAATATTTGATTTTGGTTTTGATTTTTTATTTTGAAAAATAGTAAAAACCAAACCGAACCGAATTTTATATATATATATACACATACATATACACATAGTTTTGATTTTAGGCTAATCGGTTCACAAACACAACTTATATATATAGACTTATAAGTCGTCTGGTTCGTCGCGACACTGACGTTGATTTCTCATTTCTACCCTAACCCTAAATCCTCAAGTCTCAAACTCCCGATCATCCTTCTCCTTCATCCCTGTGGCTATGGTGCTGCGTCATGTTAGGATCAAAGGTTTTATCGTATGATCGTCACGGTGAAAAGAATTCGAAAGTTTTCTAGTAACTCGGCATTCTTCAGTCTTCAACAACGTGACATTGCTATCATCCACCCTCCATCTCTGAGTCCCAACGCCTCAAGATCTCTCTGTGACCGATGTTTGATGCTCCGAGCTTCAGTCTTTTATTCTTCTACAACGACATCATCAGGATCAAACTGCAATATGAGAGGATTTATGAAATTATAAAATTTAATTGAGTTTTATAAAATTAAATTAGAGTTTTTTGATTTCATACGATTTTATTGTTAAATAATTAGGGTTTTAGTGAAAATCAAGTTTCTCAATACTTACTGCCTTTTATTTTGTTAGTCTTTTTGTGAAAATCAGTTTGTTATTTTTGATCTTTTGAGTCTGATGTGGGTATGTTCAATTCGGTTTTAAATCTATTGGAAGATACTGGCAGGGATTGTTTGATAATAGAATGGTCATTATTTATAAGTTTTGATATATCTTTCAATTTGTTTTCTCTACTTCTATTCAAAATTAATTTTTGATTTAGTTTTTTACTTGTATTATCTATCGATAGATGTTAAACAAGGATGATAGTCATGAGCTTCTAGATACAAATTCAATTATTTCAAGTTGAACGCCAAATTCAAATTCTCAAAAAAGTTCTACACCTATGAAAGTTTCAAACGAGGGCAATGCATCTATGTAAACAAAGCCTTCAATCCCAAGAAAGAAAATGACCGCACGATCAGTTGTATGATAGCATTTCGCAAAATTCATAACACCAGATAAGCTAACCAAAACCAAATACAACTATTATAATAATGAATTCTTTTGTGATTCAAAAAAAATGATACTTCTTTTCTTAAAAGTCACATAAATCAATGTAAGCAATATCCATATAATATTAGTATACATCAAACATAACTTGTTATGCAACCTATTTAAAAAGAAGTAGAAAATGATTGTGTGCTAATATTAGTATACATAACTTGTTATGCAACCTATTCAAAAAGAAGTAGAAAATGATTGTGTGCTAACTAGTTGAAAGTTTGATGAAGAAAAAATTAAAAAAACACTGGCATACATGATTATTGTAGATGAACTACTTTTCAGTTTTGTGCAACATAAAAGTTTTCAATACTTTATATCTCAAACTTATCCTAGATTTCGAATGCCTTCACGTTAGACTATGATTAGAGATTGTTATCAACTCTACCATGATGAAAAGGTAAAGTTGAAATAATATTTCAAAGAGTTCAAACATAGAGTGTGTTTGACCACTAATACTTGGACCTCAATTTAGAAAATAAACTATATGTGTCTCACAACACATTATATTGATATTGATTGGAAATTGAAGAAGAAACTTTTGAACTTTTGCAAAATTACAGTTTATAAGGGTGAAGTTATAAGAAAAATAATTGAAAATTGTTTGTCTAAATAGGAAAGTGATAATGTTTTGACTGTTACTGTTAATAATAGTTCTTCAAATTATACTGCTATTTCCTATTTGAAGAAAAGAATTTTAAATTGGGGCACTTATTTGACACAAGAAAAATATATTCATATGCGATGCATAGCACATATTATTAATCTTGTGGTAAAAGATGGTTTGAATAAGATGACAGATTCTATTGCTCAAGTTAGATTTGTAGTAAAATATGTGAGATATTCTCCAGTAAGATAACAGAAGTTCAAGAAATGTGTGAAAATGGAAAAAATTGAAAGTAAAAAATATCTTTATTTGTGAGCCAGAGGAGATTAATATGCTTCTTTTTGTTCTTATCGTCTTTGATCTAAGACGTAAGTTAGAATATATTGAGTTTGGAGTTGAAAAAATATATGAAAGTGAAAGAGGTGTCATGATAAGGAGAAAATTATATGAAGTTGTATATGATTTATTCAAAGAATACGGGATGCAGCTATAATTGGGAGGGATGCAAGATGGTAAAGGATCAAGTATGCTAATGCAATTAGGAAAATATGTCTTAAGTAGTCTATTTGATGAGCATAGAAAAAGTTTCGTAGGTGATAAAATGAAATCTGAATTAGACAAGTATTTGTTCGAGGATTTTGAAAAAAATGAGCCAAACTTTGATATTTTGGGCTTCTGAAAAGTAAATAGCTGCAAATTTTTTATTCTATCACATATGCCTTGTGATATATTAGCTATGCCTATCTCTACAGTAGCCTCGGAGGTAGCTTTTAGCACAGAAAGACGTATACTTGATCGTTTTCGTAGCTCTTTGACTCTTACACTAATACAAGCTCTCCTTTGTACTCAGGATTGGATTCGAAAATCAAAAATAAAAATTAATATTGAAGAAAGTTTGGAAGAACTTGAAAAGATTCAAGAGGATAAGATTTGCATTACTAACATTTTTATTATTAAAATATATTTTTTATTATAATAAAATAATCATTGAATGGCTTTTTTATTTTAGAGTTGACAATGATGAAATTAGATGTCACAACCATTGAATTTTGAGAAGTCATCTTTTGATGTTTTGAGACTCTATAAAGTATTTAAGGTTTGAATATGCTTATTTATTTTTGATATATTTCTTTTCATGTTTTTTCATGGTATGTATTATGATAGTTTCATTTTAGCTGTTTTTAATTTTCTATAATCATCTCTTATAGGTTCATTCTTATCTCTCATTTTTACTGAATAGTAACTTGGTTTGTATCTTTATAGTCTTTCAATGTGATTTCTCATCATTCATGTGCATGTGTGAAGTTATGACCTTACCTAGTTGCCTGATATTTTCTTTTACTATGATGATGTTTTACTATTTTTTTAGGTTTAGCAATATAATCCAACGGAAAAAGTGAATTTAGTCTATTTAGATGCACGTCTCCAAGAATAGGTATTGGTTCTATGCTTGTTTTGACTTGCATAATTGCTTCAGTTTTATCTATTTCCTTCTTGTTAAATTATGACAAGCATTGGGTATAGGGATAGTGGGATTTTAGAACTTAGTCTTGGTTCTGATTTTTGATTTTTGATCTTTCATGCAATCTTGTATGTATATTAGAGTTCTATACACAGGAGATTTCTCAAACTTTTCTTAATGGACCTGATATAAACCTTCGAAAGCTAACTAAATTAATCATATTTATTTTGAACCACATAATCACAGCTCCCGATACTGAGTTATTTGACTTGTAAGTTGATTTGGAACATAATGTATCATTAATAGTCACTCTTACAATTATATTTTTAGCTTTGTTTGTAACATTGCTAATTTAATTAATTATCCTGAAAGATGGGGTTCTTTAAAGCTCTTATCTATAATTCTATTTTTTAGAATAAATATTTTTATGTTTTTGTATTTCTTTTAATTTGTTGATAGTACTATGTGCATGTGTAAAGTTATAATCTTATGGTCTTTATCCAGTTACTCTATATTTTCTTTTACTGTGATGATATTTTACTATTTTTTTAGATCCAACAGTATGATCCAACAGAAAAAGTGAATTTAGTCTATTTAGATACATGTATCTAAGAACATGTATTGGTTCTATGCTTGTTTTGACTTGCTTGATTGCTTTAGTTTTATCTGTTTCCTTCATAGTGAATTATGACAAGCATTGGGTACTAGAACAGTGGAATTTTAGAACTTAGTCTTAGTTCCTACTTCTGATGTTTGATCTTTCATGCAATCTTACATGTATATTAGAGTTCTGTACATGGGAGATTTCTCAAGGTTTTCTTACTAAACCTAATATAAACCTTCGAAGACTAATTGAATTGATTATATTTATTTTGAACCACGTACTCATAGTTGTTAATGCTGAGTTATTCGATTTATAAATTGATTTGGAATATAATGTATCATTAATAGTTACTCTTTCATTTATATTTTTAGCTTTATTTGTAATCTTGTTAATTTGATTAATTATCTTAAAAGATGGGGATCTTTAAGGCTTTGTCCTTTATGATTCTGTTTTTCAGAATAATTTTTTTAATATTTTTGTAATTATTTTTATTTTAATTTGTTGACAGTAAGTCTCTTTGGCGATCTAGTCAATATCAAGGAAAACAAATAAGAGTGTTATCTTGTCTCCATTTGTTAGGATTATTCTCAAACTCATGGATGTAAATGTTCAATCACCATATGGTGATCAAAATGATATTATGAGAGTGTTTGTAAACACGGAGTGTTCTGCTACTGTATATTGTGAAATTCAATATCTGTTAGACTATAATTGAGTATGTTTCTTGGTAGATGCTAATTCGAGCAAAATATCATGTATTTATCTTTTTATTTTTTATTTTACAAAAAATGCGATCAAGTATATACTGTGTAGTTGTGAGGATCATGTGAAAACCAACTTAAAAAAATTGAAACAAGAAAAGAAGAAAAAAATCAACAAATAGAAAACTTAAATGATTGTTGTTTACATACATAACCCATGAACAAAAATTGGGCAAATACAATTAGACAAATCAGTTAATGACTCAGTGACACACAAAAAAATAAGTTTCAAAATCGATTTTTAATTTAAACCGAACCGAATTATGTTGGGTTCGATTTTAAATTTTTAAAAATAAAAAAATTTGGTTCCATCTGTTCGGTTTGATTTGATTTTTAACCGAATGCACGCCTGCTGAACTGACAGCTCTGCCACTTTGAGAACACCCATCTTCCTCCCGCGACAGGCCTCGCTTGCGCTGAAATCGGCATCCTCGTCCTTCCCACACTGCCGTCTCCGGCCCCGCAGTCCCGCGATCTGTCCTTTCGCGGGCCGTAACGCCAAATCCCAATCATTCTGCCAAACCCTAAGCCCTAATCGTAGAAGCAGCGGCCGCGGCGTAGATGGTGTCGGGGTCGGAGCTGTGCGCGCGGTGGGTGGTGAAGGACGCGCGGCAGCACATGCTGGGTGGTCTGTCTTCGATCGTGGCCAAGGAGCTACTGACTGGGCCTGGATCTCCGGCGACGAGACGGCGGCGGAGATGCTCGCGCGTCTCCAGGCCTCTCGCCCTGTTGTCGTGGTTCCTCCTCTTCATCGCATCCCACTCCGCGCCGGCAACGTCTTCGAGATCGCCGGGTCCTCTGCCTCCGCCAAGTCCCAGGTTTTATTGCAGGTATAAAACCGGGGAAATTATTTGCTTCTTTCGTCCTTCTGATTTCCAACAGAGGAGGTGATGGTTTTGTGCAGGCGGTTGTGCATTGCGTGCTGCCGAAGGAGTGGAAGGGAGTGCATTTTGGGTGGCTCGGACGCGTGGTAATGTATTGTGATCTTGATTGCCGGTTTGATGTTCTTCGGCTTTCAATCATTTTTTAAAATCGAATAATGCAAGCTTTTGGTGAGCTCAGTGTTTTCCTCGGTGAACTCTACTCTTACTGTAGAATTTTAGTGTGAAGACAGACTAGGATATGGTTACTGTTTGGGTGTGATGCATGCGATTGAGTTCTTTCAATTGCTAAAAATTTGAAATTTGATGCTTAAATCCTGTGCCATTCAAACGTGCTGCCTATGTTTTTTCCGAAGGTGATTTCTGTATAATTCAGTTAATTTGCTAATGGTGGGTGAGTCTTGAATTTGGCTATTTTGCTTTGCCGGCTGAAAATAGACTATGAAGTGATCAAAGGTTTTAATTTGGTTTGGTTCATCTCTCTGTCTCATTTGATTTCATCACAAGGTCACAAGGCAGCCCAGAGGTTTTGGTTTCATAACCTATCGTGATCCTGCTGTTGTTGACAAAGTCATTGAGGATACACATGTCATTCTAGGAAAACAAGTTTGTCTTATTTTTGTCTTTCAGCTGTTTTATTTGTTGCAAAGAGGGTGACCCAATCTATCTTTCTAGTAATTGATCAGGGCTTCATGGCTTCATTTATCATCTAAACAGGCAAATTTTAACTTGACTGCTTTTTTGTTTTTTTTTTTTCACTGAGTCTGAATAGATGCATTTTGAGTCATTTAGCTTTTATAATTTGATAAAATACATCTTTTATGTCATAATCTTCCTTGAGAAGTTCCTGTAGACTTTGAGGATCTGATTGCATGAGTCCTTATTTTAATTATTCTTATGACTTTATGCAGGTTGAGATCAAAAGAACCATCCCAACAGGTTCTGTGCAGTCCAAGGACTTCAAAACAAAGAAGATTTTTGTTGGTGGAATTCCGTCTGCAGTCACGGAAGGTGGCAAACAGCACATCATCGTTTTGTTTTCTTATCACATCATTCTGAAGGGATGGACAATCTTAGAAACTGGAATGTGATCTATGTTAGGATTTTGTAGCTGAAATGATATACAGATTTTGCATCCAGGTCATTAACAGAGAATGTAGTTTGAGTTTCAACCAAAATATTTGGGAATGCTTTATGCAGTTGAATCTTTATTAACAAATACTATATTTTTAACTAACATAATTATTAAATGTTTTTTTTCACGTATCACACTATTTAAATAATCGAAATAACATTTTTCGCTTCCAAACACATCGATCAAAATTATGAAATTTACAGAATTCTAATTTTTTTTATTTTTACATTAAAAATTATCTAAAAAGTCGAAATTACACTCCTATCCCTTCTTATTTTTATTACTTTTATTACTTCCAAAAAGTTAGCAGCTATCCAAGACGCTACCGTACAGCTAGCAGCACACTCTGTTGTTTTTGGACTTTTCTCCCTACAGCTACTTTTACCACCACCTCTCTTTTTCCACGGGGAGCATCTCCATACCTCATTAATGGTCGAGCTTAAGCTCTCGTTTGGATCAGTGACCAGATTCGGCCGGTTTTGGTTGGAGCAACTAGGGCCGGGAGATGGTGACAGCGACTGGGACTAGCAGCGTCTCGCCGCAGGAGGCCGACGCCAAGCCCTGCGGGAGGGCGTCACGTTGAGGAGGGAGTAGGGGGCTGGAGGTCGGCCGATTGTGGTGAAGGCCGAAGAAGCAGCGGCCTGTGTGTGCAGGGAAGAGCTCTCTTTCTTTCTCTGTTCCACCCCCCAAGCCATGGCCGAAGCCTCTCTTTGTTCTTCGAGTCTATGACCGGATCAGGCCATGTATGGCGGTGGACGACTAATGGAGGAGGGGGATTGATCGCCGACAGGGATAGCAACGTCTTCGGGACCTGTAGACTTGAAGTTGCAGGAGAGCAGGTCGACCCCGCCATCGAAATATATCGGTTTTGCCGTAAACTTAAAAATAAAAAAGATGATTGCGTATTAATTAGAGTTTGGTTTTATCTTAGCTATACTTTAATTTTAAATTAAAAAAATAATAATTTTTTTAAAAAAATTTCAAAAAATTATAAATAATTATAAATAATTTTATCCTAATAGTAAATATAAGTTTAATTAATTTTTATAATTAATCACTTAATGGGTATGCCAATTTTTAAATTTAGAGATAATAATTATATTTAATTAATTAAAATATTTTTTTGTCTATAAATCCCTACGTGTGATTTTATTTTGAATTTCAATTTTAAAAACGGTTTCGACACTTCAAAAAATTCATGTGTTTTGGTCAAAAAAATCTATTTTGATTTCAATCAAAATATATTTTTATTTATTAATTATATTTTGAATAAAATTTAACTTTATTTTAATTATTTTTTAACTTCAAATTAAAAATATTATAATATTTTAAAAAAAGTTTTGAAATAATCATGTATGGTCTCGGTCGAAAGATTTTTTTTAATTATTAATTGTGTGTTAATATGAGGGTGAGACATTGACCGATACAAATTTTTTTTACTTTTATTTTCGGTAGAGCGGCCATGCATGTACATGAAAAAGATGAAAACGCATATATCTAAATAGTGTTGCGGGTTTTGCTATTCACTCGGCTACTAGTTTCAGAGGCTGGCGAAGAGCGACCTCGGCGACGGCGAGGGCACTGGCGCACGGTCGATGGGGGCAAGGGCATGGGCTCGGACATGAGGCTAGGGCCAGGGCTTGGGCACGGGGACGGGGGAGCGGGTGCGGGCGCAGGGCGTAAGCGCCAGACTGGCGAGCTCATGAGTGCGGGTGCCAGAGGCCAACGCGAGGGCTCGAGCGCGGGTGTGTGCACCAGACGGCGTGGATTCAGGTGCGGGCGCACCTAAACGCAAGCCCTCTCGCGTCCGCACCTGCGCTTCACCCGCACCCTCGTCGGCTAGCCCATACCCACACTTGCGTCAACGAGCTTGCGCTAAAACTTGTACCCTCTGGCGCCTGCATCCACGCTCGTACCCACCGGCGCCTCACCCGCACACTCGCTGGCGAGCCCGCACTTGCGCCCCCTAGCGCCCGCTCCCGAGCCCTCACCGATATCAAGCTCGCGCCCTCGCACAGAGCATTGGCGCAAGCATGAGGCTGCGCGCTCTCCTCGCGCGAGCTCGCTGCGTGGGGCTGAGCGATCTCCCACGCGAGCTCGCTGCGCTCGCCGTCGCTGCAAAACCCTAACCCTAAACCGAAATCAATTTTGACAAAACATTTCGTTCGAGATTTAAAACCTTGGTTCACATTGTGTAACTTGTAAAATAAAAATATCGTGCGAGAGATCATTGAAATTCAATGGTGTTTTCGATTCTTAAATTAGTATTATTTTTTAAAAAATAATAAATAATAAAATTTAAATGCTTAGAAGTTGTTATTTTATATAAAAAAAATAAAAATATCCTCTATTTATATATTAATTAATTATATTTATTAGAAATAATATTCTTAATTTTTAGAAAATTTGTCATAATTATTTTCTAAAATTTATATAATTTCTTATGGGTGGATTTTTTTTGGATTTACTTTCAAAACAGTTTATTAAACTCTGCATAAATCAGTTTGAGAATTCACTGTATCATTAAAATTAATTGGATTGAATCCACTCCGATGAGTTGTTTAAGTAGGGTAACTCGAGTTTATAAGTATGATTTAATTGACTCATTTGAAATAGACTTAATAAAATTGACTTGTGTTACCTTGATTTTAGTCCAATAGAGTTGGTTAAAAGTTACAATGAGCATGATCATCATATTTGAAATTTTACACCATCTTACGTTTTAAGAGCCATTTTTAATCAACAAATTGTAAGATCTAACAATGCTGTAATTTTAAAAGCAGATGCATATTACGTTGTGTGGTTGGATAATTTTACATTTCTTTGGACACCATTAATATAGAAAGCTCATAAACAAAATGAAAGGATCACAACTTGTGCAGCCCAAAAATGGACTGCATGCTCTGCATGAACTATCTAAAATGACGAAAAACTGATCAAAGGCCAAAACTAAATATATCTTGTTCCAAACTCAAGCAACAAAATGTCAAAATACAGAATATGCTGTGGAAAAGAAATCTAGCCAAACACACACAAAGAAGTTGCAAAAGCACTATATTTTGCAACAGACATCAAAAGTACCAAGACCAAATGGTTATCCTGGGAAAAAAATCCATAAAAGAACAAGGTTGAAATACTTTCCTGTCACCTACTCAAATAAATTTAACATTCAAAGCAAAACAAGCGCCGGCTACTGTTGCATCAAGTGAGCTACTTGGGCATGTTGCACAGTTCAAGCATTAAGTTGGTGGTTGTATAAATCTCATGATTTTGAACCTTGCTCAAAATAAGGCTTCAACAATAAATTCCAGTTAATCAACAAATTTACAGTATCTTACCTGAAGAATTAGTGGAGATCCTACAGTAAATAAATAAAATTATGCACCATCCTAGCATTGACAAAATAACATCCTAAACTACTTTTCTCTGCATACATGTTTTGTCAGAACGTTTCTTTCAAGTAAATGTTCTGTTAGAAACTTGACATTTGAGTATGTTGCTTGCAAACCATTAAGATATTATGTATCACATGAAATGCTCCTCCAACAACCTATAAGCACATTAGTCATCTATAGTGTCAACAAGAGTTGAGCACCTGCATAGAGTAAAATGACCAAACCCATCTGATTTTAACTGACAATCTACATTTTACAAGACAAAGGAGCGGAAAGAACTACAAATAGTACCATATACCATGCTAGCCACCAAACAGCAGAGGCATCTCTTCAAATTCCTCAAACATGAATCAGCATTCTAAGCTTTTTCAGAACCATAAGTTGCATCACAAGAAAAAACCTTATGTTTTTATGCTGAAACAGGACTGTTCCAAATAATTGCTTCAATTCTGATAAAGGTTATAGAAAATCAAAGAATTATGTCTTTAGATGTTTTCATGATTTTATCAAATAGTAATTCTGCTATGAAGCTAGTGTTAACAAGAATTCTTGAAGGTATGTCACATGAAGAATACCATATTTAAAAAGTCCTAGGCCCCATTTGGTTTAGGATCAGAATCAAAATCAGCCCATTTCAGAATTAATTTTTTTTATAAAATTAATATTACTTATTTTATACTGTTATGAAAATAAATTATTATAAAAAATTAAATAGTTTTTCAAACTTTAAATTATTGAAACGTTATTTTTGATAAAAAAATATTAGTTTACAAAAGTAGTTCACTAGTCTTGATTTTGATCCTGATCGCAAACCAAACAATGTCCTAATGATCAAACCATATAATACATTGTTTTTTATGCCTTTTTGCCATCTGATATGAACGGCATGGATTGACTTCTGATTACAATGTCATTTACCATTAGACAAATAAAGTGTTCATACATAATAGAGAAGCCCTTTATAATTTTTGGCAACCCCTGTTCAATAGTTATGGCAATAGCATTTTTCCAAATATACACTTCAGCATCAGGTGGACACAGAAAACAAAAAACCTTGTATATTTCAGAATCTTTCATTATAGTACTCTGTCATCTTCCACAAGTAGATCCTTTTCTGCAGATAACACGACTTCTAATTTGTTTCTAAACAAAAATTAGGACAAAAAATTGCTGAAAAATTAAGGACTTCTTGCTCTACCTTTTGCAACTAAAATGGCTGCAAAAATTTGAAGCAAAAGAAGCAGATTGGCCTTCACCTCAAATTACTGCTCGAGCTAGAGAAACCCCATCACTTAGCAAACAGAACAGCAGAAACACCGAATCACATCTATGTTAACAAACAAACAGGGTCACCAACACCGTTATCTCAAACCACACAAAAATTCAGAAGGAATATGGGAGAAATTACTAGTACTAAAATATGAAAGCATTCCATCGAATCTGAATACAGCATTGAGAAACATAAGGAAATCATCAGCACTACTACAGTACGCAAATGCCAACAGAAATCAACTCAATAAACGCATGGTAAAAGAATCATATGACTCCAAAGAAAGAATAGAACAGATCCGGGGAAACATACGAAATTGCCATCCCAATTCTAAGCATTGGCCACCTCCTTCTTCATCTTCTCATTCTCGCACTCCTCCAGCTCCCTGAGCCACAGATTGGCGAACTCACAGTCCTTGTACTTATCGAACCACGGCCCGCCCATGGTGTAGTGGATCGCCCTCGGGAACGTGCCGGGATCCTGGGGATCGACCTTGTTGTGCCCGACGAGGAAGTTCCACACGAACGGGACCTCCCCGATCTCGTCGTCCTCCAGCCACATGAATCGGTGGAGATACGCGCCGGTCTGGGTGCTGACGGCCTCCGGCGTGAGGGCGGCGCGGTTCTTGGGGTGGGCGCAGTTGTATAGCACCATGGAGGACCAGTTCTTGCGGGGATAGACCGTCTGGACGGCGCCGTCCATCTTGGTGGTCTCCTTGGGGGCATACTCGTGCTTGACACACATGATGGCGAAGCGATCGTCGATGAGGGCGAGCAGGGGCGCGACATCACCGGTGTAGAGGAAGTCGCAGTCGATGAAGAGGGCCCAGCCGGAGAAGGAGGCGAGGTGGGGGGTAAGGAACCGGGTGAAGGAGAACTCGGTGCTCTCCGTAGGGCCGCGCTCGCGCCAGTAGAGACCGCCGGCGCGGAGGTCGGCCTGCTTGATGGGGATGACCTCGATGGGGACGGAGGAGTGCTTCAGGAGGGAATGGCGGCAGACTTCGAAGGCGACGTCCTCGCGGGGGTCGTAGCCGACGAAGACGCGGAACGGCGCTGGATCGGCGCGGCCATTGGCGGAGGACATGGCGATGGGTTGGGGAGGGAAGAAGGATGAGGAGGGATTCGATGGAGAGGAGAGGTGTGGGGAATCGATGATAGAGGGAGGAGAGTTTATAGGGGACACTGAATTTAGGAGGAGACGGTTGTCGGTGGGGCGAATGGGGCATTTCGCGATGGGTTTGCCCCTGTATATCGCCCAACGTTTTGTTCGATTTCTGTGACAAAAAGATCACGCGGTATTACGGAAGGAACGGATTATTCGCACAACGGGTTTGCGGACCAATGGTTGGATGAGCAAAATCGATTTAAAGACCGTTTGAATTAATTTCGAATTGAAATTATTAATTCGATTAATTACGAAAAATTGAGAGAATTCAACGAATTGATAATTTTGATATTTAAATATATTTTTATAATAAAAAAAAAATTATCAATTCAGTCAATTTTATGAATTCAGTTATTTAGAATATAAATAGAAATCTACGAATGCCGTCAATTCTTGGAATTTTAGTGTTTGGTTGGATTTAGAATTGGAGATTCTAAATGGGTGAGATTACCCCCATTTTTAAATATTTTTATATTTAATCTTAAAATAAATATAGATATTAAATTAGTAAATTAATTAGTAAATTTAAAATATTCTTAGATTTACTTCATAAAAAAATAATTTTAAAAAAAATACTTCTAAACTGTTAAATGTTATAAATAAAAAAATAATTTCATTTTGATGACTTTTCTCTATTTCTTCTCAAATCAAACAACTTCTAAATTGGGTCGAGTTCTCTAAAGTTGTTTGGGTTCTCGGTTCCTCGAGTTCTGAGTTCCGAGTGCCAAACGCACCCTAGTCCCGCAATTACCCTACATTCTCATATCAACCCGAAAATTTTGCCAACCGGAATCTCTGCATCCGACGATGGATCCCCTCTCCGTGCTGTGTGACTACGCTGTGCGCGGCAAGCTTGACAAGGTCACCCGCTCCAGTGACGAGTTCCACTTCGGCAACTCTAACTACTCCTTCCCCTACTACGCCGACACCGTCTATCGCTCCAAGCACGGCTCTCTCTACTCCCTCGAGACTCTCCTCTTCTTCCTCCGCCACCATCATCTGAAGCACACCAACTACCTCCAGTTCGCCTTCGTCTCCCATGTCCCCGCTGTCACCCTTCTCGACTGCAAGCCCCTCCTCGACTAACTGCTTGGTTGTGTCTCCTCTTCCGACGTCGTCGATCCCCTCTTATGAGTGCTCGGGATGATGACTGCTGCCGGGGACGGTGACGATCACTGCTCGGGAAGGAGACAAGCGCTCGGGATGATGACCGCTGCTGGGGACGATGACGACCGCTGCTTGGGACGGAGATGAGTGCTCGGGACGGGGACGACGATCGCTCGGGTGATGGGGACGACAATCGCTCCGATGATGAGGATGACAATCGCTCAGGACTGGGACGACGATCGCTCAGGTAACGAGAACGAAGACCGAAATTGGGGTGAGAATTCTCGATTCCAGCCGATTTTGAAAGGGGAAATTACTGTTGCCACGTGATGGTGGGACCCACTCAATTCCGGTCCGAATTGCGAATTCCTCTTTCTTAGTTGGAATTCAAACTAGTAATTCGGAATTATTGGAATTGCGAATTCACCCAATTTCATATTTTCTTTTGACATCCAAACAACCGAATTGAGGGAATTAGGCCTTCAATTCTCTCAATTCAGCCAATTCAGTCAATTCGAGCTATTTCCAAACAGCCTCTTATCGTACCGGTTTTAGACATTTTAGAACCGGAATCGAATTTCGGTTCTTAAAAAATTGAAAATCGGAATCGTACCGGTTTAGATAAAGAATCAGTTTTTTCGGTTTTGATTTTAAATCGATTCTAAACCAGTATACCGATTTTAAATTTCCTATGACAGTAATAGCAACCATTGTTTTTACCAAAAAAAATAAAGAAACAACAACCATTGAGCCAAAAATTGAATTGCAAGTAAATACTATTGCTGAGCTTTTACAATAATTCAAATGGTTTCTTAAAAACTTACAAGACAAGATCACCAAAATAGAAGCAATAGCAGTATCATAGTTGAGCCAATATCAATGGACATTGGACAGAGGGATTATGCACTATGCAATATGCACTTATGCAGTGCAGCAGACCAGCAAGCAGCAGTAGCAAGTAGTAGACCAGCAGTATGCATATTCTTGCAAAAAAAGAGCTTAGACTATTATTGCTAGTCTGCTACTAGCACTATAAAGACATAAATTAAGGTGTAATAATATCAACAATTTCTGGCTTAGAGTCACTAAGAAGGTAATTGGTTAGTCAGAAGGGTTAGCCAAAGAAGAAGATGGGCTCCCTGTCCGGATGGGATAGGTTATGCAGTACAGCTGCTGCAGCAGACCAGCAGGCAGTAGTAGTAGACAACCAGTATGCAATTATGCAGTGCAGCAGACTAGCAGGCAGTAGTAGTAGACCAGTAGTATGCACTTATGCAGTGCAGTAGACCAACATACAACAATAGTAGACCAGCAGTAGGCACTTATGCAGTGCAGCAGACCAGCAAGCAGCAGACAGCAGTGCAGCAGACCAACAGACACCATGTTCAATATCTCATCCTTCTGGACCTTCTCATCAGTAATGAGATGCCACCAATCCATGCCATGCAAAAAAAGATATATATATATATATATATATATATATATATGTATGTATGTATATAAAGAAATCAACAATTTGAGAATACTAGAGTCAAACATTTTTGCTAGCAGATTCATAGGAATATAGATAAATTTTGTTTAGATAGTTTCAGATCTGTTTCTGAAGTTGAGCCAGTATTAGAGGGATTATGCGGTGTAGCAGACTAGCAGTAGTATATCATTCTTGTCATGCTTGAGATATTTTCACTTTGTCCTCTTTTCTTCCTTGCATTTGCTCTTTCAATTGGCTTAGCAGTTAGCATTCAATATGTGTAAGTTTGATAATAATTTTATAATCAAAATCAACAGTTAGAAAATGGAGATTAGAGAATACAAATAAACAAACCAATGAACCATGCTCGCAAAAGTAGGAATATAGTGTCCAGCATTTGATCTTCCAGTTATAAAGAAGTCATTCTCCACATACACTGGGTGTTCAGTGAAAAATGTCTAAGAGCATAAGATAGTAAGACAGAAAATTATGATAATGTAAATCCAGAGAGAACAAAAAGGTTCTAATGCTTGGAAATCCATGCAGAAAGAGATATATATACCTAAAGAAATCAACAGTCAGACATTTTTGTTGGCACTGGCAGTTTCATAGGGAATAACATCAAGAAAGAAAATTAATCATCAATTGAGATTATTGTTTCCATTTTTCTCATCATTTTTGCAATTATAAAGATAAAACATGCGATATATATAGCATAAATATTAAAATCAATAATTAATTTCTACAGAAATAATATAATGAATAAATAATTTTTACATGCGGATATTTTTTTAATTTCTTCAAGTATCTCCTCAATATTAATAGGAGACCTAGTAGAACACAACCAATCTTATGTACAAATAAGAGCTTCCACCATTTTTGCATATAAAAAACTTTGAAATTGATCAAGAACTCGACCTCCTGTACTAAAAGTTGACTCTGAAGTAACGGTAGATATGGACATAGCAAGCACATCTTTAGTCATCATGGAAAGAACTGGATACCTACCACTATTTGCTTTCCATCACAGAAGAATATCAAAATCTTCTGCCTCATCTTCACGTTCCTCCTCCAAATACTTAATCAATTCTGTTTTGCAAGTGGAAGTCTTCTGTTTTGCTTTTGCTTTTCTCGATTCATCTTGAACCAGCTGAAGTACATCAAGATTACTTGTTCCAATAGCATTCCTTTCTTTTATTTGTTCGACTCCTGCAACACTATGGGAAGAAGATGATGAATTTTCTATAAATGAATATTCTTATAAAAGTCTATCCAAAACATTCTTTACTTTACCCTTCAACTCATTAACTTTTTCATTCTCATAACTTTCCTCAATCATCCAATCTATACTCTCCAACTTTAGCCTAGGATCAAGCACAGAAGCAATACATAGCATAATATTAAGCTTTTCAATATTTGCCCAATATTTATTATATTTGGTCTTCATCATAAAAGCCATAGTACTTAAGCAGAAGTCATCTGATTTAGAAAATTTCTTGATCATCATACCAATTCCATACATGCTTTGCATATATATATTTCCTGTAATATAAGAAGAACTAGATATGTTTAAGGTAATAACATAAAATACTTACAAAAAAGGTAATAAAGCTTGAGTAACATCTCAATCTGCATGTGTTGGTGAACCTTGTGACTTTTCCTTCATTAGCTCCTCTGCATATTTGGAATCTTGGTTCTCCAATAATTCAAAAGCTTTCTAAAATTTCAAAGCAACATCAAGTATTAGATATGTAGAGTTCTATCTGGTTTCAACATCAAGATAAACCAAACTTTTGCATTCTATTTTTTCCTGCTTCATACAAAGCTTGAACCTCCATGCTTTTGCTGGTGATGATTTCACATATTTAATTGCAACCCAAATTCTAGCAATAAAGTCATTTGAATCTTAAGTCCTTCTTTAACAATTAGACTCAGGAGATGTGCACAACATCTGACATACAAATACTCACCATTAAGTACATGATCTTTCCAACTATCAAGCCTCTTCCTTAGGTACTAAACTCCAACATCATTAGAAGATGCATTATCTACAGTAATTGTAAAGACCTTATCTATGTCATAATCAAGTAAGCACAATTCCAATGTTTTACCAATTACCATACCAGCATGACTTGAAACAAAACAAATATTAAAAAAAAAAATTTTAAGCTTTCAATCATTATCAATATAGTGAGCAGTCACACTCATGTAGCCCAAGTTTTGGCATGATGTCCAATAATCAATTGTGATACTCACTCTTTGCTTTAACTTGCTAAAAAATATTTCAATTTTTTCTTTTCCTCCAGAAATATTTTGAAACAATTTCTAGTAACAGTAAATTGGAAAGGAACATCAAATTTAGGTTGCAATGTAAAGGTATAGAACTTAAACCCTTCACCTTTAACATGTTTGAAAGACAGTTCATCAAGAATTAAATATTTGGCTAATGCAATTCTACATGCTTCTTGATTAAAATTCCATGTAACAAGTGTGCGTGCTTGAATGCTACCATGTCATCACTAACTGATTAAAAGGCTAAAGTTTTTTATTTTTTTACCTCCATGTTTGGAGGATAATCTCTGCATCTACTTAAGTGAGTACTTAAACCACTTGTTCCATAACTAAAAGGGCATGAAAGGAGACTTCCACAGTAATTACATTGGACTTTATCCTTATAATTATCTTCATTGGAATCTAGTTTAGAAAAATGGTCTCATACCTATGAACTATTTTTTTCTCACCTTCCATGCTTTATGATTTATTTTATTTATCCTTGAAGTTACATCTTGAGCTTCACTAGCCTTCTCACCAACATTTTGATTTGGACATAAATATTTTATATTTGAAGCATTTATACTTGTATTTTCATTAGTGATTTCTCTGCTTGAGTCCATCTAAAATAGAAGAAAGAAGATAAATGACCAACAGACCAAGCAATCAAGCATGCAAGTAATATAGTTCCTACTTCGTAGTAGAACTACGGGAAAGACCAATCCAGCATAAAATTCTAAGAAATGGAAAAGCGCAATACCTAATTCACAGAACTGGCACGATCAGCCACGCCGCAGTAGGAAAATCCCCTGAACAAGTTCCAGTTTAGCTCCCAGTCCCAAAATTTCTGAGAAATCTCTCAAAAAGTGGAACCCAACATTAGTAAAAATCAAAAATCGTAGAAGAGCTGGTACTTGGTACTTGGTAGAGTTGAGAGAGAGGGCATACCGGAGTAGATCACTGCTCTGGCGATGTCGCTGCTCTAGCAATGGACGGAGGACAAATCGGAGCAAGTGGCGACGAAATCGATGATGCAGGGACTTAGGGTTAGGGTTTTGAACTCTCGACCTTTGAGAATGAGAAGAGACATCAAAGCAAAAGGCGCGGCGGACGGCGACCGGCGAGATCAGAGATGCAGGGACCTAGGGCTAGGGTTTGAGCCTTTGAGAATGAGAAATCGAAGTACGCGACGGTGAGATCGAAGATGTAAGGACCTAGGGTTAGGGTTTGAGCCTTTGAGAATGAGAAATCGGAGCAAATGGTGATGAGATCGGAGAAGCAGGGACTAGGGTTAGGGATTTGAACTCTTGACCTTTGAGAATGAGAAGAGAAATCAGAGCAAAAGACGTGGCAGATGGCGACCGACAAGATCGGAGATGCAGAGACCTAGGGTTAGGGTTTAAGCCTTTGAAAATGAGAAATCAAAGCATGTGACGACGAGAACGGAGATGCAGGGACCTAGGGTTAGGGTTTGAGCCTTTAAGAATGAGAAATCAGAGTAAGTGGCAACGAGATCAAAGATGTAGGGACCTAGGGTTAGGGTTTTGAACTCTCAATCTTTGAGAATGAGAAGAGAAATTGGAGCAAAAGGCGCGGTGGGCGGCAACCAGCGAGATCGGAGATGCAGGGACCTAGGGTTAGGGTTTGAGCCTTTGAGAATGAGAAATCGAAGTACACGACGGCGAGATCGGAGATGCAAGGACCTAGGGTTAGAGTTTGAGCCTTTGAGAATGAGAAATTGGAGTAAGTGGTGGCGAGATTGGAGACGTAGGGACCTAAGGTTAGGGTTTTGAACTCTAGACCTTTGAGAATGAGGAGACATCGGAGTAAAAGGCGCGACGGGCGGCGACCGACGAGATCGGAGATGCAGGGACCTAGGGCTAGGGTTTGAGACTTTGAGAATGAGAAATCAAAGCAAATGACGGGCCTAGTGACGACCGGCAAAGGCGAGGGCGAGGCGGCGTCGCTGCGAGTGTGGGGTCGAGGGCGAAAGCGAGGTGGTGTCGCTGCGAGTGCAGAAATTAGGGTTAGGGTTCGATTGAAGACATATATATAGGGGTATAACCGGTACGATTTTGGTTCACCGATTTTTCATATAATCTAGAACCGGAACAAGAAACGGTTTCCCAGTTCTGCTAAATTTAAGAACCGAAACCGTACCGATTTGATTTGAGAATCGATATTCCGATACGGTTCTCAACTGGTATGGTTCAGTATACTGATTTTCTAGTTCTTTTGCTCACCCCTACCCAATGGACTGCTCCATGTTACAAGTTTACCTTGGTTCCGAGAAATGGGATTGGTCGTAGGGGTGTGCATTTTATTCAAAACCGAACCAAACTGAATCGAATAAACCGAATCAAAATTTTCAATTTTAAAAATTTAAAAACTGAATCGAACCAAAATATTATAAAAATTGAACTAAAATCGAACCGAAAAAATTTTGGTTCAGTTCGATTTAAATTGAAAACTGAAAATTTAAACCGATTTTATTTTTTTAGTTTAAATTTAATTATATTCAAATTAAAATCAAAAACCAAAACTAAAACCAATATTATGCATTTATATATACATGTCATTCAGTTTGATTCAGTTTTTACGGTTTTTCAAAATTAAAAATTAAAATTGAAATCGAATATTAATTTTTCTGTTTTTCAAAACCGAACCGAACTGAAAATCGAATAACCCGAACTGAATCGATTATTCAGTTTCGGTTTGGTCAGTTTATTCAATTTGAACTGAATATTGCACAGCCCTAATTAGTCACCAATTACGAGGGTGGGATCAAGTGAACTCTAGGTCCCGTTTAATTTGGATCAAAAAATGAAATAATTTTGTTTTAAAATAATAATTTGATTTAATTTTAATTTGAGATAAAATTAATTAATTTAATTTAAAAAAATCATTTCAAATCAAATACTCTTTAAGATTTGTTGTTCGTAGAATTACTTTAATAAGAAAAATAATTTACTCATCCAATAAAAAAAATCACATTCTAAATTTAGGAGTCAACCTAGTAATCCTATTGTTTGATTACTATTTTAAATTGAGTTTTTGCACTTATGATGTTTCTAATTTAGTATTGATCCTCTTGGCAATCTTTATTTTTTTATTCTTTGCTCTTCTAAAAATTTTAAAATTAGTGCTTTTATTTCTTATATGAACTTCTTGTGCTTTCAATTGTTCTTGTATTTATTTTTACCTTTTTATTGATGACAAAAGAGGGAGATAACACATATTAAATTATTCTAAATAGGGGAAGAAATGTTAAGAGTAAGAGAGAGCTTGAGCATGCTATTTATTTATTAAAGTGATATTTTCATGTGTATGTCCTAAGTTTCATGTTTATTATTCTAGTTGATACATGTGTTAAATTATAAATCTTTTTATCAACTAATCTATTCGCTCTATTTTTGTGAAAGTTTATTGCCATTAAAAAGTGGAAGATTGTTGCTCTTTATAATTTTGATAGTGAACCAACTTTGTATTTGATCAATTTTGAGCATATATAGCAATTAGCCAAGCCAAGTTTGAAATGAAGATCAAGGACATTCAGAAATTTCAAGTATAGATAAACTTAAAGATTATATTGAAATTGAGGAATAATGGTGAATCAATTAATAGAACTTGAAGATTTAAAGATGGCATGAAGGAAGCTCAAGAGATCAAGGTCGGTTCAAATAAGTTTAAGTTTATTTATTTAGCTGAGCCGAGAACTTATTTTGAGATTTATCATTTAGATCATTTATCACGTAGAATTCAGTAAGAAGCTCTTAATAGAATTTACCCAACTAAAGTAAATGTCTGGTTTATATTGGATATCCGACAAGTTCAAAAGAATAGAGTGATCTCCACTGTGCCAAAGATTTGCTTGAAATTAGACATCTGACAATGTTGGTGACCATTTGTCTTTTGTTCTTTGTTAGATGTCCGATTGACAAATGGACATCCGATTTAGATTGAATCTATATGATAAGGGCTAGTTTTTTTACTGTTGGAGTGAACCAAATGGTGGGATCTTACTCCCAATGGCTAAGTTTGATCCATAAGGTATAAATAGTCATGGTTGACTTCTCTTAATAATTTTTTACAATTTCATATCTATTATAAAAAAGAGATCAAATGCCCTATACCTACTAGCCCAGGAATACTTTAAACCTTCAAATCTTAAGTAAATCTTTAATACTCTTATCTCCAATCTTGAAAGACTATATAGTGAGCTCAAATATATCATCTTTTATATTTTTTTTGTACTTATAAACACTTTTAGGTGTTACAAGTGTGAAAGAGTATAATAACTCTAGTGTGGAGTGGATCTTCTCAATTGAAGAGATCGATTGTACAGATATGACTTTACCCTAACAGAGCAACAAGCTTGTCTTCACCCAAAAAAAAGACCCTCTGGTGTGCAGTTTGTAAAAACTTGACTTCACCTCAAGAAGCGATATCACTAGTAGAGTGATTGAAGTCCTCAAGAGTGAAGCAGGGATCATGAAGTAGGAGCGATTGATTTTTGAACCATATAAAAATATAGTGCACTTTTTTAATCTTGTTTTATATTATATTGCACTTGTGGTTTATTAAAGTTTGAATAAAATTGCTGAAATTCATTAATATCTATCTTAGAATTTATATTGGGGTTTGATCATATTTATAATCTTAAATTGTATTTTAAAACCTATTTCAACCCCCCCCCCCCCCCCCCCCCCCCCCCCCCCCCCCCCCCCCCCCCCCCTCCCTCTCCTCTCCTCCTCCTCTTCAAAAGTTGCAATACGGACTAAAACTTTGAACTTCAAGGCACAAGCCCTAAAAAGGTCTTCCAAGGGTCATTTGGAACGGGGTCAGGGCTAGGGTGACCTCACCCTAACCAGACTATCTTTCAAATACCAAAAATTTGACCGCACTAATATTATTTAATTCATTTAAATTATAATAAAGATTTGACTAAAATGCCCTCGGTTTATCTGAACCGTCGGATCTCGATCCAATGGCTCAAATCGCCTCAATCAAAACCCTAATCATATAATCTTCTCCTCCTCCTCTCTCTCTCCCCCCTCCCCCCAAACGCTGCCGCCCATCATCGCCCTAATCTCCGCCATCACTGCCCGCACGAGCTCGGCCGGCGAGCTCTGTGCTCAAGCTCGGCCGGCGACGTCGTGGGTCTCGTGAAGAAGATGAACAATAGTATGTGAACAGTACTCACCGGAGGGTATTTTTGTCCACAAAAAATTTTAACCATCTGCTAGTCAAATCAGTAACCAAATAAGATTTACTTGACCGCATTAGCGTTTTACACTTTACCCCTTCCTTTGACCTTGACCTCATTCCAAACGGGCCCCCAATGTCTAAATTGTCCACTTTGACTAGCTATCTGTCTCTGAATGAAAGGAAGTGCTAAATCAAAGTTCAATGCCCAAATCTCGCTTTAGACTACTCCAAAATTTGAAAGCAAATCTCGAATTATAATAAAAAATAATGGTACCTGGTACCTGATGTAGCCTCGCGATCTCCTCTATATACAACTTAGCGAGCCTATTTAGTGAGTATGTCCTCTTAATAGACTAAAAATATGTTGATTTGATAAGCCTATCCATAATCAACCAAACAAAATCAAAGCCTTTCTTTATCCTCAATAATCCCATTATGAAGTCCATGATAATGTGCTCTCACTTTTCCTTAAGAATAGGGAGGGATTGCAACTTCCCCATATATTTCTGATACTCAATCTTCACCTGTTGGCAAATGAGGCACTTAGAGACAAACTCTATAATAGCTTTTTTCATGTCATACCATCAATAATCTTGTGTCAAATCTCAGTACATCTTTATACTACCTGGATCTACTGAGTACTTGGAGCAATGAGCCTCATTCAATAATTCTTACTCAATTGTGGATCAATAGGGACACAAAGACAATCCTGAAATCTAATCACAACATCTACAGAAACTTGAAAATCGAACCTCTGATTATGAGCTAATTTTTCCTGCAAGGCTTGAAAAGAAGGATCCTTCAACTAGCCCTCCTTGTGCCTCAACATGAAATTTGACTGAAGATGTAATCTAGTGAGAAAACTATGATGAGCCTCCACCAAGAACACCACACCCAAGTCTCAAATAGCCTCAAGAGACTTCCACTTTTGCACTAATAGAGGTGTTGCATAACTAGCTGACTTCGTACTCAAGACATCAACAACTACATTAGTCTTTTCTAAATGATAATTGATGGAACAATCATATTTCTTCAAAAAGTCTAACCATCTCCTTTGCCTCATGTTGAGCTCCTTCTAAGTAAAAAGATATTTCAAACTCTTATGATAAGTAAAAATCTCAAAAGTCTGAGCATACAAATAATGCCTTCAGATCTTAAGGGCAAAAATAATGGCTGCCAACTCTAGATCACAAGTAGGGTAATTCTTCTTATGAATCTTCAACTATAGTGAAGCATAGGCCATGACCTCCCATACTGCATCAACACATATCCCAAGCCCTTAATTGAAGCATCATCATAAATAACCAATGCTTCTCCACCAGAAGGTATGGTCAACATTGGCGCTGAAGTCAACCTATTGTTGAATTCCTTGAAACTTTGTTCACATTATTCATACCAAACAAACTTTGTATTCTTCTGAGTCAGCTTAGTTAGAGGAGCAGCTATCTTAGAGAAGCCCTCCACAAACCTTATATAGTAGCCTACCAAGCCTAAGAGACTTCTAACTTTGGTCACATTGGTTGGCTCCTTCCAATTCAACATTACTTCCACCATCCTAGGATCTACTGATATGCCTGCAATTGAAATCACATGCCCCAAGAAGACCACTTCTGAAAGCCAAAAATCCCACTTGCTAAACTTGGCATATAGTCGCTCTTTCCTCAAGGTTTCCAACACAAGTTGCAAATGGCGTTTATGCTCAGCTCGACTCCTAGAGTACACCAAGATGTCATCAATGAATACAATCACAAATGAATCAAGATACTATCGCAAAACCTTGTTCATCAAGTCAATAAAAGCTACTGGTGCATTAGTTAACCCAAATGGCATGACCAAGAATTCATAATGCCCATATCTAGTTCGAAAAGCAATCTTGGCAATGTCTACTTTCTTGATCTTTATTTGATGATACATGATTTGAGATGAATCTTCGAATACAACTGAGTTCCTTGAAACTGATCAAATAAGTCATTAATCTGAAGAAGAGGATACTTGTTTTTTATTGCGACTTGATTGATTTGTCAGTAGTCTATGCACAGTCTCATGGTGCCATTCTTTTTCTTCATAAAGAGCACTAGAGCACTCCAAGGTGATACACTTGGGTGAATAAAGCCTTTATCCAACAAATCCTATAACTGTTTCTTAAGCTCTTCCAATTCAATTAGTGTCATTCTATATGGAGCTTTAGAAATAGGAGTCATCTCTAGAATTAGCTCAATGCCAGACTCGACTTCCCTGTTAGGAGGTAATCTTGGTAGTTCCTCTAGAAAAACATATGAAAACTCCTCACAACTAGTATGCTTGTAAGAGATGACATTTCTACAAGATCTTCTGAGATGAAGGCTAAGTAATCCTAACATCCCTTTTGTAACAACATCGAGCTTACATTGCAAAGATGATGGTTAGTGATTTCTTTTTGATCCCACTAGTAGGAAAGATGGTAGTCTTGGAGGATGAAAACTAACCAATTTCCTAAAATAGTTCACACTAGCATGATAGGTTGCAAGCCAATCTATACTAAGTATCACATCAAAATCACTAAAATTTAAAACCATCAAATCAATCAGAAGGTCATACCCATGAATATGAAGAGTGTAACCTCTAAGAACCTCTTGAGCTATCAAAGACACCCCTTATGGTGTCCCCACAATCAAAATAGAATCCAATAATGTAACAGATATGTTTAGCTTTTGTGTAAAATGTGGTGTAATAAAATTATGTGTAGACATAGAATCAATCAGAATGCATGTAATAATACCATAAATTTTCAACATACCTCGAATGACATTGCTGGAAGTCTAAACGTACTGATGAGTGAATACAAACACGTAAGTTATTCCCCACTTCTTCTGCTAGGGTGGTCTCTCTTATTGTTGTTCCCTCTTAAGACAATTCCTTAACTCATGGTCTGGCTGATGGTAAGCATAACAAAGGCGCACTTCACTTGGACTCTTGATATAGTTGTGTGACATATGATCCTTACTTCTATAGAGATAGCAGTGTGGAGTCTTCAAAAATTGTGATGTCATTGGTTTCTTCTCTTGCACCCTATGTCTTTTTGCGAATTGCTGATGATGGCTTTTAACTTTACCAAGTTGCCTATGGCAAATCCACTATTCGGCATTCCTCTTAATTTTGAAATTTGCAATGGCACTCTCTACTAACAAAACTTTGTTTAGCACTATGACTAAGGTGTTCAACTCAAATGCCTCCACTTCTTCACGGATTGCAGGTCTCAATCTATTTATAAATAATGCTACCCTCGAACACATGTAACCATGAATTGTAGTGCAAATCTAGCAAGACGTTTGAACTTTGTCTCTTACTTAGCAATAATTTGACCCGCTTGTTTCAGGCTAATTAACTCTCACTGGGTGTCTGCTCGAACAGACATTGAAAAATACTGCTCCAGGAAAACTTTCCTGAACTGCCTCTATGTGATCTCTGCATCATCACCCCTAAGGCACGAAAGGCAGCATTCTACCATAGCCCTTGCACTGCCACCGCCTTTGCCACCAGTTCGTGCCATTGTGCCAGCACATAGCCATGTCGTTGGACCTCGCCACCAGCCGTGCTGCCGAGTCGCGGCCACATGCAGCTAGGCTGCATGCAGCAGTGCCAGGTGCTGCTCGTACCACGGTTGTCGCCGCGCAGAGTCCGTGCCACAGCCGCCGCTCGCGCTGTGGCTGCACTGCGCCGCCTGTGCGGCCGCTGTTCTGTGTAGCTGCCCCGGCCCTCCACCGCTCGCTCTGGTCAACCGTCAAATTTTCCAAACAAATTATATATATATATACACAATAAGATCCATAATTTCAGTTATTTTATATTCAAACACGTCCCTTTTAAGTAAATTTCAATACAATCCCATCCCTAATTATAGTAAGGAATTAAACACAGAAATCTAACAATTACCCTAAGTTTTTGGTGAAGACACATACTTCGGATTTATTCAGAATATTCTCTATATTATCAAGGAATAGAAAAGAAGGGGTTTTTAACGAGGGAATCAAACAAAAAGAAAGCCAATTTAGTTGTAACCCCGTATCTTCTTCTCTAGCAATTGTAGCTCTGTCAAATCCTTCCGATTGTTAGTTATCTTGCTTTCCCATTTTCTCTTTTTTACCTATCTACTACCTACATTCCTAATTTTAACGGACATATACACTTGTTCTCTTTAATCACCACCTAAATCCAAAGCCTAAAGTCCAATAAATCTCGGTAAAACATTATGACTTCACTTCACCAATTTTAAATTTTTTATAAAAAATTGGGTCACATGAAATACCAACTTATTGGGAAAAATTTTCATTGATTATTTTCCCATATATCCAAACCGACATTAAAGAATTTTACTAGTTCACAAGGCGGTTAATTGTAAGAAAGCAACCAAGGCAGCAGGCGTCTCTTTCGGGCAAGCTCAATGGCCCTCCAAAACATCAACTTTCCTGTTCCGCTACCCAAAACCCTCTTCCTTCCTTCACGTCGCCACAAACCATCGCATTGGATCCAATTCCTCCACCATCAGTCGAGCTCTCCTCTCTGAATTTCCAACCTTTACGCTTTGTAAATTGTGCATTTTGATCTCACGTTTGACATTCATTCATGTGACAGCAATGATTTGTTTGATATTTTAGTTGTTTCATCACTCAAATCTATGTATAATTTTTTACTTTTATAGTAGAGATATGTAATTTTCTATTATATATATCGAATTAATCCATCTGACACTTGGCATATTTAATGGTCTTCAATTAGAGGTTTGATCGGGTCACTTGTATTTTAATATTGTTACAGTGATTCTGTTATCATCATTAAACAAAAGGATAATCCTTTCCCTTCCCCACACCTTTGCAGCTTCTTTTGCTTTATAGTTAGCTAATTAGCTCTCCTCTCTCATTCTGTATTGATGCCATATGGTGTTTTTGCTATGCATTTCAGATTCAAAGTTTACCCTGCAAGAGCTCCCTGCCTGCAAACCAATACTGACTTTTGGAATTGTAAGCCCTGCCGAACTAATAAATGTAACAAGTCAAATATATTCTTATTTAACTTTAACGGAACTGTTTGAAATAACTTTGTCTATCACAGGTTATAGCAGCTTTTGCTCTGATTGGCGTTGTCTTCATGGGCTTGCTTCCTTGTCTGCATCAGAAGGTGCAACTTCTTCTCTTGAATCCATGCAAAATACTGATTAATGCACTTGTTGCTTTTCCAAATTTACCCTTTTTTTTGGATACCAAGGTTATTGAAATTGTGGATCGATATGGTACAGACTGTATTCCAGAGGAGCTTCAAAATGATAGTGAGCCCAACTGTCTCTGTTTTGCTGTTCAACCAAGAAATTTTTTGTTTTTTGTTTTTTTTTTTTTTTTTGCTTTATTGTGCTCTGCCTGGTTCCTGCTAGTTGATGTTTTCAGTTTCTGATAAAATTACTGACTGCAGAGTACTTCAGGTGCCAAAGTATATGAAAAGTCCAGTTTTTATAAATTACCAGCTCGACAATTTCTATCAGAACCATCGCAAGTATGGTCTTCTTGAGAGTGGATTTGTATAAATGTCTTTTCTTTCTTCACCATATTGTCACTTCTTGAAAATCTGATGTTACTACTTTAAGTGGCGGATTCTTGGTTAAGAATGAGTAAAAAGAGTGATTTGTATATACTGATGTGATTTTTCTGCTTGAATGGGTATATGCACATCTTCAGATGCATTGACCTATCTTTCAGAGAAATCAATCATCCTTTCTTGGACCATGGTGGTAAGGTAGCCTTCAGTTATGGGATTAACTTTAAGTCTAATAAGAATTGTGGTAATTGGGAATGAGGCAAATATCATACCTCTCTTGTTGGTTCATTGGTCCACAATGGAAATTCTACAATAAGTTCGTAAACCTTGTGAGGTAACATATGGTGCGAGCTGCCGAAACTATTCAACGGATTTTGGTCTTGTGTGGTTTGATGGTCACTCGACACTATGAAAAATTACTAATTTCAGTGTTTCTATTAGTCTTCCTTCTGTCCAACAATGAAGTTTAAAATTATTGTTCACCAACAAAGTCATCTAAGTTGATAAAAGGCTGTGAGGCTTAAATAAATTGTATTCATTCATTGAATGTACTTGTTTGCTGCCTTCCAGCCAACACAAATTTTGGTACACTAGTACTCCTTGGATATATAAAGTTCTTCTTTCGACGTATGCAATAATCATTGTACTCAGCACAAATACTGCTATCTTGCATTGCCTACCTGCCTATTTGATAGTATATTTTTGCTGTCACGGGGACCCATGGGGTTAATTTTTGTGATGATCCTTATGTCGATAATTTCCCAGCTTGTGAAAGCCAGCATTGATGTTTGTTCTTTCCCCTTTGTGTCTGTTATATTTCAGCATTGATGTTTTTTACTATTTTTGTGACATTTGAAGTTTTATACATACAATCTTTCTGCTTCTGGAATATGACGTAGATCCACTCTTTTTTTTTCCTTTTATTACCCTTTTTTTTATTTTGGACTGGAATTTAGCATCACAGTAAGTAACATGAGTCTTAAGTTGTGATTTGCTGCAATAACGATGTTGATTACAGGCATGTCAAAAGCCATAGAGATAAGAAATTGCAGCGCAAGGGAATGAATCAGAGACAAGTACCTGCGAACCTGAAGCAAAGATACATAGAGATTTTCTTTTGAGTAATAAATCATTGGATGTGAACAAGAAAAATATAGCTTGGCAGAGTGATGGGCACAAAAAATTTGGAGGACCACTGATCGGAGGAGGCAAGCTTAATGCTAGCATACCTGTGAGTGGCATGTCTTCTTGATTCATCCAATTTCGTTTAATGCCATCTTCTCTTCTCTATCACCATAAAAATTATGTAGCTGAGTGATCAAGAGGAGCTTAATGTCTGGATGCGAACAGCTGCCCTACCTACGTTTAGAAAGCTGTATGGAAGAATTGAGGCAGACCTTCAACCAAATGAACAAATAACATTGACAATGGAGAATAATTATAGCACATAGTTTCGGAGGGAAGAAAATGTTGGTCCTTTCAACTGCATCTTGGGTTGGTGGAAAGAATGACTTCCTTGGTGTAGCATATCCTAAGATGCGTGATATTAAAATATGTTTATTTGTTTGTGTACATATATATAGTTATGAAACAAGGCCGTGTGGAGCAGGAGAAGAATGAACACTAAATGCAGATTACATTCTTTAGGGCCCATTCCAAAACTGATGCATAGAAGGGGCATCACTACTAAAATTGGAAATTATCGAGTGCATGAATGAAACAATGGCATGTCGTCCAAATTGCAGCATTCTAAAGCAAAGTATTTACCTCTTAATCACAATAAGAGAAAATGTTAGATCATTATCATTGACATTTTCTGTTTGTTTCTATTTTTTTGTAGTTCATGTTTATTACGGTTTGTTTGTGATCTCTACTAAGTTTCTCCTTGAAACAAATCAAGACGACTTTTTTTTTTCTGAGGAAACAAAGCAAGACCACTTTTAACGAAGATTATGGTAAAAGTTCTGGATGCCTTTGTTTGATGATCACCTTATGAATTGAGAGGAAACATCCTTCATTTACAGGACACTTGGCGATCCATCCTACTTGCCATGGAACAGAAGCGCAGCAGGATGCACAAACTAAGAACCAACCTCGGTTTTACCCTTCATAAACGAATATAATATTTTACTCTCTCTAGAGTAGCCGTTCTTTTTGCTTTTTCTCATGGATAAGAGCCTTTTTACACAGCAAAAGATCTGTTTGCTTTCACATGGTAGCACTCTCAATGTAAATAAAAACTTCTATAGTAGTTGACTTCTATCCTAAGCTGAGGATGATGTTTTCCTTCTCTCATGGGTTCTTTATTGCTTCCAATATTCATGAAGAATTATGGAAGAATGTTTAGTCTAATTGTTCATCCTTATTATGTTCTCTAATTGGACCTCGCAAAGCAGTGAAATTACATCAGGAAGAAGTCTATGTACACTGCTAATATTTCAAGTTTCGTTGCTGCCGTATGGTACAATTATTCAAGTGAGGAGAGAGAACATATTTTGAAAGTAAGATGCAGGAAATAATGGCTATGCTATGTCAGTAAGGAAAGACTATTTCCTATTCAAAAAAATTATAAATGTCTCTCCTAGTGACATTAGCTAAGCAAATATTTCTCATCAATTACAACATTATGTTAATTTTCTTCTTTTTTCTTTGTTTTTTAATCTGACTATGACATCCAATTCTTTCCTCTTGGATTGTTTGAGCGCTGGAGGGAATTCTTTCCACCAAACTGCGAGATGCCAATACTCAAAAATGCTGCAAACAAAAGTCGATCATCAGACTCATCTTTCCACTGTTCATCGAAGAGTCTCTTCTTTGCTTCACAGATGTCTTCCTTCCCATGATTTTGTCCCAAATAAATACGTTGAACTTACTGAAAACTGAAGCTCCAGATGTATTTTTCATCAGAAGTCCCATCTCAACCTTGCTTTCTCTTCCCACTGTAGGAATCAGGTGGAAGTTGATCTTCTTCGCAGGTGCAACATGATGATAGTATGTTTTTGCCGTACCAGCACGGGAAACAAGCAGTCCATGACTGACTTTGATATCCTTAAAAGCATCAAAGTCGGGGTCCTTTTCATGTGGATAAAGACTTGCTAGTCCATTAGAGAAGTCATCTGGTTGAGATTGCCATAAGATATGCTTGTATTCTATGTCATCTTTGTCAGTGATGCTGCCCTGGGGAGTTGGTTCTGCTGCAATCTAACGTTGAGTAAATAGGATGATCCAAATTAATGTTACTAGAGAGCATTCAAATGAAAAACAAAGAAATGGATACAGGCGCGAAAAAAAAAAAACACTCTCTGTATGCTTTCATACAGTATGTATATGTACGACAGCATACCTTTGATTTCTGCATTCCCTCCTAAATCATTATTTTGAGTGCTCTCCGTCAGCTTCCCTTCTTGATCTTCCAAAGTTTTCTGTTTGATAAATGAACAGCATTTCAGAAACATATTCAAGGCAAATAAATTATCACAACAAAGCATTAAACTTCTCTCTTGCCTCTGCTGAAGCATTAGGGCTCTCCACTTCCTTCTTTGCTTCCTTGAACTCCTCTTCCAGATCACTAATGTCTATCAACTTGGTGAACTCTCCGCGCCCACGCGTCTTGGCCATCATTATTGATGAACCGAGACCATCCAAAGAGAACCCATCAAAGTGAGGGTCAAATCCAGGCCACAACATATCTTGATAGCTTGAGCTACTGATTAGCTCCTGAGAAGCTGAAGCAAGTGAGAGGAACCCCTGAACATTGTCCACCTCGTTGCTGTTTTGTTTCGCTAGTCCACCATGCAGCCTCTTAGACTCCATAAGATCAAATTGAGGGAGGTCCTCTACTTCTAGTGGAGTCAAGGACAGCCTCAGTGGAAGCCTTGCACACTCTAGCGCAACATCCACCTGCATGATTAAATAGTATGTGAATAATTATTATAGGAGAGTAGGGTTTCTTTCATTTTGAACATTATGAGGATCATGCTTTTGTACCTTGGATGGCAGGAAAGAAAAGCTTGAAGAGATGTGAAATGGTAAAGCAGTGGTCTTGTCTGACAAGAGTTGCATCCACTTGCTACCAGATGGATCACTGGCATCAAACAAGGATGACCGTTGATTAAGCTCTGATGAGCATGTCTCCGGCCGGACCTCATAGTAGCGTCTACTGCTGCCGCCGCTCTCCAATTCTTCCCCTCTTCCAGCACAACAGATATCCAACGTAGGCGAACGATCTCCACCGTACCACTGTAGCTTCTCCTCACAAGGATCTCCATAGTGCCCTATGATCTTTGGTCCTGGTGCACTCTTCTTAAAAATTCGACATAGTGCATATGCATCCTAAAGAAAACCACAGTTAAGGAAAAAAACGATATATAGAACACAGCTATATCAGTCTGAGGGAGGAGCAAGTAGGATTTGTACTTGTAAACCGGAGGCGGTCTCGCGTTCTCTTTCATCGAGACGGTACTCGTGCATGACCCAGTTGGTTCGGGAACCATGAGGCGCACGTCCTTGGTAGTAAACTAGGGTTTTCTTCATGCCAACAGCACGATTCTGGGAGCAGACCTTGCGGTCCTTGCCGGTGGCTTTCCAGTAGCCGGCTTGAGTTGCTCGGTTCGTCCTTGATCCGTTCGGGTACTTTCGATCTCGTGGGCTGAAAAAGTACCACTCCATGTCTTTGCTTGGTAAGAAGGATTTCTCTGAGAGAATTCATGTTCATGAATCATGATGATCTAAGATTGTCAATTTTCATTTGATTGTTTATTTATATTATTACTCAATATGGAATGTTCTTTAGTTTTAGTAATCATTTAAAGTATCAGACAGGAATTCCATCATCATACGTTGCAGCTTTTGAAAGATACTTAATCTAGATTAGAAAGAAGAGACAAATAAAAATTCATCGGAAGCAGTATGTATATATGATATAGAATAGTCCAATTAAAAATAATTTAACTAATAAAAAAATACTCAAGACTATTTTTTTTATTGGTTGTTAGTCGAATTAATGTAAAATTAATATTATTTTTCTAAAATTAACTCTATAATGATTTGATGTCGCAAAACTAATTAATTTTTATAATAATTTAATTTAATAGCAATTTAAAATAATTAATTTTTAATTTTTTAACAAAAAATAATTAAATTTTTAATCAAGCTATTTTTTTGTCTGATATTAGTCAAAAGAAGACTAAGCTAATTCTAATTCTAGTCTATTATTAAACGATAGCTAACTCCCTCACATAAGAGAAAGAAAAGCCACATTCTGTGGAGCTCCTGCGATCTCTATACCATCAGCTGCCGTTCTTGACCAAGGTCTCTTATCCAGTATGCTTCTTTTCCATGGAAGATTTCTATTTTTGTTATAAAGAAATCAAAAGCCACTATAGTTTATATCAAAAGGAAAATTAAAGCTCAATGGGCAAAAGAATGAGGCGATAGAGGCAATTAAAGCTATCTGGAAGGATTTTCTGGAATCTTATCTTATTGAAAGTGTGCATACCATAAAATAGCCTTTGGCTTTAGCTTCAACGGGTGTAGGTTTTGTATTCTGCAACATGATGACATAAACTTTATATTCAATATGGAGTTCTTCAATTTTTTCAACAGGATACATGGAAGTCTTTGGCTTCAGTCTGAAGAAGAAGAAGAAGAAGAAGAAGAAGAAGAAATCATATGACTGCTTCTCCATCAATTACAGGAGAAATCAATGAATTAGAATTGAACTAAAGTTCAAGGCAGCTTGAGGTATAAGGAGCAAGGTGAAACTTGCCTTGCCTTGCACTTATGCCAGAGGATCAAATACATACTACAAATGGAAAATACCTAATGAACGAGACAGCCGTAAGAAATCACATTTTTGGTCTTATTCGAAAAAAATGAATTAGGCATCATTTTAGCCAGTTCGTGGAATCTATGCAATGGATGAAGTGCAAGAGAAGGCAAAAAACATAACTTTTCTTCTTGCTTCTCCAGAAAAATCAAATTGAAGACAAGAAGGAGCCTTTCTATCTTATTATACTTCATGTCTTATGTTGTCCATCATGCTTTCCTTAGAAATCTATCAAAGCTCCTAACAAGCAATGCCTTATCTAGTTGTAACAGTGACCTTGAGGATGACACTATCTCTATCGTTATGACTTACCTATACAAAATTTTATCCAAACTTTTGAAATCAAAATCTTTGCGATCATGTTATAAGAGAACTGTTGATACCTGGTAAGTCCCATGGCTCACATTTGTAGAGATCAACCTCAGGAATGATCTCCAACTCACGTTTTCGCCCGTTGATCTTTTCCTTTAGATAGTACACAATGAGCTCATCGTCGGTGGGGTGGAACCGGAATCCAGGAGGCAGAGTCACTGGTGCCATGTCTCCTGGCTAGGCCTTCTCCTACCCTTCCAATTCAACTATAAAAGATCAAAGAAAGCTCTTTAGCCTCTACCAACTATTCAGAAACGTGCAACACAACAAACCCTAATTAGATAACTCATAAGAAAGAACTCCATGGCGTGAAGTATCGACTGATGCACATGCAGATACATATACATATGCATGTCTACCGATCGTATCGACATCGGTCAGCCAAGAGAGAGAGAAAGAGCGAGCGAGAGACCTTGTGAAGAAAGGAGACGGCCCAAATTGGATGAGAGAACAGGAATGGGGAGGCTGGAAGGCCACCCAACCCGAGAACTTTAGAGAGCGGTTCCCTTTTTAAATTTTTTTAAAATTTTTTGCTTATTTATATTCTATTCAACGTTGTTGAGAAGCTCGATGCTAGAACTGGACGGAAACGTCTATCACAAGCTTCTGTCGTTGTCTTTTAGTTAATAGAAAGAGTACACGTGGCATGAAATTACTAGGTGGTTGATGGGCCGGCCTAATGAGCCCGGACTGGAAAGCCGCCGAAGGCGGTCTATCGGGAAACTGTGGCGGCTTTGACGGCTTGCCGTCCTGTTCACATGGCGAAAAAAATCGGGCAAGTATCAAGTATCGCCGATTTAATCGACAGGTGGGAAACTAGCTTGGTTCTCTGCATACAAGTCCCTAGTTAACATGATATTTTAATAGAAATTTCTTGTGAAAAAATGTTGTATCAGCGAGACCTTGTTGCCATTCTCGTCCATTAACTTAGTCCTTTTTTTAGTTTAAGTTTAACTGTAGATTAAATTAGGAGTATATATGCAAAAAAATATGATCTCATATTTTTTAAATCAGTAAATATATCGATTTTTTTTGCCATCTAACGACAATATATTGAATGATGATCTCGAAGATATATGTGAGTATCTATTTCATAAGGGGTGTGATCCCAAACAATTTAATTATATTTTCAGTATTTTCAGTAAATACTGGATGTAATCAGTTTTCAAGAAAAGTATAGAACAAACACTTTATAAATTAGAGAATATATATATATATTTGCTTGATAATTAATATGAAAGCTTTGTCAGTATTGAAGTAAGTATTAGAATAGAGCTACATGGCCACATAACAGATCATTTGTTTTCCATACTTTCTTTTTACTAATTTAAAAAGATCCATAATTTCCCGAAGAAAAGAAAGGAGAAAACAACTAGTTAACGCATCAGAAGGTCTTTAGATCACCAGCCGACATGGTTTAAACTTTAAACTTTAAACTCGGCGAGGAAACGGAATAGGGAACAGCGGAATCCGGTTGCTTCCATCTTTTGACACGCGCGAAACGGAATCACGTGACAGTACAGGATGACTTGGGCTGGACCCCCTACCTTTTGATCTGCACAGTATGTGCTTTTTCGATTTATTTTTAGAGCCTATTTATTTTGTAAAATTTTAATATTTCAAAGTTTTAAAATTTTAAAATTTTAAATTAAAAATTTTGATAAGAAATTTATTTTGTAAAACATGTAAATTCAGAATTTTGAAATTCTATTTTTATTTTGTTGAATTTGTAAATTTCATATTTATAAATTCTGTCTTTGTTTTATTAAAATTTTATATTATGGTCACCACAGAATTTGGGTGGTGAGATTACCTCACTTTAACTTTATTTTATATTTTTTATTTTAATAATATTTAAATATTTACTTTTTTATTTTATATGATATTAAAAAATTATAGAGGATAATGAAAGAGGTAAAATAAAAAAAAATAAAACCTAAATCCTCCAATTTATAGTACACAAACATAGATCTCTAGCTCTAATTTCAAATAGATCACATAAAAATAAACAAAAAAGATAATCATAAACATGAAAGCTACTAATTTTAAATTTTTTTCTTAATTTATTATGTATTTTGGTAGATTAAAAAATAAACAAGATGGGAAGGCTCGTGTTGATTATTTATGCCTTTCTATTTTATTTGTAGTAAAAAAAATTTAAAGGCCGTATATGCTGATCTAACATTTTTGTTTCTAATATTAAAATATAAAATCAAAATCAATAGATAATAAATATTTGTTGCAAAAATTCAAAAAAAACTAACCTTATAGAGATCAATCGAAGAAGAAAAGGATACATAGAGTTGAATGACGGCAATAGAGATATTTGGAATAATGCAATACTTAACAACAGATTTTATAATTCAGCACATAATCTTACATGGTGAATACTAAAATATAGGATTTTAAAATCCCACCAATTTTGAAGGACCATCAAATCCCATGTTTATTAGGATTTGAAAATTTTAAAATTCTGAATAATAAATATTGGATTTTATTGTTATCAGAATTTGAAGATTCTAGAATTTTCAAATCCCACGAAACAAACAAACCTTTAATCAATGGACCTTTTGGTTCATTTCCTCCTTTTCTATCTTATTCCTCTTCCCCACTAAAATTTTAAGAAAATAATAATTATAGTTTCTTACAATAATATTACAGAAAATATTTATATTTTGCCGGACTACGTTTCTGATTGTTCAGTTGTTGCATCTTTGGGCTCAATGTGCAAAACCAATATTCAATTGATGAATCCTAATGGGATCGTTCCGCTAAACCGACTGGAATTGATGAACCAAAACCATGGTGAATTTAGAGTCAGTTCGGCCATCCATCAGATCGGCACGTCAATTTGATAGGCATCATAGCAGGGAGGTCCTCATTGCTTATCCAACTCAACCAGCACGAAGTAAGATGTCAAGCTTGCCCGACAATTTTATGTATTAACTGTATATTAAATATTTATATCTCAATCATGATTTCTTATATGTTTCCACTAAATATGATAAAATTATCACAACCATTCAATATTATTAGTGAGTAAAATTGGTACATCCTACCAATTCTATAATTTTTAGAATTAAAATCGTAATGATTTGAGTTAAAAAATAGATTTTTAATTTCGGTTCTAAATTAGTTTTAAAATATTTCTAAAATCTGTATACTGATTTTTTGAACTATTAATTCTAAAATTTACATTTTATATTATAATACTTTAAAAGTTAAATATAATTTATAAAATAATATTTTAGTGGAGATTAAAAAAGATATTAGAAAAGTATAAATATGAAATTAAATTTTAATATCCATGTAATGTATATATTATAGACATATATATAATATTTTTAGATATTTACTTAAAATCAGTATGGTTTCGGTTTACTACTTTATTATAGAGTGTAAAATCAAAACTAGAACCGGTTTTGCAGTTCTAAAAAAATTGAGAATCAAAATTGTATTGATTTACTTTGAAAACTAATTTTTCAATATAATTCTCAATCAATATGGTATGATGTATTGTTTTTCATTTTTTTTTGCTCATCCTTATTCAACATACCAATCATAAGTGGTGAAAAAATAACAAGAAATAAAATAAGATCTCTTGCAAATTCTCTTGACAAAATCGTCCAAAGATCACCTCAAAGTCTCACACGGAATATAAACTCTTATGAACCCACAAGTAAAAGGTTAGAAATCTTCCTTCTTAGCCACTCCGTACACTATCTTCTCTCTTTACTAACTTATTTGTCGGAGCTGCTTTTGGCCTGAACTTGTCTTGCAAGCGAAGAGCTGAGTTGCAACATCCTAGAGCTTGGACCCAACTCCGAAACTAGAGTGATACATATCTATGCATCATTAGTTACTAGAAGAAGGAATATGCATCATCTTCTACCATGCCTCTTTGATCTAGGACTAGGGTCCCCGAGGGTCACAACAAGTTAGAGAGGAAACAGTTTGGGGCAACACGATGTCCATGGCAAAGTCAATTGCCTCCATCTCTATCAAGCACAATATAAGATACAAAGCAACTTCTCTCCACCATGCCAATCAACACCCTCCATAGCCTCTCTTCCTCATCATCATTCCTCAATTCCCACAACCTAAGTCTCCATCACCCGAGAAGAGTTCAACAATCTATTTGTCCAACTATAAGATCTTATGTCTCTTTGTCCAATTACAAGATCTCACCCGAGTAAGAAACTAGCCCCACATTATAGTTCTCTCCTCCAAAAGCCTAAGACCATATTTTCATGCTCGTGAGGGTTGGGTATAGTTTTGAAGTATAGGCGACAGTTTTGAATATATTGGTAATTAACTTCTTTGATTCAGTAGCATCATCAATGGTTTATGGGTTTGAATATAGTGTTGAAGTATGACTGATAACTTTCAACATGTGGCGATTAACTTTTTTGAATAAGGTATTTTAACTGATTGACTAAGTGAGTTCAAGTCTACTTTAATTCAATTTGAGTTGAAGTATTGTCAATGCTTTTGGGTTGGCTTACCTTGAAAGATGCATCGTCAATAGTTTATGGAGTTAACTAGCTTCGAAGTATAACTAACGACTTTAAGCATATTAGTAATTAACTTCTTTGATTTAATAACATTAACAACAACTTATAGAGTTAGATATAGCTTTGAAGTGTGGATAAATATTTTTTTAGTATACTCAGCAAGACTCAATCTAACTTTATTTAGTTCTATTCAAACCAATTTTGGTTCAAATCAAGGTAGTAACATCACCTATTATTTATGGCCTTGGAGTATTGCTGAGAATTCAGCACACCTAATATGACTCGGTTTGATATTATTTAATTCCATCGAAACTAATATAGTTCGGGTTCGAGTTCGATTTCATTCAACATGAGTCAAGTTCAATCTTGTGTTGAACTTTTATCGAGTTTAAGTCTGCTGGACTTTGACTCAAGTTTAATTCAATTTAGTTTAACTTAGTTTCAGTTCAGGCTCAATTTGGCTTGACTTTTATTTAACTTTGAGTTTTTTCTTTTAATTTGGACTTGATTTAATTCAATTAGGGTTTGGTTTGAGTTTCGTACAATCCTAATTTAAGTTAACTTTGAATTGACCCAACTTAAACCTAATTAGAGTTAAATCTAAGTTTATTTGGTTTAAGTTAACTTAATTTAAATTTTTAGAATCTAGTTTGATTTAAATTGTAGTCCATTTATTTGACCAATTTAAGTCTATTTGAGCCAAATTGGGTTTTGTTCATTTGTTGTGATTGAGTTACTTCACATTAATCAATTTAATTTGAGGGTCCTTAAGTATTTATGATAATTTCAGGCCGACTTATGTGCAAACCCAATGGTTAAATTAGTTTGCAAGCTTGAAAGCTAGTTTAGAGACAAAGCTCGAGGACAAACTGGGAGCGAGTCCAAGGACTCGACAAATCTAAACTCGAAGGCTAGCTGAGGTGTGAATCCAAAAAATGACTGAGATACAAGTCCGGAGGCTGGATAGGTGCGAGTCTGAAGACTAGCTAAGATACAAACTTTAAGACTAGTTAAGTGCGAATCCAAAAATTAACTAAATGTAAATCCGAAGATTGATTTGGATGCGAATCTGATAGCTGGCTAAGTATGAACCCGAAAGTTGATTAAGATACAAGCCCGAATAATAACTTTTTTATTTTTTACACAATTTTTTTTTACTTATATATATATATATATATATATATATATATATTATTTTTTTCTCTTTCTCAAATTTGAAACCATTTCCCCTATTTCACAGGATTTGCCTTTTTTTTTCGCTCATATAAGGTTTTTTTGATATTTTTTCTACCCCTCTTATCTTCTTCCCCACTGATACAGCTTTCTCATCCAATTCCCCTCTTCTCTTCTTCCTTGCATCCTTCACTCTCAACCAAACCAACCCTCTTCTTTCCAACCTGACGGCCGGATCCGGCCCTCCATGGCGACGACGACGGTGGTGAACGATGGCGGTGGTGGAAGAGGTAAGCGACACAAGCTCACGATGGTGATGTGGTAGATGCGATGAGAACCGAGTTGGTGACGAGGTGGTCCAGGACTCCAAGGAGCCATCGTCACGGGTGAGAAACAAGGCCAAGCAACTTCGGTCGAATCGGGGTGGGCAGTGGCACAGTAAAGGCGAGGCTTGGCGACTCTTCTCCAAGTCCATGGCCGAATCTGGCCGGATTTTGGCCAGATCCGACCGCAGGATGGGCGGCTGGCAAGCGAGGCGGAGGCAGAGCTTGGGCATAGTAGCGTGGCTAGGCGACTGGTCGCAGGTTGGAGGCGAGCCCATAGCTAAGAGGTTGCAGGCCAAAGAGCAATAAGGGCAAGGAGGTTGCAGCCGGGGACGGAGAAGGGTACGAAGCCAGCGTGCAAATGGGCTTTTGGCGGTTCAAGCAACAGGAGGGCTTGAGAGGAGATGGAGGAAGGGCCTGCACAAGGAACAAGTCGTGGATGCAATGGGCACGAGTGAGGAAGCGCATGTCGCGCTTGAGCCAATTCCTGAGCTAGGCATTGCCGACGGGGAAGTTCTTGTGATGTCTCCGGTGTGAGAGGAGGCAGCAGTGGGGAATGAAGCAATGAAACCTCCTGAAAGTCATATAGAGAAGAGCAAGAGAAGAAAAAAAGACAAAAGCTAATAACTTACTCTTCTTCCTTTCAAGTTCTCAAGTTCTCTTAACCTCTCCATCTAACTCTTCTTCTCTTTTTTTTTTGTGTTTGCTCTTGATCTCTGATGTTTTGTTTTTGAGTCAACATATTTATATAAGTCTCCAAGAAATATATATGAGTCTCCAAGTTCTCAAGTTGGGTTAAAAATGATCTTATTTGTTTAAATTTTTAAAAAATATACATGAATATAAATAAATATGACTATGGCTTATTCAGAATGTAGATGAATTTGTGAAAAGATGTAGATAAGTTTATACGTTGTATATGATAAATTTTGAAAGTTATACTTATTTTGTATATTAAAATTATAAAGGGTTTATTAATAAATTTTTTTGAAAAAATTAGATTAAATTATAATTTTATAATTTTTAAGGACTTTCTGTAAAAAAAATATTTATAAAGTTTTAAAACTTTCAGAGTTCTTTTTAAATAAAATTTGAATGCATTGGCAAATAAAAATTCTGGAGAGACTTATTTGTAAAAAAATTAAAATTTTAAGAATTTATTTGTAAATACAAAATTTTGGAGGGGTTTATTTGTAAATCATAGATTTCATAATGATCGAATTATAATTATCAATATTTTTGAGGAATTTATTTGCAAACCTAAATCTTGCAAGACTAATTTATAATTTTAAAATTTTATTAGATTTTTTCATAAAATTTTTATTCTAGAAACATATTTATAAAAAAAATCTAACCTAAGACCTATTTATAAAAATTTCTTTAATTCAATGACCTATTTACAAAATTTTTGTATTTTACCATTTTGGCCCAAGTTTTAGACGAATTTTGGATTCAATTTTGATCTAAAAATCCAACCCACTCTCCCATTTGAATTATACCTAACTTAAGCCCAAATTTTTCAATAATTTAGGTTTAAATTAAACTCAATTTCATGATTTAAGTCTGATTAAAACTCACATTTAAACTTAATTTAATGAGATATAAGTCTCGATTTTAATTAATTTTAATTATGATAAAAATTATCTCAAATAATACAATAAACTGCTCTTGTTAGATGGTGCACAAGACTAGAAACACAATGAGTTTCTAGCAAAAAATAAAAACAACTTGGTGAGGAGCGACATCAAAGCTCTCGAGCGCATCCTTAATAAATTGTGCAATGGGGAAGCAAAATCCAACCCAAATTACTTCCAAACAAGCTTAAGCCCATAGGGTTAGGGGTGAGCAAAACCGGTTAACCGAACTGGTTTTGCTCATTTGAGAACCGGAACCGGATTCCGGTTCTCAAAAAATTGAGAACCGGAACCGTACCGGTTTGGATGAAGAACCGGTTTTCCGGTTCCGGTTCTAAACCGGTTTAAACCGGTTCTAAAATTGGTTAACCGATTTTATATTATAAATTTCCTGCAAAACCACGACCGCCGGCGTCGGCGAGGGCGAGACGGTTCTAAAACTGGTATACCGGAGCTCCGGCGTCACGACGACTGGTGAGGGCTAGGCGGCGTCGCGGCGAGCTCGGGGGCGAGCGCGAAGGCGAGGTGGCGTCGCTGCGAGCTCGGGGGCGAGGCCGAGGGCGAGGGCGAGGCGGCGTCGGCACGTTGCTGCGAGCTCGGGGGCGAGGCGAGGG